>JBBCBC010000024.1:2595635-3191874 GCA_037126765.1 Stenogyne calaminthoides | reverse complement strand
GCCTCGTACTCTCCGTCTGATGAGCTCGATTGGGGTAATGTGAACTTGCGGTCACTCGGCATATGCTAATGACATTTCTAGGCATGACAGCGCCGTGATAAACCTGTTGTTGATTTTATTAAGGGAAATGGAAAGGTGGTGGTGTTGGGCGAGGTCCCTCACGAACTGTTAAAACTATACGGCCCGGAACTTGTGGAAGTCGCGAGATAGTCTGGTGCTGAATTCCCGAAATTGAGCCGTTCCGGCTTATCCGGCTTTGGTTTGGGAATCTAAGTTCCGCGATGTGAAGTGGTAGGGCTTGGGCTTTGATGGCGAATTGAAGCGCGTAAGGTTACCACAGAAGTGGCCAAGCCTCGATTGCCCGTTTAGAATCGCCACAAACGTCAATACAGCGGGGTGCAAAAGATGTTCCTGAGGGTGTGAAGTCAATACTTTTGACTTGGTGGTGAAAAATAAGGCCTTAATTTCATACGCTCGTAACGTAGCGTATGCGGTTTTCGAGGACGGATATATTTGTTGATTTAGATTCGATTAATAAGTGACCAGTAGATTAGGAAGCTTCGTTCTATCCTCCACCCAAACTAATCTTGTGCTCAAAAATTGTTTTGGTGTGAGGTATAGAAAGATTTCTCCGAGGTGGTTTTCGAAGCGAAATCGCATCGCAGGTAGCTTGATCTTGCAGCTTACGACTTTAATCATCATTCAAACTTCAATTTTCAAGGATATGGTCAGCCGACGGCTTGTACTTAATACCCATTGAGAATGAATCGATTTAGGCGTCGAGGCATCACATGAGTTTTGTCTTTCCTTTCCGCGTTTAGGCGCCCCCGTGTAATATAGGCTTTTTGGCTTTTGGAGGGTTAGCCTTGATTATCGTTTGCTCACGGTGTCGCTTGATTCATCCAAATTACTTCTTCGGGTTTAGTTGCATGAACTTTCTTGAGATGCTCGAAAGTTTGGGCCGTGGGTTAAGTGTCCCCTAGATTTTGGCACAGCTTGGTATGTCTGTCGGCAGACTTCCGCAAACTTCTGTAAATTCGATTGGCAATTAGTTGACGGTACTCCTAATATCGTACTTGCATTTTTTGACCAAAGAACTGTCCTCTTTCGGCCGATAGATGCTCTTCTCTGTTAGGAAACGGTATCTTGCCTGCATGGGGTTCATCTTGCTGTTGTCGGTGGTAACTGCAAAGGCGTCCGTGAAGGACGATATCTCGTGCCTGTTGTGTTATCTGTCAATTAGTCGATGGGGCATTGGAAAAAAAGAAAAGAAATCCTTTGGGCATGTGCTGTTGAGATGCGTGAAGTCGTGCATGGCAAATCGTCAGTTTTTGCTAAACGTTAGCCATTGGTTGATGAACGGTGATTAAGTTATTATCTGAGCTTAACTTCACCTCTTCGACTGATGCTTGCATATTTTTAGGACGGTACATATACGACTATCGGTTTTGGTGGATCTGTATGTGTAACCTTAACGCGTGACTTATGGATCGATCACTACCGTGTCTTTGTGAAATAGCGGCGTCTGAGAATTCTTTTGAAAGTGGGTAACTTCCTTGGTCGTCGGCATCTTTTAGTGATTAATGTTGCTTCGAATACGGACGGTCCACTTCTGACTTTCTTGGTCTTCTTTGGGGATCTCATTTGTGATAAAAATTCTTGGTTTGTGATCTTAGATTAGTCCATGCGACTTCTTTTCACCCGTTTCATTGTTTAAAGATTCACTTATCACTATCTGTACAAATATTTGTTTTGCTAGATATTAGTCACCCGAATTTAAATGGGGCGAGGACCGATCAGCAACCTCTTGCGTCAACATTACTTTGGCGGTGCCGACCAACCCAGCTTTGGTGGGAAATTTTAACAATAGAAAGTTGAGGAGCCCGAAGCCTGAATTCATATTCAAAAAGGCCTCGTGAACCCATTATAGAGGAGTTTCGGAGGTCGATAAATCCTAAAATCTAAAAGTGGCCTATCTTAACCTCTTCAAAAGTGGAGACTAATTCCCACCGTCGGATCATCTTACAGCATAAACTTTCTTTGCATCTAAAATCCCTTTCCGCAGCATTAGTGCATAGAGGGTGATATATCTTTATCATCCGTGATCGGGGTCTTCTTTGAAGTATTATGTTGCGAAGAGCTCCCATCCACTATTTCGCGCTCTGATTGGTGCCCACATGTAGCTCTGATGCAAAGGGGTCGCGTTAGGAGTGAACTTCTTTCGTATGTCCTTCCTTCAACTTGATTGTCTTTGAATCCCTCTCTACATGGCAGGTAGCACCATTTTCTGGCGATTTATAATTTCCATACCTCGGCCTTGAGCGCCCTTTTGGATGAGCGGTTGTACATCCCTCTTTATTTAGAAGCGGGGCAGTGTGTATCACCGCGATATCCATGTCTTCGGGCATAGAAGTCTAGCCGTTCTGGCGGGCATTCACCGAGGTATGTTAAACAGGATTTAACATTGGCGACCTATTTGGTCTTGCTCTTGGTTACATAAAGTCGCGTTTGGCTAACTCATCCAATATCCCATCCTTGTACAACCTCGAGGCGGGGGAGCCAGATCCTTTTCACCATACGAAGATAATGTCCAGTTTGCTCGAGAAGGCACAAGACGTTGCTTGTTGGGTTTGCCTCGCCTTGTTCTTTGTGAGGCGGAGGAGTAGCTCGATGATTTGATCCTCGATTGAACACGTTCTCTGAGTCATGCCTAAATTTCCATCAACTTCTTTGGAATACTTTCTTGAAGGCCGTATGCAGGGCCTTATAGTGATTATCGGCTTTCTTAGAGCTTTTTTTGTATTGATTTAACCTCCCGTTGTCGGAGAGTCTACTTCCGATGGCTCGGAAGCATGGATGATGATGTATTCACCCATCTCCTAAGTCGTTATAGCCGATTGGATACTGTTGGTCATCCGTAAGCCCTAGCCGGTCCCCTTCGAGTCCCAGCTTGACTCCGGCACTTTTGCCTCACACCGGCGGGATCCTAATATGAGAGGAGTCAACCACGATGTGGGATCCAGTGAGACTAAATGCATTAATCATTGGTGATGCAAGATTCAGATCCGTTAGACCAAAGTAGTGAAATGGATGGGAATTACTATGGCTGGGTGAACGATTCTGCAAGGTGGTGAAATTGTTGAACCATTAGTGGGCTTTTTGATGCGCTCAGGTTAGAGAAAATATGTAACTTGGCATTTATGGCTCCGTGGAAACCCGTGCAATTCTCAACCCACCTTGAATTAAAATTCTTAAATATACTTGATCTAAAATTGGGTGTTGATTTTTCCTTTGGGTAGAGCCAAGTATTTGTGGTCGAGGGTGATCAGCAGTCGCCCTGCAGCCGGCTATTTCGAAATCATTTGAATATCTTATTGTATCGATCTTGATCATGCGATGATCTGGGGAAAAATTAAATTAGGTGGGTCGCCTTCAGTGGTTACTAACCTTCTCGTGCTTCGTTGTGGTCTTGATTGAAACGTGACAAGGTCTCTCTTCTATCTGATGGCCTTGACGGAAATTTGATTATCTCTCGTCTTCCCCGGCCATAAGAGGCCTTTAGATCTCCATATTTTAAATCGCTCGAACCGTTTTTGAGCCTGTGGCCTTTCGAGCCTGCGCGATTCCCGAATGATTCGTATGCCGTTGTGGGTGGAATGCCGATAAGGGCGTTAACCAGTCCGGATTGGGTCTGCGCTTTCTTGGCGTTTGTTCATCCCCACCGTCGAAAGGCAGACACTGTTGAGATGGCGAGATGGCATCCTCTGGCGTCTGGGTAGGTTCCGCTGATGGGGTGGCGCCAGATAATGGGATAATGGCTATGAGCTCATAAAGGCTTCCGTCGGGTGTTGGTCTCATTTTTAGGGATTGTCACGCCAGTTAGTGTATTGGAATTTGGAGTTTCTGTAGATTTTTAGTAAATCTGACAGAACTCTTTACAGATGGGCATGATGTTGTGACCTCGATTTATATCTGAGAAAAGCGTGGTTATGAAATGGATCCAAGCAGATAACAAATTAAATAAATATGAAGATCTTATTTGTGAGTTTATTACCCAAATATTTTTTGAATAAGACTAAATGTTAGGCGTAAGCCGAGTATTTCACTATATTTTTCTTTAAATCATTGTAATTTTCGTCCTTTTACTGTAACGCAGAGTTACATGTTGCATTTATAGACCAAAGTGTTTTTTTTTCATATATTTCTCTTAGCGACTTGCCAAACCTGCTAAATCTAGGGTTTCCTCATTTGAATCCGTGATTTCCAAGATCCGGATACTCTTCTTTGACGATACCTATCGATTATTCGTATCTTCACTAATTACAAATTACCGAGGTCGCTTAAACTTCCTCCCTCAAGGTCGATGGTATTTAACTTCTTCTTCCTCAAACGATGTAGGCGCCCCTGCCTTCACGAGGAAATCGTTTCTCTGACCTCAGTTCCAAATTTGCTTCTATAGTCTACTTTCCACCATTAGGAATATTCCATGGTACAACATCTCTTTCCATAAAAATCTTTTCAAGAAAAATTTTTTCTTCTTTTTCCTACAATTTTTAAAATATTGAAATATTGTGCAATAATATTTTCTTCTCCCTTTCATTAATGGACTTCATTTTGGGCTATTTGAGGGGCCTTTTAGGAGAATTAAGATTGGACCTCCAATGGACTATGAAATTTATAATATTGGGCCAAATATTATTCAAGTCCATTAATATTAATTTACTCCATTATAAAATTAATATTGAACTATCCATCTTAACCCATATTACGACTTTACTATAATATGGCTCTTGGCCATTATTTTCCGAGTTTAAGATTATCTTAGTCCATTAATTAATTAAGCCACCGAACAAGCTTTATATTAATTAATATCTTTGTCCTTGGAGTTAAGACAACTCAACATTATTATCCATATTTAAATAAATTTCCACCCGCAAGATTTGGTATGATAAAGATTCTCGAGCTCACCAAGGGACAAATCGAAGACGATTTGGACATGATTCTCTCAGATAAATGTCAAAGAATTTTAATTAATAATATTGTCCAAGATATAAGGTATCGAATCACATTGACTCTCTTCCTATCATAACTAAAAGTAATAAAGTTATTAATTCCACAGATCCTATTTAAGGGACGGAGATTAAGAAATAACGCACACCAACGAGGTCTAATTCTTTGTATATCAAAGAGACTCAAGAATTTATCCTCTCAGAGGGTTCCTTATTTAGTGCATCTAAATGCACTAGTATAATCTCTTGGTCAAGACATGTCAATCGAGCCTTATACTTCAACCTTTCATGATGGTTTGTTCATTTTCAACTGGTTGAGAATTTGTACTTAATTACGGCGAGCCGTTTAATTTAATCTTTTGTGATCCGTATCACCAAATTAACTACAACGTAATACGTACTTAACTTATTGAACGAATTTGCAATAAAATATATAACATTCATTCATATTTAATGCAATAGTGATTAATATATTATTTCAAAGAAATAAATAAGAAAATCCAATTTGGTTATACAAAGTAAAAGATACTTTTTTTAAAGATAACCCCAACATGCTCATACGGGGTATATTTGTTCTTAATCTTCTCGAGTTGAGATACAAGGAATACCGCATTCCCCATTGGGAATCTTGAGTTTGTAGGCCACCGCCCATTTTCTCAATAACTCTATAAGGACCAAAACATTTCGATAGTTTATTTTGTCACCTTAATTGGTCGGTGCATTTCAAATGGTCAGATCCTCAAACAGACCTAATCCTCGAGAATAAATTCCCTTTCCGATTCAGGAGGTCAACATAGTATTTCATTGATTAATGTCCGATTGTAGATTCTCTTTCAATACTTGTATCATCCTCGCCTCCAAAAAAAGGTTTCGCCTTATAGAACCTCCTTGTAATAAGGTCCTAAGCCGAAATGTAGTTTTGTAATCAGAGAGGGCCCTTTAACAGAGAGTCATTTGAATAGATTGGTGGTAGCTATTGTTGTACCAATTATCCATTAAAAAGATAACCATTTCTGGCCCACTTACTTGGTTTTAGATGAGTCATACACCTCAAATATGTGTTCAGACATCTTAACCCTTTCACTCGACCATCATTCGTGGATGGTGAAAAAGAGCTCATGTGTAACTCCACTCATGCTAATTTAAACATTGTCTTCCGAATGTGTTTTGAAACACCACATCTCTATCACTTATGATAATTTTAGGGAAACCGCAACTTAACTAAATTTGATTAAGTAAATTTCAAATAAGCCTTCAAAGATTGTAGGGTGTTTTTAGAGATATAAAATGATTGTATTTAGTCATTCTTCAACTATTACCCAAATCACACTACTACCCGAGAATTAGGTAATGCTATGAAATCCATGGTAATCTGACTCCATGGTTCGTTCGGGTACCTCAAGTGGTCGCGAATAAGCTTTCGGGTAAATAATTTCAGTTTATATTCATGCAAATCACATGCATTTATGTAATCCCTAAAATTTTTCATTCCTCGCCAATAAACAAGTTATTTTGCTTTTTGATAACTTGTTTCAGATAGGAAATGACCACCAATGGAAGTGTCATGCGACATCTTTCATGATTCCAAATCCTAATGTTGTCTGCACTTTCCAACCCAAACTCTCCTTTAAAACCCTCATTATACCATCCTTCACCGAATAATCAAAGATTAATGTCCGGAAGAAGGATGGTTTGTGACAATAATTGTTGTGTGTTAGAATCATCTTCATAGCTTGAAACTACCTCTTCCACCCAAGATGACTTAATGTGAGTGTTGACCACATTCTGCTTGACTCTCCCCGATTACTTGACTCAAATTGCCTTTGAAAGAGCATCGCGACTTTTGTTCTCCTTTCCTTTTTATACTTAATAGTGTAATCATGACTCATTAATTTAATCAACCATTTTTGTTGAAGTATGTTAACCAACCGCTTCCTTCAAGTGTTTCAAGTGGGCATGTTCGCTTTTTATAATGAACTTGGTCGCCATTCAGATAATGGTTCCACTTAGTAACAACAAATCATTAGTGCTAGCTACTGCTTTCATATGTTGATAATGTTTAGATTTTGGGGGCATAAACTTTGATCAAGAAGGCAATTAGAATCGCCTCAATGCCCACTCCACTAAGCATCAATCTCCAATATCGATTGGTTTGAGTAAATTCGTTATGTCAATATAGGAGATTCCACCATTACTTTTAAGCTTCTCAAAAGCTTCCTCCTCCTCTTCATTCCAACGGAACCCATCTTTTTGAGTAATTGAGTTAGAGGCCTAGTGATGAATCCATAAATTGGATGAATCGGTTAATTAATTGTGGAGTCCCAAGAAGCCTCTCGTAGCCTTGAGATTTTAAATGTGGCCACTCCACCATATTTTTTATCTTTTCAGGTCGGGCCTTGACCCCATCTCTTGAGATTATGTGTCCCGTATTCAACTTGCTTGAACCCAAAAAGCACATTGTTTTTTGGCATATAACTTGTGCTTTTTTCGTAATACTTAACACCCCAAACAAGTGTTGTACTATTAGTGTTAGTGTCCTAGAGACAATCCTTTTGTAAGAACATAATACTCGGATAATATTCAAGATTGGTTTAAGATATTATTTTTTAATATTAAATGTATGACGTTACACTCATTAGAATATTATGTTTGATTGTTTGCATTTATTCTTATATATGTTCCTTGAGTCATCTTTGTCATTGAGTGGTGAGAACTCAGATGACTTTTAGCATGATTCTTAAATAGCCCCAATCGAGGATCATCAAGAAAGGGATATTGATGATGCAATTGTTGGGGAATTAATTGCCCTGATCTATTCGGGATGAATATTTAAATACAAATTTAATTCTAACAATTATTACTAGCATGAATTAATCCTATATTAATTCAAATAATAATTCAACAACAAATCATGATATAGTCAGTTCACATAAATCCTACGATGGGAATTCTACGGTTTACGTGAACTAACCCGCTTTGGAATGGCAATGGACTCGGTTGATAAGAACACCAAAAATCCTTCCCAAGTATTCCCTAGCCCTTGCTCAAATAATCGATTGGAAGGAAATCATGTAACAATTAACAAAAGGAAAAATAAATTATTTGTTGCATCACCTTTGTGGATTTCTAATTTTTCCAACACATGGAATTGCTCTTGGGGATGAAAGAATCATTCCATATTTATAGAGTAAGGTGGTGGCCGATTTTTTCATCATGGAATAGGGAGGAAAAATCTTTTCTTGGTCTCCAAGAAATCTTGAATATATCTTATATATTCTTTTCTCCATAATTAAAATATTCCATAAAAATCCCACCTTTCTTTATTATGGTTATTTTCAAAAAAAACCAAGGATAAAGATTCCAAGATTTGGATCTTCTTGAATTTATGAGATATACTTGTATTGCAAGAATACATATCTTCCATAATATTTTTTCAAGAAAATCTTTCTTTCCCTTATTTCTTCAAAATTTCGAAAATTTCAAAATAAATAACCAAGTGGGAGATTTCTTGAATTTAATGAGATAATCAGTATTCCAAGAATACTTTATCTTCATTCCATAACAAAATTCAAAAGAAAATCTTTCTCCCTCTTTTATTTATTATTTTCAAAAAAATAGGAAAAATTAGGCAACAAAATTTATTTTATTTTTAAACACCTTTTTTTAGTTATTCGACTTTTTATGTTTGGGCTACTTGAGGGCCTTTAGGAGAATTAAGATTGGACCTTCCAATGGATCTTGAATTATCAATATTGAGCCACAATATTATTCAAGCCCATAAATATTAATTAATCCCACTACATAATTAATATTATCAGACTATCTTAACCCATATTATTAATATATGGCTCCTGTTATTATTTCCCCGTGTTTAAGATTATTCTAGCCCATTAATTAATTCAAGCTATCAAATAACTTTCCATTATTTAATATCTTTTGTCCTGGTTAGGAAGGGTTCAACATTATTATCCATACCGGAAACTAGTTCCACTTGCAAGATTTGTATGATAAATCTTATGAACCTCCCAAGGCAAATCGAATGTTGCATTTTGCATTACACGAGATTCTTCAGATTAAATCTTAAGAATCGCGTGTGACCAATAATATTGCCCAAGATATAAAGTATTGAATCTCGTTGATTCTCTACCGTAATAAGTCAAAGTAATAATTACTAACCACACCATCCTATTTAAGGCTTAAGATTAGAAATAACGAACAACGAGGTCTAATTCTTTCTAGTTCGTCTTTGAAGAATTTGTCCTCACCGTAGGTCATATTAAAGCATCATCGTGCACTAAGTGTAATCTCTTGGTCAAGACAAGCCAATGTCGAGCCTTACACTTCAATCTTTCACGATGGTTGTTCATTTCCATCTAGGTCGTGGAATGGTACTTTTTGGTTACAAGGAACTGTTAATTTAATCTTTCGTGATCCGGTATCACTAAATTTACTACAATGTAACACGTCTTATTTATTGAACAGTTATAAAGAAATATATGTAACATTCAAATGATATTTAAAGCATCGTTGATAAATAATTTATTTCAAAGAAATAAGACGAAAAATTTGGTTATACAGTAAAAAGCATACTTTCAAAGATAACCCCAACAACAATGGAGATCAAAGGATCGTGATCATACTCTTTAGAGTGTAGTAAGATCTCACTTACTACGAGATACTAGGTATCTCATGACGGATGTACAAATACCTTAGAGGTATTGGTAACCCATCGAGAAACCGATTTACGTAGTTCCACTATATGCGGTTCCACGGGTGTCTCGGTTAGTGGGAGTGATGCGATAGTCCTTTGACTTGAGGTCAAACGCCGCCGACATGTGTGGAGTGATGAACTTTGATCATGACCAATGCTCAGACCCTTCTGCCGGGCAGAGATCTGACAGATTGGGTTCATCGTAAGAAATGCAAAGATGCCGAAGAGCAAAGAAAATGATTCATTCTCAAAGTGGATTTAGAGAGAATGCTCATCTTTTCATCATAATGGATCTAAGTCGTCATGGCCAATGCACGTCAACTTAGACTTTGTGATTAAGTGTGACACTAATGATCAATTAGTACTTTGAGATAAATTGATTAAGTTATTTGAATAGACTTCATCATGTTCAAGACTAATCGAGTAGCATTGTGAATGAAAGGAGGAAATCAGAATTGCCCAAGTTTTGATTATGGTAGTTGCATGTTTCTCGCATTTTATCACATATATTGAGAATGCCCTGATTTATTCGACTAGGGTTCAATTAAAACCGTTAGTTTGACTAATCGCTTAAAGATATGAGGGGCTCATGGGTCACACAACAAGTAGTTCCTTTTATGGATTATAGTTGCTTTTGATTAAATGTTAAATTGGATTTAGTATTTAATTTATGGAGAAGTAATTAATAATAGATTAATTGGAATTAATTTTTATTAATATTTAATATTTAATTAAATTGGATTTAATTAAATAAGAATTCCCAATAATTATATTTGGGATATAATTCAGAGGATTTAATGTATATGGAAATAAATCGTAGAGATTTTCATAATAAGACATTTAGATCCGTAGAGATTTATATTTAGGAATTAAATTAAAAGGAATTAATTTAATTCAAGATTAGGGATTTTATTTCCCTAATGAAATTTAAACAGAGTTTAAGCGGGTCTCCTATATATACAAGCTCACAGGGAATTCACAAACAAACATTACTTCATATTTTCTCCATAAGATCTAGAGTTTGGATTTTCCTAGCAAATCTGTCTCGGGATTCAACGCTGACAAATCCGTGCAAGTCCATAATTGAGGATTACGTGGATACCGTAGTGGAGAAATCTGCTCTCGAGTTACTGTAAGATTTCTTGTTATGATTATTGTAATTTGTATGCAATTAATTGCTCGTTGTTGGTGAAATTTTTCGTTGCGCATGTGATTATATGTTTTACGTGCCTCTACTTTCCAACATGTACATGATTCTCAATACAAGAGTTGTACAGTAGTATATCATCAAAGATTACTAAGACAAGCTTCCTTAACAGTTCAGGAAAAACTTCATTCATCATGTTTTGGAAAGTAGCAGGAGCATTTGTTAGACCAAATGGCATTACCTTGAATTCAAATAACCTATGATGTGTGATGAATGCTGACTTTTATCTATCTCTTTCCTTCAACAAAATCTGAAAATAACCTTGTCTAAGGTCAATCTTTGAAAATATCAGTGCACCATGTAGTTCAGTTAGGAGATTCTCAATGACAGACATTGGATATTTGTTTTTAATAGTCTGATCATTGAGTTTTCTGTAATCAACACAGAATCTCCAAGTTTGATCTTTCTTTTTGACAAGTAAAGATGGGCTAGCAAAAGGGCTAGAGCTAACTTGAATTTGATCTAGACTCAACATCTCACTCATCATCTTCTCTATCTCACATTCCCAATGATCTTCAGAGTGCTTTTAGACTTGTTGCCCAAGAAATCATTCACGTGATATTTCACCATGAATCTCTTCAGATCTTCCTTAGTTTCTCCCCTCTCCACATTCTCCTCTTCTTCATCCTCTACTATGATGAGATTAAATTGTTACTTACATAATGCCATTACAAAAAAACTTCTCATCACAATGGAAACATGACCCTAATGCTCTCCTTTTTTTTTTTGATATTAAGAATCACTAATTCTCTTATAAGGGAGGTTAAGATTAGTTACCTCTTCTTTAGGTTGATTGTTGTTCTTTATTGCTTTTCTTCGCTGGTTGTTGTTTTCTAGAAAATTTGTTGTGACTCAGATAACTTGGTTTGATGTTGATTTTTTATTTTTTTACTCCAAACTTCCAAGGTGGATTCTAGCATCTTTGTAAAGATTGATGACCCCGAAAGTAAGTTGGGTTGGTTTGAGCAATTTGCCTGAGAACATGACTCCTCTTTCAATCCTCTCAAGAAACAAGAAGTAAGAAACTCCTCACTTAGGTTTGAATTTTTAACTTTAACCAATGGTTTGAGCTCATCAAATCGTTCATGATAAGTGTGAACATCTTGTAATTCTTTGGAGTTTTGTGAACTCAATCACCACATCTTCACTCCCCGCGGCATTTAAAAACCTTTGTAGAATCATTCTACAAAATTCTTGCCAATCAATTCTCTCATTGCCCTCCATGTATTCCATAAGCCAAGTGTCTGCTACATCTATCATATAATAACCTGAGTGGTGTACTTTAGTTATCTCTCCCATTGATATGATTTGGAAAAATCGGTTTGCATTTTTTACTTAATCCAGGTTTTGAGGGCTTCCATCAGATTCGAAACTTGAGTCTCATCGTGTGCTTGGTGTTCTGCCGCAGTTAGGTGTTATAAATCCTCAGTTATGCGAGATCTCGCATGAGGAGGTGTGTAGATCTCACTTATGGCTTTCCTCATCAAGTAGTCAATATTCTGAGTGATGTTTTTCATGATATGACCAACATCAATCATAACTTCTTTGATCTTCTCCAGTTTCTTTTCAAAACCAGCCATTCTGACCTCATTATCCTTGAACTCCTACTCATGTTTTTTAGATGCTTCGTATAAATATTTCATCCTAGTATTTTCTCCCATGAATCAATCAGAGCGGAGAGCGTAAGGCTATGGATACCACTTGTTATGTCCCAGCAATTAAATATAAGCAGCTAACAAGATTGAGCGGATAAAATCACCAAATCCCTTATAAATCCGAATAACTATAAGGAAAGCATAAAAACAGAGCATGAGAGCTATTAATTCAACAACAAAACACCATCAATCTCTGGCCACTGCGATAGATGATAATCTGGAAAAGGAATCCATACCAGAGATCGAAAATTGGGGTTCAAATGAATTTAAGGGTGAGAACTCACATAATCACTCATAATTGATGAACCATAGTAACAATGGTCTCACGAATGAATCTGCAAATTATGTATAACAAGATGAGCAAGGGAATTTAGATAATGAAGATAAGGAAAGCAAAAGCTAGAGGATTATACCTTACACAACACTACATTTCTGTCACTGCTCCATCACCTATAAAACCGTTGCGGGAGGAGAAACTAATGATTTGTCAGAGGTGGTACAAATTCAACCAAGACCATTAATTTGTTATAATGGATGAACGATGATTAGATAATCACTTGTGGGCTTCTTCAACAAAATAGAAATAGGGAAAGTGGGCCGGTGATGGTTTGGGCTTTATTCTTGTAGAAAGCCAACGAAAACTAACGGTAACTAAGAAACTTGAAAAGGTGAGATGCGGCAGGAGAGGGGTCCATTTTAAAGTTCGATTTAGACCCTAATAATCCTATGACTGGCCCTACAGAGGCTATTAATGGCTATTAAAGGCCACATTCCAACATTCATATTTGGTGATGCTATAGGTAGCATCTCATATGTTGTTTGAAAAAAAACCGTGAATTGTGAATTATGCAAATACTATTTCAGCAATTTCTATTACCTTTCAACTTAAATTTTTTGTTAAGAATTTCGTTCTTATTCCGATTGTTAACTCAAGCAATATCTCGGTTCGATTCGAACAAGATATAATGTTAATATCATTACTCTTTGATCGTTGCATTATGGAAAATAAGTGCCCTACTATTCACTAGCACCGAGAGTGAAGAACATAATTTATTTTAAGGAAATCGTGTTCAATACGAGCCTCAGGTTTTTGATTTATTATATTCTTAGCCATCTCTCGTGCTCCGTATAACACATTCAACTTGTTTACTGGAAAAACATGCAATTTGTGTAGTGTAATTTTTTTAATACAAATAAATTGAACATTTCAGGGAAACAAGCTGCATATTTCCAAAAGTGTCTGATTCATGTGTTCTGCTACATCATTCTATTGTGGTGTATCCCGTACTATATGATGTCTTGTGATCCCTTCATTCTTGCAGAACTCATCGATATCAGAAAAAAAGAATTCAAGTTCATTATTAGTTTGCAGCCTTTTGATTTTATTCCATGTTTGGTTTTCCACCAACGTCTTCCATTGCTAGAAACTCTTGAATGCTTCACTTTTATGCTTCATCATAATCACCCAAGTCATTCTTGAGTAGTCGTCAATCATAGACATGAAGCCATCTATTACCTCCTAGAGATTTCAAATACAGAAGGACCACAGTAATCGTAATGGATGTAATCAAGTGTGTCTTTTGTTCTATGAATTGTCTTGGGAAATATGCTATGATGTAGCTTCCAAAAAACATAGTGCTCACACAATCTAAGATCAGTGGCCTTGTTGCCACCAAGAAAATCTCCTTTAAACAGATTTTGCATCCCCCTTACACCCATGTGATCAAGTCTCATGTGTCATAACTTAGTCAAGTCGTCTTTGTGAACTTCTGATGATGCAACAACAATAGAGTCAGATATCGTTGAACCTTGCAGAAAATACATAGTTCCCCGCTTCACACCTTTAAGGACCACATTAGAGTCCTTGCAAACATACAGAACTCCACCTTCACCCCTGAAACTGAAAACCTTACTATCTAGAAGACTTGGTGATATCAAATTCTTCATTATTTGTGAACATGCCTAACATCATTTAATATGCAAAATTTACAATCTTGTGTCCGTAATTGAATTGAGCCAATTTCATCCATTTTGGTAAACCGAATCATTGGTCATAGAAACATTGCCTCCATCCACTTGCTCGTAAGTTGTAAATCACTCTCTGCGCAAAAACATATATGATCATATCCCCCCAAAATTGAGAAAAGCACACATCGGTGTGATGTGTTTTGTCCATCAAGAATCAGATTACATCCTCCCAGGAGTTGTTGTCATCTTCAAAGAACATCGGAGTACTTATTTTCTCTTCTTGTTTCTTCTTCTTCTTCGGACATTCATTTTTCGGATGACTTGGCTCTTTGCAGTAGTTACAAATATTATCTAATTTAGAAGCCTTAGACCCAGGCTTCTTGAATTTGTTCTTCCCCAATTTTTCGGGTCTCGTACTCCCACTAGCTACTAATCTAACGACTTGATTATCTAAACTTCCGCCACTCATTTTATGTCGCATGTCTCTACAGTATGCAGAGATGATCTAACCTCTTTCAGAGACACAATGTCTTTCCCAATGATGAAAGACTGCACAGAATGCTCATACGACAAAGGTAGAGAAACCAACGGAATTAAAACAACAACCCCACCATCAACTTTAACATCAATATTACACAATTCTAATAGATTTGTATTCAATTGATCTAGATGTTCACGAAGTGGCTGAACTTCATGCATGCACAAACTGAACAGACGTTGTTTCAACAAAAACTTATTGGTTAGTGACTTCGTCATATACAGACTCTCTAACTTCAACCATAGACCCGGTACTTAATTTCATCATCTCAGGATCGCGATAATGATGTGATCTGCGAGACACAACATGATTGATAAGTGTGCATTCTCCTCTAGATTGGTCATCTCAGTGTCTTCCAAATCAGCTGTCTTTTTCATCAACTGTGCTCACAGTCATTGTTGTTTCAACAAAGCACGATTTGATATGCCATAAACTAAAAGCTGTTTTCGTGAATTTGTCGATTTTCACGGTTATCCAGCCCGACATCTTGCTCACCAAATTGCGGAAAACCTAATCGGGCTCTAGATACCAATTTGTTAAAACTGATGCGAGAAATATATAAAAACGATAAATAAACCGACACTGAATTTTACGCGATTTCACTAACAATATGTTAGCTACGTCACGAGCAAAAAGAGGATCTCAGATATTATTCAGAATCCATAACAATATACAGATCAAATGGGAGGATCTCGTATATAAAAACGATAAATAAACCGACACTGAATTTTACGCGATTCACTAACAATATGTTAGCTATGTCCATGAGCAAAAGAGAGGATCTCGTATATTATTCAGAACTGGCAACAATGTACAGATCAAATGGGAATATAAATATTCCCCAACTGATTGGGCAAATTTAATAAGCCAAAAACCAAAACTGAACTAATGCACTTGAATAAAAAACACATAGACTTTTTAACTAACATTAGGAAGCCCTTCAAATTTTGTAAATAATGTAGAAAGCGGAAGACTAAAATGACATCTAATTTAAATGGGAGAGAATAATTTTTAATAAGAAAAGAATAAAAGTATCCACGTATAATATTAAAAAAATTACGTCTATAATTGAATTAACAAAACTAATTCAATATTTAAAATATATAATCTAAAATAAATAATATAATATAATATAATAAATAAATAAATAAATAATGAGACACTCTTGCGTGAGACCGTCTCACGGTGGAATGAAGTATAACTTGAATATTGACATTTTAACATTTTAAGAGGGGTGAATGTTGATTATACTAAATTATACCTGTCTCACATATAAGATGATTTATACAATTTTTTATCAAAAAAATAAAAATAAAACACTATAAATTAGTTATGCACGCAATTTTAAGCGACTTTAATGACTTAAATTTCTTGCAAACATCCTAGAAATTGGAGGTAACTTGGGTGAAAATCAACGAAAGAGAGAACCACTTCACGTTTTCTGGCCGCGGCGGCGCCACCTCCTACTCCTCCGTAGCAGCGCGACCCAATTCGTGCAACATGAGGCTGATAATGTTTACATCCCGCAGCAAAGCTATTTTCGCCTACCCGCGTTGTTTCTCCACGCTCTCACAAAAATCCAGTCGCAATCCCAATCTCCTCTCCTGTATTGTTCTCCACCCAAAACCTAGTTCCGTACACTCGCGCCGTTCGTCAAATTCCGCGTCTTTGTTGAATTCTGATCTCGCGTCGTCGAGATGTATCTCCTCAATTGCGCCGTCTGCTGTCAGCACCGTGGACTGGAACGACGCCGTTCCGGATTCCGAGACTGGTGGCCGGGTGGAGGAGAAGGAGGATACGATGGGCGAGGTTTCAAAGTCTTCCGTACGGGCTTTTTTCGTGTCCACTAGGTTTGTGGAGTTCTTTGTTTTTCAATTTTTGGTTTTGTGATCAAATTGTTCATTATGGTTGTGGTGATTGTGTGGCAGCGTGGATTTGAAGGCCTTGGAGAAGCAATTCCAGGACAAGCTGAATGTTATCCCGACTTCGTCCAGAATGACTAATTATGTGGTTCTGAGTTTTCTTGATTTGAAACCTTATCCTTGGGTAACTTTTCTTTCTGCATATCTATATTGCAAATAATTTACTCTGTGTATCTGATGATTTGGTATCAGAATCGTTGTGTGATACTGATAGATAACAAGATTGGAGCTGTAACTTATGAAGGAATGAGATTAACTCAAACCAATGTGATGAATGACTTATGAAGTACTTCTTCATTCTACACTCGTATTTTGAACTGCGAATCGAAGCTTTCTTGTTTGCTCAGACATTTTGCTGTTCATTTTGATTTTGTAGTTTGTAGACTCAACCTAAATTTTTCTTAGTTTGTATTATGGTGGATATGTTTTCGGCTGTATTTTGCTTGCTTTTGTTTAATTTTACATTCATAAGTAGTAGTTGACTGTTTCTTTTTCAGGTTTTGGGTTCAAGTGCAGTCATAAATGGTTGCTGTTTCATGGTAGTTTTCCAGTATGGTTCCGTTGTCCTATTCAATGCCCGTGAGCATGAGGTCAAACCATATATAGATATCGTGAAAACGCATGCTTCTGGGGTTCTTCATGAGAGCAGAAAGGATGGTAAGCCCATTTATTAGCTTCTACATATGTAAGCCCTTTTATACACACATATTTTCTTGCTGGGATGCTATTTCAGTGGTTCAAAAAACAAAAGGAGAATCTATAGAATTAGTTAGTTATGAACTGTCTGCTCAATATGTAGCTACGAAATGGTTCCAAGTTGCCATCTTTGTTCAAGCACTTGGACTTATTCAGAATATATGCTACATAAGGTTTACAATAATTAATTAAAAAGTGAGTAGCACATTAACTTTAATGTTCCTCCAACAAAACAAGTTGGAATCAGATTTTTGTAACACGATCAAACTCACAGTTATACCTTATTATCTGCTTATCCCATTGTTATTCTGTATGGGTATAGGAAGTGAATTCATTATTAGTTATATATATACACATATTTGTAGATTTTAACTCGTTGTTTGTGAAGGAACATTAAAGTTATTGTGCTTATCTTTTTGTTGAGGTACAATTTGATACGCTATTTATTTTTATTAATTATTGTTTAGGGTTTTAATTTCAGTCATTGAATAAATTGGCCCATTGGCTTAGTTACTTAGGGCTTAAGTTAGGATTAGTGTTAGTAAGTTTATATATATTGCACCGTGTCTTTTCAGTCAGCAGCTTTTGAATAGTTGGAATATTGGATTTCAGCCTTTGAGGCGTGGACCAGAGTATATAGCTCGTTGGGTTTCTTTGTTCTTTTTCCTTTCTTGTTCGCCATATTTTCTGTGATTCATCTCCTTCACTCCAACACAATTTTTCTTTCTTGATTCACAATACAGTATAAAACTAAACAGATGCAGTAATGAAGGCTCATTTTTAAGTATTTGTCGGAAGTTCATTGCATTGTATTTGCTTATGCTTTTAGCAAATAATCTATGCTTAGTGCTTACAAATTTCTAACTTGGGTTTAACAACTTAGAGTATGAGGTGCGACAGAAGCGGACTCTGAACACATGGATGCAAGGGGGGCTCGATTACATAATGCTGCAAAAACTAGACATTGATGGGATCCGTACAATTGGTAGTGTTCTAGGTCAAAGTATTGCCCTTGACTATTATGTTCGTCAGGTAATGTCCTCTGTCTACTTCCAATTTTAAACCATATGTAAATGCCCTCTGGTTTTAATGAAATATGTGCTTGTTGTTCTTTAGGTCGATGGAATTGTTGCAGAATTTACTGACATCAATCGAGGGATGGAGAAAACTGGAACCTTCACGATGGAACGGAAAAAGCTCTTTTCAGCTTGTTGGAAAGGCAAATTCAAATCTTGCCGATGTAATACTAAAGCTTGGGCTGTTTTGAGAGGTATTAACTCAATACTGTTTGACTCAAGATGACATGGATCTGCTTGGAGTCATTTATATTGTATAAAGTTAGAGAAAAATTGTGGTAAACGGATGAAATTTATCTCATGTATTCCTGAAGTGAGATCTTTTGCAAATTGTTCGTGATATATATATGTTCATGCCCTGCCTTGCCCTCTTAAAGTTGAAACTGAGATGAAGTCGTAAAAACAATACAGATCAGATATTGCGTGGAAGGATGCTAAATACGCCCAGATTTGGGAGTACCTCAGAGATGAATTCGAACTAACTCCAAGATTCTCAAGCCTTGATTTCAAGTTGAAGTTTGTAGAGGTACTTTCTGCTTTCCTTTTATCGCGATATATTTAACATTTCCTGGTGTAAATTAGCCTGATTTATTCTACCCTTCACTGGTGCAGCATAATATTCGTTTTCTTCAAGAGATTCTCCAGAATAGAAAGTCGGATTTCCTCGAGTGGCTGATCATCATTCTAATCGGTGCTGAAATCCTCATATCCGTTTACGACATAGCTCATAGATCAGCAATCACGTCGTTATAGAGCCCCTTCCAACTTCCAATAATGTGCCCATTTTGATTGATTACGTATATTATGCTGTACATACTTTTAGTTACGGTGCTTTTTTTTTAATCTCATTAATTTATTCTGTGTTCTTGACAAAATCACAAAATTGTGTGCGTGTGTGTGTTTTTTCCTGTGTAACTTGTAAGTTTACGCAGAGTAAATGGAGAGGATAAGTTTTTATATCAAATATCGTTTTCTTTCGATGGGCGTCCGATCCGGCACGTTGGCTACTGGACTCAGATTATGTTCAGATAAGCAGTGGCGGTTGGTTTTGGATGAGACTAACAAATTTAAAAGGTTTGGGCGGCTTTAGTCGGTTGAGTGCTGAAGACCCTTTCAGATGGCGCCACCTGGCGATGCTGAATGATTCTGTGGCCGAGATTGATTTGTCCTAGTGATGGGATGTCCATCGCGTTTATTTTAGCAATAGCTTAGCCTGAATTGCACAGATTCGATGTGTGCAAGCTTGATATTCCTTTGTACGAAATTGTGACTAATGCAAGGGTTGGGAAATTATCACGGTTATGCGAAAAATTTATCACTGTTATGTATAAAAATTATTATTATTTAAAAAATATTTATTTGAAAAATATAATATTTTTTAAACTGTGATAATTTTTTTGTACAAGTGATGGAGTTCATAAATAAACCGGCAGACCTTCCAAAAAAATATATGAATCGCATTAATTTTGGAAAATAAATATTATACTTATAATTATTTCATTCATATTATTGCTTTGCGAAAAAAAAAAAAAAAAACCTTCTTTCTTTATCCTTTCAAGAAATAATTTCATTTTCAAATGCTCAAAATGGGCCTTATTGGGGAAATAAAATAAATTATTAATGAAGCCCATCTACTGGCCCAACTTAGAGCTCAAGAGACAGGAATAACCTCTCAACAACGAAAATCCGACCCATTTCATTTATCCGCTCATGTTCGATTCTGAACTCAGGGCTAGATACTGAGCGAAAATTACAGGAAGAAAGGTGAGTTTGATCTCCATCTATTTTTCAATTGTTCTTTAGTTTTTGTTGAAATAAAACCATTGATGATTTCTCATCGAGCTTCCTGTGTACCAATCGTTGTAGTTTTGTTAATTTATGGCGATTTTGGGGAGTTAGGATTGCAGATTGGTTTTAGATTTTTGTCTTATCAATTCTGATCCTTGTAGGTGAATTTGGGGGAAAACTATGCATTCATTTTAGAAAAGAAGTCTAAAATTGTTAGGTGAAAATAGAGTCGATTGGTGCATTTTGGTAAATGTATCTGAGAATTTGATGCGATTTTATAAATGCTGTTCCGAAATAATTGAAAGAGTTGGGGGTTCAGGTAATGATACTCGGACTGCGCTGATATACTTCACATCTTGACGATTATAGGAATATTGCATCATTTAAGGGTTTAATAATTTCGTTCTAGCATTGGGAGCATTGTATGAAATTTATACTTCATGGATCTGCATTGTGTTTATCATTACGTCTTCTGTTTCGCAGTCATTCGTGACAATTAATTGTGAAGTGGTAAATTTTTTAAATACGGGCCTCTGAAAGGCAGTAATATGATTGTTGAAAATTGTTAGTGAAGGATGGAAGCACTATGGATGCGGGTGTAAATGGAGTTCCAACTTCATCTGTGTTGATGGCAGCTGCAAAGCATATAGGGACTAAATGTCATGTGAGAATGTAGCATTTCTGAAGTGCAAAAAGATGATCCGAACCTGAAAAATGCCTTTGATAAAGGACGCCAAGTAACTCAATGCGTTCTTCACCTGTAAGTTGAAATTTAGTACTTATAGTTTAGACGTGATGCACAAGAGGTGTCCTTTCTTCGTTTCTTATATTGTGCGATCTGTTTGACTGCCAAACCATGGTATGATATTGGGCATTTTTAAAGTTGCTGCTAATAGTGGGTGTGCTTTTCCTTTTCTTTTAACATAGAAAAGATCCTGTTGAGAGCATGTGCGAGGACCTGATATGATCTCATGATATATCAATTATCCATATAGCCAACCCTATGTAGTTGAATAATGGTTTAGTTGCTATGTCCTATTAGGATCTTGTTGGCTTGAAGCTAAGCAGGTCGTATCATATTAGTCTACATATGCATTATTTGAAGTTAGTTATAAGGTGTGGGATATCTAGTCTGGTATTGACGTCTGGACTGTTTTTATTTCTTTTTTATTTATTAGTTTAATTTTTGGTTCATGAATTCGGACTTAACATAACCAATGCAAATCCTAATGGTTAGCTTTTCTTCAGGCTTTCGTTATGAAAGCAATTGTTATATGGGGAGGTTAACATTGCTACTCGATTCTAGTTGAATGTTCACTTTGCTGATGTGTCAATACAATTTAATAAACAAACCCTTACCCTTCTAAGCACAAAGTGCCTCTCGAGAAGTCTTTCATCTACCTTTTTCTAAATTCTCCCTCTCCAGTTTTTACATTTTCTTCTTGAATAACCTCCTTCTGTTTTTCTTTCTGCTTTTTCTTCTCTTTATATATATCCAAATCTTCGTCATGGACCTCATGGTTGAGCACCTTTTTTTGTGCGATCAGGGGGTTCTATTTGTTGTCCCTACATGATGATTCCCTCGAGGAGGATAAATGAGGGGGAAATTAAGTATTGCACCGTCAAGTCTCAATGACAAGTCCTAATTCACAGTAATCACACACTATATGAGCAAATTCATGGAGTTCAGCTTCAGATCCTATTATATTATAATTTCAGGACATCAATAAGATGAAATGTGGGTGCTTGCTGCTCAGCCCACCTTTAAGAAAAAAAGAAGAGCTGTTCCATACTGCTGTTCAAGCTGATTAGAATTGATCGATTTCCTTTTTTCTTTTAACTATTTAAAATGGAGGTGTTGATGCTATGAATAGTTGTCTGAGAAACGATAATTCATACAATTTCTTGGAAAATTATATGTTCGTTGTACTCTCACCTAATGTGCATTTGAATGTGTGACAATGACATGTTGAATGTAAACATATAATTTCATAACACCCAACAATACGAGCACCAGTTACTAAATCAAACTACGTTGTGTTTGTAGGCTGAAAGATCTCCACCAGAACTGCAGTAAAGAACTGGACGCTTATGCTGGATGTATGTATTACCACACCAACGAGTTTGAATTTTGCCGCAAGGAGCAACAAGAGTTTGAGAAAGCATGTCCCCTCTGATAAGTTGCAACAGAGACCTTACATCTTGTGAACGTAATAAAATCTCCCAATGGTTTCCTGTGTTTAATGTATTTCAGATTGTTCTTCTTTTCCTATCTATGGTGGCAGGTAACTAATTTCTTTATGAAGAAATGCCATGCCTAGGAACCAATTTTCAATATGAAAAAACTTAAATTCTTCTTTTTGTTTTAAAACACTGAATTTCCTGGTGGGTTTACTAATTTGACATTTGTTCAGATCTGAAACACAATCAGTTTCACTATTCTGTTCATCTTGTTCATGTTATTCACCCATGAATTTTCAGTAACATCCGGAATAAAGATCAGTGCTGAGAAAGGAAAAAACTTTGGCTTCTATCACATACTGTTAAATTCTCTGATATTTTTAGTGTGATTTTTTTAAGGCAGTATTTTCATGCAGGTTTCTTGCTCTTTTTAGGATTACATAAATAAGATGTGTGAGACTGTGACACAGAATACTAACGAGCAAAAAAAAATATTTGTTTCCTCCTAAAACTATTTTTATACTCTTATATTATTATTTTTTTGTTTTTTGGACGGTTTCCTGCTATTATTTTACTTATATCTAAACTACATGAATCAAATAATTTAGTAGACATACAAAATAAATCATCATATAAAAATAAGTGAAAAAATAATGAAATGTGTCATATATACATTAATTTGAAAATTACATCAATTGTTTCTTTGCCCTGTAATGGTCCTAATGGAGTATTTATTTGGGAGAAGAACATTTCACTACAAAGTCACTTAAAACATTACAACCAGGTATAAAGTGCAGAATTTTTGTACTTTAGTTCAAATTTGAACTATAGTACGGCGTACTTTAGTTTAAATTTCTGCATTTTGTACTTGGTTGTAATGGTATCCTAAATTTTGTATTTAACAGTAATTTTCTCTATTTATTTTCCCTCTTTACTAACATACATAAGAATGTTGAATGCATACGTTAAATGTGATGCTTTAGTAATTTATTAGTTTATTTTAAATATTTTTTTTCTTGATTGGATCCATAGTGTCTCGAACCCATGACCTTACGGCATATGTATCGGTGCTCTAACCACTTGAGTTATTCCATTTCGTCCTAATTTAAATACTTTTAACTTTTTTTTGCAAACACTATCAATTTTTTTATTTTTTTTACAAATTCTATTCGCTCATATTACAAATCATTTTTCTCATTCTCACTAATTTTAATCAATTCTTCAAAATTATAATTTTTTTACAAATATCCCTTAAATAAACTCTAAAAAGCTATACATTAAAAGTTAAACGGGTTATTTTTGGTAGCTTATGAACATTTTTTAAGTATTATTAATTTTTTTAAACATTTACAAACACAATCAACTTTTACTATTAATCAATTTTCTCATAATCACTAATTTTAAGCACTTCTTAAATAACTTTTTGCAAATACCCCTCAATATTTCCTATGATTCCGCTTAAAGATATTGCTTTTAATTTAAAAAATTTCCAAAATATAAAAGATTGGACCGAACAATTGAATAAGCAAAAGAGACACACTTGCATGAGACGGTCTTACGGTGAGACGGGACATAAGTTGGCATTGACGCTTTAACATTTTGGGAGGAGTGGTGTTATTTGTGCTAAGTTGTACCCCATCTCATGCATGAAACCGTTTCATATGAGTTTTTGTGCAAAATTGTAAAATAATTTTGCATTGATTTAAAAAAGATTGCCTTCCTTTTTCTTCGTAGTGCTGTAGGGCAATGCTATTTTGACCTAAATAATAAATAGTTAATTAAAGGAAAAAAAAAAGATATACTCCCTCTTGTCACTATTTTTGTCCCAATCTTTAAGAGAATTTTTTTAAAATACTAATAAACAATTATTTCTATTTTATCACTTTATCACATAAAATACTAATAAACAACTCATTTTACTCCCAACTACCCATCATTTTATCACTTTATCACATAAAATATTAATAAACAACTCTTTCTAATTTATCACTTTATTACTATTCCAATAAATTCTTATGAACAGTCAGAAACTCTTAAAGAATGGGACGGAGGTAGTAGTAAAAATAAGATAAAATAGTATATATTTTTTTCTCTCTCCAAAATTTGTACATATTCACTTGATATTTAAAAATATTCCATCATTTTCGACAATCACCATCTGACGTGGACGTCTGAGTTTACATGTTGTTGATACTCGTCTTGCTGATGTGCAATTATTAAAACTAAAAAAAAATGACATTTTTCTACATCAACAAGACAAGTGGATTCAGACGGACATTATTAGAAATGGTAACCAAGATATTTTTAAGTATAAGTAAAAATATGTGTTAGATATGGAGAGAAAAAAGAACATATTCTAAAATTTATAAGAAATAATAAATATGTATAAGAAACTAAAAGTAGGTGCAGGTAGTCCGTATTTTCACAGACATGTCTATTTCACCACGCCTATCTCGGAGACAGTGCCTAGATCGTTGCACCTTTCGTGTGGGTCGAAACTTACCCGACAAGGAATTTTGCTACCTTAGGAACGTTATAGTTATGGTCGTCGTACATCGGGGCTTCGGTTGTCGGCTCCCCTGTCATCAGGTCACCAACTTCCTTGACCTTCCCACACTGGGCAGGCATCAGCCCCCATACATGGTTTTACGACTTTGCAGAGATCTATATTTTTGGTAAACAGTCGTCTGGGCCTGGTCACTCTGGCCCCATTTGTGACCCCTTCTCCCGAAGTTACGTGGCCTGGATTAGATTTGATTATTTGACCTAAAAATGATATACTAAGTCTTGTATGCACCACATGCACCTCCATAGTGTATTTTAAAAACTCGCAACTTATTGCACTGAAATTTGCGACTTGTTACACTGAAAAGTTTAATTATATATTATGAACACAGACTACATATTCAGTGTAACAAATCATACATTTCAATTGAACAAAATACAATTTTTAAAGTATACTGTTGTATACCAAAATTTACGAACAAGATGTAGAATGTGGCTATGTGATTTGGTACTACAAACAAGTATTAATGAGAGTGTTAGTGCAATCAATGAAGAACAAAACAAATGTTCTTCATTGAGTGATAATGATGAGAGTTAAAAGCAAGAAAATAAATGCGAGAAGATTTGGGCAAATGTGGTCTCTTTTGTTGGCTGATAAAGCCGTTGTATTCAATGTGATTTTTTTCGACCTTTGAATGAGTCTTGAGTGCTCATATTTATAGTACAAGATTATCAGCATGTCTTACTCGCATTCCAAGGCGAGCTCGACCAAGCATTTAATGTGAATCAACTACATCGGACTCTAAATTGGTCTCTACATCCTAGTTATGTTTAACTAGACACGCTTCATCATTCTGGACGGATTCTGAAGTGGCGGTTTGCAGGTGATATATGTAGACCTGCGCCTAAACTTTCCCCCTTCGAGTCTGCGGCTGTAGAACCAGCAATTCCTTCAGAGGATTCTCCGCCATATTGGGGATGATTCTCTGATTTTAGCAGTTGACGTGTTCAGTTAGCCAAAATCAAGCCTTGGTACTTGGAAAATCTTTGACTTATTTTTCCCACTATCTCACTTGCTACTTTCATCACAACTCTATGAATTAAACCAAGTATGGTGTTGGGAGAGTTGCTACTCGATTGGGCGAGACGGGCGACTTGCGTCTTGACATTGTGACCTGGTTGGGAAACTAGTCCGGGTGAGTTGCCCTCCTCCACGGGCGACTCGACCGAGAGACTTTGCTGGAGGGGCCGAGCTTGGCCGGGCGACTTTGCCTTGTCGGGGCGAGCTCGCCCGATGACATCTTGAGAGTGGGCGAGTTGTGGGCGCTACGTGGTGAGCGGGTTGCGTCCGTAGGCGCTACTCATCCGGGCGAGTTGCGTGTGCTCCGAGGCGAGTCACTTCTCCCTCTGCTACTCACCAGGTGGCTTCTTCTTGTGGTGAGCCGGGCGAGTTCGCCATACTTCGGTCGAACTCGCCCAAGTTACTAAATGGGCCAAGGTTGGGCCAGACTTTGAAACTTAATGGGCCAACGAGCACAGACTATTATGCACACAACATATACTATAAAATACGTGAAGGTATCGTGTGAACCATTTTCACCGTACACCAGTATTATTATTGTTGGTAAAGATCAACGCTTTAATTGGTGTCGATCCTTACCAACAATAGGGATAACGATTTATGGTGAATATAATACGCACAATACTTTGTCATGAAATAATGCACACCCTTTTATTCGTAAAAACAATAATGCCGATCTCAAAATTTACAGTCAACAATAACACCATAACTTACCATAAATAATTATATATAGTAGTATAATATATTAGATTTAGGGGTAGTAACAAGCAAGTCTCCTTCCTCATCTCTGCGTCGTCCGATCTCCCATTCTCTCTGCTCTCAGATTTCTCCAAATTCATCGCCCAATCATTCTTCTCCTCTTCACAGCGCGCCAAATATAAATCCCCCCTCAGGTATTCTATTCTCCCACCAACCTTCACACCCACCCACTGCCTCTTTATGCTCTCTTTTGATCTCAAAATGCTATGACCTGAATTTTGCAACTAGTTTGTTTTCTAGGTTTTCTTTTTGTGCAAGTGATTTTTCTGATGGTGAAAAGTGGTGTTGTTTTTTTTTTTTGGTGTATGGGGGCTAGGGTTTTGTTTCCTGCTCTGAGGAAGGAGGATGGAGGACAGTCCTGGTGGCCACGACGGCGGCGGCGGCGGAGACCAGAGCCCGCCGTCTAGCGTTCGGGAACAGGATCGGTTTCTTCCGATTGCGAACATCGGTCGTATTATGAAGAAAGGCCTTCCTGCTAATGGAAAGATCGCTAAAGATGCCAAGGACGTCGTTCAGGAATGTGTTTCCGAGTTCATCAGCTTTGTCACCAGCGAGTATGAGCTTATACAACCTTATTTTTTGTTTATTAAATTTCGTAATTTGTATTCTGAGCTTATGATCTTTTTTTCTTTTTATGCTCTCCTTGAATGTGGTTGTTTTCTGTTCAATTTCTATGTGGTTGATTGAGCTTATGGCTAGTTAATTTTAGTGTCGGTTGTTCTGTGTAATTCTTGCCTTGGTCAGAAGACAGGTTATTTGAAACAGAATGAACTCATAAGATGGACCTTGAATTTTTTATGTGTTGTTTCATGTTTGTATAGCTAAGGAAAAATTATTTCATGGCTATTAAGTTTCATATCTGATTCTAGTGGTATTTGTGTAACTTATGCTGTCAGATTTATAAAGTTCCTATTCCCTTTTGAAACACAAATATGTGGATTGCTGTTTCATTTTACGGTTGGTCAGAAGGGGTGCATTCGTTCTTGACCGCACTTTGTGTTCATTATATAGTTATATTCTATAGTTTGTGTTTATTTGCCAATTTTCGCTAATAATCCAACTCTACAAGGGCGGATCAAGACTGTGATTATTAGGGGAAGGAGAGCTCAAAATTCTCAAATTTCTCATTCCCCCACAAGTTGTATACTACTAATGATGCTTCCATTATTATCTCCCAACTCATTAACTTGTAATCTTATGCATTCTACTTCCTGATCATTGTAAGTTGATAATACATTTTGCTTTGATGTGTATTCCACTACATGAGTACTAAATTCTATGTATGTGAGTCTTCGCCAAAAAAATATTGCCCCCCCTAGAAATGTAAGACATACACAGTCCTTGAAAGGAAACCATGTGCAAACAGTTTGAAAATTTTAAGACTTACGCATCTGCTTGCTTTTATACTGATCTGGCCACTCTTCCTTCTTCGAAATGCCAAAAACAATTTTTGTTGATATCTTCCAGATTTCACGGATTATGTGACCCAAATATTTGTAATGCAGTTCTCATGAAATTAAGTCTATGGGGTAGAAGGGGATATCTTTCTTGTATTTACGTTGTTGATTTGCACCTTATCCCTCTCAGCACTTGTGACTCTTTTCCATGACTTCGTCTGTTCTCATTCAGTTCCCTTCTATTTCTTGCTCTATCCAATCACATTCAATCCTTTTCTTGAGTAATATACAATTTATGACACACAACTATGTAAAGTGTGTGACTCCATCAAAAGAAAGTGCTATTCATTGAAGTAAATGGGTTTTTGTAAAGCTATTGCAAAGAAACACACACCTAGCATACTCCCTCGTTACTGCTGCTATGCCTCCGAGCTTCTTATCCTAAGATTAGCTGGCTGCCACTCTTTACAAGTGACATTATGTACAACAAATTCTACCTCATGAACTACTACTGAAACATTCCTTTGACCATCTTTGCTAGTTTATTATATTGATTATTTGCATATACTTAAGAACCTCTGTTGAGTTAAAAATAGTACTGACTACCATAAAAGTGGTGAATTCTTATCTCTGCTGGGATTTGTTTTTTGTTTTTTCCTGTGTAATAATTAGCATCTTAATGGTGAAGTTTCTTTGCCTGTTACTCTGAGAATGCTAGCTTTACTGTTTTTTTCCATCTTTTTCGGGATATGTATGAATTATGATTAGTTGCAAGCAATAAGTAGCTCAAATGTTTCCCATGAATGAAACCTTTAGTTTCGTCAATGACATTTTTCCTTGCTTTGTTACTTCTCAACTAGAGCAAGTGATAAGTGCCAGAAAGAGAAAAGGAAGACAATCAATGGGGATGATTTGTTGTGGGCAATGGCAACCTTAGGGTTCGAGGAATATGTTGCTCCACTGAAGGTGTATTTGGCTAGGTACAGAGAGGTATCTTAATTTCTCCCATTATATCCAATTTCTATATTTTGTATTGGTCTCGTAGCTCTATCATTCAATGAGAAAACAAGAAAATAGAGAGATGCTTAAATTATTTTCGATGTATCCTTTCAACTAGAAGGAAAATGATATAAAAGTCTAAACTAATCGTGTTCTTTTCGTTTCTTTTCCCCCCCTTTCTACTGTGACATGGTGATTATATGGCACGGCCTTGATGTTGCAGTTAGAGGTATGTAATAAATAATCATTTCCATAAGTTTTCTTTACAAGTCATTACGTCTGTGATATGATAGTGAGTTGTGACCTATGGGCAGGGTGACACCAAGGGATCTGCTAGGGGTGCTGATGGAGCTCCTAACAAAGATACAGTAGGGACCCAGCTGGCTTCCAATCCGCAAGTAAGATTCCAAGTATTCTGACTTCGTCATTGGCCTGAAAATGTTGCCGATTTATATAACCTGTAACAATGCAACTAAGAAGCAAACATGTTTCACTTCTGAATGACTCTTGCAGTTTACTCATCAAGGCTCTTTCCCTCAAGGCTATAGCTACTCAAACTCTCAAATCGATTATTGAGTAAGTTCCCATCTCCCTAACCGTCCTTTCTTTCTTCCTGCACTACCTCTAAGGGTGGGGACAATATTGGAAATTTTGGTACACTGCACTTATCGACCCAAAAAATGTCAAAAATACCTTTTTTTCGGTATACAAAGATTTTTGGTACGGTAACGGTTAGTAGATTTAAACTATTCCGAATTTGGGTTGTATTGAAATGTCCAAAAAAATTGGTAGGTATGAAACGGGTTACCAAAATTTTGGTTAGAACCGATATCATTTAAAAAATCGGTACGGTAACGGTAAAGTATTTACCATATACCTAAATTTTGGTATACAGAGAGTTTAGGTATGATATTCCTATGAAAATTTACGTACTGGAACGTTATTTGCAGTATACAGTACCAAATCACTGTATCTGATTATGCCTTGGAGTATGTTTCTGTTTTAATGATATTGAGCACCCATTAACCACTTTAATTTCAGCTGATTAACCGACAAGATCTAGAAAATCATTTACTAGTTTGTTTAGAGCACACATGTTCTAGGAATCTCATCTTCAACTTTACACATCAAAGTTCATTTGTCATCTGTAAGATATTTTCCCAATGCATAGAACAAAAAACAGGGATTCATACGAGTTTTTTTTTTTTTTTTTTCTGAAGCAGGAAGCAGAAGGCGAAGATAGAGTTTGTTTCTTGCTTGATTCTTGGTCTCGGATACTTGATCCCATTTCACGTACCTGGAAATCTTCTATGCTATCTGAATGAAGTATAGTCATGTGATTATCATTTACTCAAACATTATGCTCTGTAATTGCTTCGAAGAATCTAGATTAAGATAATGAGAGTGTTTTTTAAATTGCTTGCAAAACAGGTTTGATACGCTTCTTTTGTTAAACTTTGTAAGAGGTTGTGATTGTGATGGCTAAGATTTTAATGTACCCTGATTTTTGTCTTAAAGGACAAACATTGTACATGTATGTAGATCTCGTTTTCATATAATATATGGTTTAGGTCATCGTATCTAGGACTTGTAAACTGACCCAAATGCCACTCGTACGATGTACCATGATCTGAGGTAACTATGAACTAGACTTGGTCTACGAATTAAAAACATATAGGGTATGTTTGTTTCGGGATTTAGGTGTGCGGGGAAAGTAATGACTTCGAAATTCTATGAAAAATCATGATGAATAGTAAAAGTATGTGTTTGTTTTGTGATTTTGGTAGGGTGAAATTTTTTGTAACACCCCGTTCCTTTATAAAATTTGCATTTCATGATTAAAACAATTTGATAATTTATTTAAGCATTTAAGTCATGGAATTATTTTTCTAATTGAAAGCTTATGATTTATTTAATTAAAGAGCTAACGTTTTCAATGAAGTTTTAAGCGTTTTGTAGGATAGTATACTCAAGAGGTCGGGCTCGATTGTGATTCACTCGACACCCGCAGACAATGAAAAAAGGGCAAGTTAGTTTTAAAATTTGTATGATAAAACTTATTAATAATTATGGTAAAATAATATTCCTTGGGTAGATAATGCGTATATGTATATATATATATATATTTATTTATTTATATATATGCACACTTTGGATAAGATTTTAAAATATATATACACATATATATATTAATATACATATATAATAATATAATAATAATAATAAATAGATAAATATATATATATATATATATATATATAAAGAAAAAGAAAAATAAAAAAGAAAATAAAAGATACAATTAGATTTTGTTCTTGGGAAACCGGTTATAATGATTAGATTTCTGCAGATTTCTTTTATTTTCATACGCATGATTTATTTATCTCAACACGTCTTCATTCCCTATCTCCCTATTTATTTATCCCAACACGTCTTCATTTCCTCTCTCCCTCTTTCTGCGCTCTTTCTTCTCTCTAAAAGATTTTCTCCAGACCATCTATATTCTGCACCTTCCAAGGATCATTGAGGATTCAAGAACCCTTCCAGGTAAGACAAGAACAAAAAACTCTATTTTTAATCTTTTCTTCAAACTAGTTTTTAAAAGGGGACTATTGTTTCAAAAAGAAAAAAAAAATGTATTTCAACCTTCTTCCACTCCTTTCCTAAGAACCATGGTATTGTGATGTTTAAAAACTTCCATTTGAAGCCTTAAAAAAACGTTTAATGTCTTACGGTTTTGTATTTTGTTGAGTTTTCTCTTTTCCTGTGAGATTTGCCAACTATATGACTATTTGGTGTTTATTGATAGATTGCATGTGACTTTTATGCTCAATATCCTATGGAATGTCCTATATTATACCTTAAGATGATTTATATGGTGGATATCTAGTGTCGAAATGAGTTAAAAGTCCTATTTGTGCTTTATATGAGATAGTCTTGTTGCTGAAATTTTATCTATGTCACTGCACGATTTTTTGAAGAATATTTAGGGGCCATAATGAACGTTTTAGTTTAAACCCTTATGTCACGTTGAAGTACATGAAGTTTAGGATATATTGTTAAAAATCAGATTTTTTGGAGTTGTTTTCAATTTTATAGGGATTTTCTCTCAAACTGCTGTATAGGGTCAAAAATACTTCGTTTTAAGGTAGTGTTTGCAAAATATTCCCTAATCAGCCCGCTTGAATTTTAAGAGTGAAATTTTACTAGGTCGTTTTAGTACTTCTTAGGAGATTGAGAAATTTTATCTAGATTTATTTTGAAGCTCTACCCTAATTTTAAAATTTTTTCTCACAAACAGTGTTTTTTTTAAGTAAAAGACAAACTGTTTTTATGCTCTATTAGAAGACATGCACGAGTTGAAATATGTTAAAATAAAATATGAAAATTTTAAAACTGTTACTACTGACTCTTAAGATAATGTAAAAAAATTTCTTTAATTTTTTTTAAGCAACACACAATTTTTATCAAATTTTAGAAAAAGACCTTATGCAGGCCCTGTTCGAACTCCATTTTTTTTAAACTTGTAAAATTCATAAGTAATAATTCAAAATTTAAATTTATCTGAAAATTTTACTGTGAATTATTTTATTTGTTAAGAGGACACTGTATAAATTTCATAAATTTTGGTCATTTGTACGTTTTATGAAAAATACTTGACTACAGACTGTATTTTCAAGGTACATGACATAGAAAATGAGTCTAACAAATTAGCCCACCTGGCCACTGGGCTCCTCAATTGAGTGGGAGACCGAGGTTCGATTCCCTTTGGGAACGAATTGGAGTATGGGAGTTATAAGGTGGCTTGGTGAATTTGTGGAGTGTTTGGATGCTTGGTGTACTAACTACGTCCGATAAAAAAAAAGAAAAAAAAAGAAGAAAATGAGTCTAACAAATTATTTTTAATAAATTATCTGCTTGAATAAAAATTAGGATTCTTCAGAACTAATGACTTGAACTCGTGACAAGCATGCTAGAACATTTTCATGATTTTTAGGGGTGTATAAGTGAATTTACTTAATTGTTATGCCCAATATGTCTTTTACACGCTAAATCGACTAGCTTTCATAGTTAGAATTGTCTCTTGGGGTATGGTGAAGTTTATAAGAATATTTTTAAGTATAATACAATTTTACACTGACACGTATATATATATAATATATATACACACAGTTCTGATATGGAGCCTAATATTAGGCTCCTTATAGAGCCTAATAGCTTATGTGACATTCCCAAAGTAAGCCCTAAACCATAAACCGTAAACCCTAAACCATCAACCGTTCGGGCCGAGTGAACCATGAACCACTTGGGCTGGTTTTGAGTCGGGTTGAGTTGGGTTCGGACCGGGTAAAAAATCTATTAGGCTCCATAAGGAGCCCAATATTAGGCTCCATATCAAAATCATATATACACATACATAATTATATATATATATATATATGTTTATAAGAATTTATGATCACGAGACTAAAGGATAGCTGAATGTGTCGAGTGCAGTACGAGACAACCGGACTTTGAGAAATCTACCCCGCAACTTCCAAAATCAAGAAAGTGGGTAACATTTAAATTACTTTTGCATTAGTTGGATTAAATTGTGTGTTGATATGAGCAGGCAGGTCTACGGACTATGCTCTGTGTGAAATGAGTAAGCTGATCTGTGTGAAATGAAGCTGATCTCTCTGTATGAAATAATGCAAGCCGACGGTCTATGCTAAGCTGTGTGCAATAAGTAAGCTGGTTTGTGTGAGATGAAGCTGAGTCAGGTCTACGGATCTTGACGTGTACTCGTATTACGTGCTAATTAGTATTTTTAATGTGATTGTACTTAAAATGTTATCCCACTGGGCTTCCCCTCCGGGGGAAGACTCATGATGCTACTTTAACTCTTTCAGATCCTATTGACGACGGAGCGGATGCATGACTAACTGGGGGGGCTCCATTAATCTTACTCAAAGTGTTTTAAAAATTATGTAAGAAGCGAATTAAGTATTAATATGACTTAAACTATGGATTTTAATTATTTAAGGACTTCAAGGATAATCTGTCAACCCTTTAACACATATTTATAAAATATTTACGTGCTCATTAACTTACTCTAGGAATTGTCTTATTTAAGTAAGTGTTTGACTTAGAAATGTGGGCAAGACACGAGTTAGACATAAGCATGATTAGGCACTCAAATAAATAAATAATAGCTCGTGATTTCATGATGTGGTCTTCCGCTTTAATCACCTTAAGTATAAATTATTTCAACCTAATATGTTTTTACCTTAAGTAGAGTGGCGCCAATTTTGGGGCGTTACAACGTGGTATCAGAGCCGAGGTTGGATTTTTCCTCCTCGGACTCTAAGTCAAACGTTTTCCAAATAAAATATTTACGCACGGTAAAGATATATGAAATTTATAACTAAAAAAAAATAAAATGATGTTGAATATTTGTCAAAGGGAGCCCATAGTCAGCGCAATCCGCCCGTCTCCAGATTGAATATTTTTTTGTTTAAAAAAAATGGGGGGTCTTACTAAAGGGTTTTATTGAAAGGATAATTACGTCTTTCGAAAGAAAAGAATTTGTGATCATGATGAATTTATGATGAGAAATGGATAACAAAAAGATGAATGTTTATGAGAAATGTCAAGATAAAACTATGGAAATGAAAAGTTATTTCAAGGGTTTTTATTATATTTTTTTTCCCATTTGGATTTACATGTTCATATTTATTATTATGATTACTATTTGCATACATTATTTTATATGCAACCCTTGTAATTGTGTAACCAAAGCCTGACTTAGAAATAGTTATCTAGGATGGATTGTGATGAGGTTCGTAGAGAGCATTATGAGCGAGAGTATCGAGACTGCGTCCAGAGGGGATGGGAGACCATTCGCGAGTTCGTGGCACGGATTGACGAGGCTCGTAGGCGAGCTCTGGCCTTTGGCATGATTGACACTGAGTACGAGGCTGCATGACACATGAGGGATAGGGTTCAACCGTGCTATCGAGGGGTAGCACGAAGGACCTTTCGCTATCTTACCATCTACGATTGTACGGAGGGACCTTTTATGAACCTATGTACATATCAGTGAGAGTTGTGGGACGCAGTGGAGAGGTATGATGCCATGATGAGGGAGATTGTCGAGTTGGAGGCTGAGCGACCGATACTCCATGTGCGCGACGGACTCCACGATCCGTCTCCAAGAGTTGGAGACCCGTCTTGGTGAGGAGCACACTTCTTACGAGGGGTATAACACCCGTGCCCAGGAGGCCTACCAGCGGGCAGCGGCTATCAGGGCATCTCTCCATCTCGAGGATGATTCTGGTAACGTGGTTTGTGAGCATTTGGTCGTGGTTGTATCATCTGACCATGGCCCGACTTCCTACCCGCAAGTCGATTGAGTCCTAGCCCAGGCTGAAAATGGAGCATTTCATGACGAGGCAGGACTGAGCGAGCCTCCACGTGAAGACTTTGGACCTGCCGCGAAGCGCCCACGATACAGGCGATTTGATGAGGGTGGAGATGAGAGTTGAGACTTCTCTCAGCTAACTAAGTTGCAGGGTTACTTTTGTGTTGTTTTTTGCGCGGGTTAGATGGCGTTATAGACCTCCCCGATTACTCTCTAAGGATCGTAAGCTTACCACTTTTTGTCCTGTATTGGTAGGCTACAAAACTTGTCACCGCTATGACGTAATCTTACTTTTGCTTATTTAGGATATTGATCCCTGTCTTTTGTCAAACTTTGGATATTTACTATTATGAGTTAATGCTTTAACCTTGCATAATTTATTGTGTATGCATTTGAGATTCTTTGTCGAAATGATATTTACATCATATAAATAAATAATAAATAGCAAGTAAGGGCTCCTATTTCTTACCCTTGTAGAAAAATGAGCATTATGGCCACCACAAGAAAATATAGAAAGACAAGGAGAGGGGACTGCTGAGCAAAATGCAAGTGCCGACATGGCAAGAGACTTTTTCACGCAATTGCGAGAGTTTATGCAACAGCAGCCAGCACCGGCACAAAATAACCAAGAACAGAATCTGAAACCAAAATTGATTGTCAAACAATTTAGGCGATTTCAACCGCCCAAATTCAAAGGCAAGGAAGGGCCAACAGCGATTGAGGAGTGGATTGTTGAGCTCGAAAGAATTTTCGAGCACTTGGAGCTAACCGACACCCAGAAAGTTTCGTGTGCAAAGTTTCAATTGTCAGAAGACGCGGGACAGTGGTGGTTGTCTCACGAAAGAACCCTGACAATAGAAGCAAGGCGTGCTCTTGAATGGGAGGGATTCAAAGAGATCATACTCATCCTTATTTTCCACAAGCACTGAGAGATCAAAAGGAGATAGAGTTTATGAATCTCCGTCAAGGAACTAATACTGTTACTGAATATGAGCGTAAGTTCAATTTACTCTCTCGGTATGCTCCACATCTGGTGGACACCGATGATCGAAAAACAAGCAGGTTCACGAGGAGACTGCGTCCGGAAGTGGGAGGAATAGTGTCTGGATTGAGATTGCCACATTTCAGAGATGTTTTCGAAAGAGCAAGGATTGTGTCGATGTTTTTAGGCTTGGAGAATCAACCACAACCGGCGGCGAATTAGTTCAAGAGGAAAGGTGCACCACAACCTGGACAAAGAGGGAACATTATGACCAGGAATGTTCGACCTTCTGTGGTCTTGCCCCCAAGAATGATCTCGCCTTGCCCAACTTGCAACAAGAATCACTGAGGGGAATGCCTCCAAGGAACACGCACCTGCTTTCTCTGCCGGAAACCAGGCCATCTGGCCAATGCATGTCCTAATGCAATGGGTACCCAAGCTGGGGGTGGAAGGAATGTTGGGCCAAGGCCGCCAAGGGTGTTAAATCCTCAAGGATCAAACCAAAAGGGTAAGGCCAATGCCCAATGTTGAGTACACTGAGGAAGAGGAGTATTAGGAAGAAGAGCAATTCGAGGAAGGCGATGAGATGAACAAAACTGTAGCAGGTACAACACTTGTCTCAAATATGCCTGTATATGTCTTATTCGATACTGGAGCGTCACACTCCTTCATATCCGACACTTTTAGGAAGGAACTTAGATTAAATTGTGTAAATAATGTGAATTTAGAAGTTAGAGTGCCTTCAGGGGAAAACATCAATATTTAGAGTTTAGCTAGGAGTGTTAAGTTAAAAATCAGTGGATGCGACGTACCTACTGATTTGCACGTGATCGGAATAAAGGGTTTCAATATCATATTATGGATGGATTGGTTAAGCAAGCACAAGGCGGTGATCCGATGTGTAGAACGGGAAGTGGACCTAGAAACATCAGACGACCAATGTCTTACATTTTACGGGACAAATACACGAGAACACCTACCTTTTATATCTGCAATGTAGGCAGTTAAACTGTTGCGAAGAAAAAGATGTGAGGCGTACCTTGCGAATATTGTGAAAGTTGAAAAAGATGAGCTGACACCAGCAGAGGTGTTGATAGTGAAGGTCTACCCTGACGTCTTTCCAGAAGATTTATCCGGGATCCCACCCGATCGGTCCATAGTGTTTACCCTCGAGCTGATTCCTGGAGCTGCACCAGTATCGAAGGCTCCGTATCGTATGGTGCCGAAAGAATTACTGGAACTAAAGACACAATTGGAGGAGCTATTAGATAAGAAGTTTATCCGACCTAGCGCTTCTCCTTGGGGAGCACCGGTTTTATTTGTGAAAAAGAAAGACGGGCCAATGAGGATGTGCATCGACTACCGAGAACTTAATCGATTGACCATTAAAAATAAATACCCATTACCGAGGATTGAGGATCTTTTTGATCAGTTGAAGAATGCTGGAGTGTTTTCCAAGATCGACCTTAGGTCTGGGTATCAAAAGCTCAAGGTCAGAGAAAGCGACATTCCTAAAACTGCATTTAGGACCCGATACGGTCATTATGAATTCACTGTAATGCCTTTTGGAGTTACAAATGCGCCTGCAGTGTTCATGGGTCTGATGAATCGTGTGTTCCATGACTGTTTGGACAAATTCGTCACTGTGTTTATCGATGGTATTCTGATTTAGTCAAAGGATGCCAAACAACATGAGGGACACCTCAAAACAGCTCTAGAAGTTCTACGACGAGAGAAACTGTATGCTAAATTCAGTAAGTGTGAAATTTGGCTTAGCAAGGTGGCTTTTCTAGGACATGTGATCATGGCGCAAGGGATAGAAGTTGACCTCGTTAAAGTCGAGACGATTCTGAATTAGAAGGTACCAGCAAATGCGAATGAAGTTCACAGTTTTCTTGGCTTGGCAGGCTACTACCGAAGATTCATACAAAACTTTTCACGTATTGCAAAACCACTCACGCATCTTACGAAGAAGAGTGAAAAATTCGAGTGGACACCCGAGTGCGAAGCCAGTTTTCAAGAGCTAAATAGGAAACTAACGACTGCACCAGTTCTGATAGTTCCCGAAGGATCAAAAGGGTTTGTGATCTACATGGACGCCTCTAAGTCGGGTTTGGGATGTGTTTTGATGCAACACGGGAAAGTCATAGCTTATGCGTCACGACAGTTGAAGATACATGAGCAAAATTATCCGACACACGACTTAGAACTAGCCGCAGTTGTGCATGCCTTAAAATTTGGAGACATTATTTGTATGGTGGAAAATGTGAAATTTACACAGACCATAAGACTCTGAAATATTTTTTCACACAAAAGGAGTTGAATATGCGTCAGAGAAGGTGGCTAGAATTAGTGAAAGATTATGATTGTACCATCCTCTACCATCCAGGCAAGACAAATGTGGTGGCAGATGCACTTAGCAGGAAGAGCGAAGGCCAATTAGCATCACTACTGACCCAACAAGATCGACTGATTGAAGAATTTTGTAGGATGAAGTTAACCATTGTCAAACCAAATCAAACAACTTCAATCTTAGCCACAATGTCCGTCCAGCCAACGTTGAGAAGACAAATAATAGAGGCCCAAAGGAACAATCAATTCCTTCAACTGATGAGCAACAAAGTCAAATAAAATTTAACCACAGACTTTACTATGGCCTCAGATGGGGCATTAATATTCAGGGGAAGAATCTGTATACCGAAGAAGGATGACTTACGGGATGAGATAATGAGAGAAGCTCATAACATACCCGTATACCTTGCACCCAGGTGAAACAAATATGTACAAAGACCTCAAGAGCAACTTTTGGTGGAGAGGCATGAAACGCTCCATCGCACAATTTGTTAGAAGGTGCTTTACCTGCCAAATGACCAAGTCTGAACATCAGCGCCTAGCAGGATTGTTGAAACCGCTTGAAATCCCAAAGTGGAAATGGGAACATGTAACAATGAATTTTGTGACGGGTTTACCTAGAAGTCCTAAACAACATGAAGCTGTATGGGTTGTAGTCGATAGGCTAACCAAAGTTGCGCGATTTATACCAGTCAAGATGAACTATCCAATGAATCGACTAGCTAAATTGTACATTGATGAGGCAGTACGGTAACACGAAGTATAAGTGGGAGATTGTCTCTGTGTTGGGGTTATACTGGAATGTATGCTTTTACTTTTGTATAACTAGGCTGAATTTCTGTCTTATTTGCTGAAATAAATTATTTATGACTGTCGCTTTAAATATCATTGAATGTTACATATATTTACTGCATAACTGTTCAATAAATAGTACGTGTTACATTGTAGTTAATTTAGTGATACTAGATCACAAAAGATTAAATTAACAGTCCTTTGTAACTAAAAGTACATAATTCACAACTCAGATGGAAATGAACAATCCATCGTGAAAGGTTGAAGTGTAAGGCTCAGATTGACTTGTCTTGATCAATAGATTGCACTAGTGCATTATGATGCACTGAATAGGACCTACAGGAGGATAAATTCTCCAGTACTGTATATAGAAGAATTAGACCTCAGTGGTTCATTATTTCTTAATCTCCGTTCCTTAAATAGGATCGTGTGGAATTAATAACTATTGCTTTGACTTACGATGGGTAGAGAATCAATGTGATTCAATACCTTGTATCTTGGGCAATATTATTAGTTACACGACAATTGCAAAGATTTAATAAGGAGAAACATGTGCAAGTACGTCTTGCTTGATTTGTCCTCTTGGGAGGCTCAAAAGTTTTATCATACTAAATCTTGCAAGTGGAATTAGTTTCCGGTATGGATAACAATGTTGAGTCATTCCTGAACCAAGGAAAAAGATATTAATTTAAATGAAGCTATTTCAGTGGCTTAAATTAATTAATGGACTGAATAATCTTAAACACGGGAAATAATAACCAGAAATCATATTAACAGTAATATGGGTTAAGATGGATAGTGAAATATTAATTATGTAGTGGGATTAATTAATATTTATGGGCTTGAATAATATTGTGGCTCAATATTGGAAATTCAAGGTCCATTGGAAGGTCCAATCTTAATTCTCCTAAAAGCCCCTCAAGTAGCCCAAACATAAAGTCCAATAAGTGAAAATGTGTTTAAAATAAAATAAATCATTGTTGCTATTTTTCCTATTTTTCGAAAATAATGAATAAAAGAGGGAGAAAATTTTTTCTTCGAATTTGGTTATGGAATGAAGATATGTATTCTTGAAATACAAGATTATCTCATTAAATTCAAGAAATCTCCCACTTGGTTATTTATTGAGGAATTTTTGAAAATTTTAGAAAATAAAGGGAAATAAAGATTTTCTTGATTTTCTTGAAAATATATTATGAAAGATATGTATTCTTGCAATACAAGAATATCTCATAAATTCAAGAAGATCCAAATCTTGGAAACTTGCCCTTAATTTTTGAAAATCTCTATAACAAGAGAATGTGGAATTTTTATGGAATATTTTAATTATGGGGAAAAGAATATATGAGATATATTCAAGATTTCTTAGAGATCAAGAAAGAGATTTTCCCATCTTATTTTTTCCTCAAAAAAATCGGCCACCACCCTCTTATAAATAGGGGATGAGTTTTTCATCCCCAAGTAATTCCATGTGTTGGAAAAATTAGAAATCCACAAAGGTGGTGCAACATAATTTTATTTTTCCTTTTGTTAATTGTTCGCGAGCATCCTACCACCAGATTGTCGGACAAGGATGAGGGAATACTTGAGAAGGATTTTTGGTGTGTTTGTGTGAATGTGATCCATCTTCTCAACGGTTGTCACTCCGAAATGTTAGTTCACGTAAACTCCTAGTAATTCATCATGCGTAGGATTTATGTGACAAATTTGTATGCATGATTTGTTGTTCAATTATTATTTGAATTAATATAGGATTAATTCATGCTAGTAATAATTGTTAGAATTAAATTTGTATTTAAATATTCACCCCGAATAGATCCGGGCAATTAATTCCCCAACATTCTGATCGTGATCTGCAGTTCACTTCAAAGTTTTGGAAGAGTTTGCAATTGGCAATGTGCACAAAACTGAATTTCAGTACTGCTTTCCATCCACAAACAGATGGACAATCAGAAAGAACTAATCGGATCTTAGAAGATCTGTTGAGGACATGTATTTTTGACTTTGAAGGGAGCTGGGAAGATTACTTGTCCTTACTAGAATTTGCTTATAATAATAGCTATCAGTCTACCATTGGGATGACACCATATGAGGCACTCTATGGACGGAGATGCAGAACACCCATTCATTAGGATGAAGTTGGAGTGAGAAAAATATTGGGCCCATAACTAGTGGAGAAATCTGTGGAAGCAATCAATAAGATTCGAGAGAAAATCAAGATCGCCCAGGATCGGAAAAAGTCTTATGTAGACTCACGGAGATAGGACTTACATTTCGAAAAGGGTGAGAAAGTGTTTCTAAGGGTTTCACCCATTAAAGGAATAGTCCGATTTGGGAAAAGGGGAAAGTTGAGACCGAGATACATAGGAGCGTTTGAAATCTTAGAACGAGTTGGAGACATGGCATATCGACTTGCCCTAACCCCAGAGTTGTCTGCGATTCTTGATGTTTTTCACGTATCAATGCTTCAGAGATACTCCCGAACCCCGACCACCATATAACGCTTGAAAACTTAGAAGTCAATAAGGATTTTACATACGAAGAGCGACCTATAAACATTTTAGGAAGAAAAATAAAGACTTTTAGGAATAGTGACATACCCTTAGTGCTAGTACAATGGAATAAACATGGAAAGGAAGAGGCAACATGGGAGTGCGAAGGGGACATTTTGAATAAATACCCGGAACTCTTTGAGAAATAGGCCCAAATTTGAGAGATTTAAATTTTTTAAAAAAGGTGGGGAGAGTCAGAATACCAGTTCCTTTATAAATTTGCATTTCATGATTTAAACAATTTGATAATTTATTTAAGCATTTAAGTCATGGAATTATTTTTCTAATTGAAAGCTTATGATTTATTTAATTGAAGAGCTAATGTTTTCAATGAAGTTTTAAGCGTTTTGTAAGATATCATACTCAGGAGGTCGGGCTCGATTGTGACTCACTCGACACCAGCAGACAAGGAAAAAAGGGCAAGTTAATTTTAAATTTTGTATGATAAAACTTATTAATAATTATGGTAAAATAATATTCCTTGGGTAGATAATGTGTATGTATATATATATATATATTTATTTATATATATGCACACTTTGGATAAGATTTTAAAATATATATACATATATATTAATATATATATATTAATATATATATATATATATATATATATATATATATATATATATATATATATATATAAAAAAAAAAAATAAAAGATACAATTAGATTTTGTTCTTGGGAAACCGGTTATAATGATTAGATTTCTGCAGATTTCTTTTATTTCCATACGCATGATTTATTCTCTCTCTCTTTCTGCGCTCTTTCTTCTCTCTTAAAGATTTTCTCCGGACCATCTATATTCTACACCTTCCAAGGATCATTGAGGATTCAAGAACTCTTCCAGGTAAGACAAGAACAAAAACCTCTATTTTTAATCTTTTCTTCAAACTAGTTTTTAAAAGGGGACTATTGTTTAAAAAAAAAAAATATATTTCAGCCTTCTTCCACTCATTTCCTAAGAACCATGGTATTGTGATGTTTACAAACTTCCATTTGAAGTCTAAAAAAAGTTTAATGTCTTAGGGTTTTGTATTTTGTTGAGTTTTCTCTTTTTCTTGTGAGATTTGCCAACTATATGACTATTTGGTGTTTATTGATGGATTGATGTTGATTTTGAAATTGCATGTGACTTTTATGCTCAATATCCTATTGAATCTCCTATATTATACCTTAAGATGATTTATATGGTGGATATCTAGTGTCGAAATGAGTTAAAAGTCCTATTTGTGCTTTATATGAGATAGTCTTGTTGCTGAAATTTTATCTATGTCATTGCACGATTTTTTGAAGAATATTTAGGGACCTTAATGAATGTTTTAATTTAAACCCTTTTGTCACGTTGAAGTACAGGAAGTTTAGGATATGTTGTTAAAAATCAGATTTTTTGAGTTGTTTTCGATTTTATAGTGATTTTCTCCCAAACTGCTGTACATGGTAAAAAATACTTCATTTTAAGGTAGTGTTTGCAAAATATTCCCTAATCAGCCCACTTGGATTTTAAGAGTGAAATTTTACTAGGTCGTTTTAGTACCTCTTAGAAGATTGAGAAATTTTATCTAGATTTGTTTTGAAGCTCTACCCTAATTTTAAGAATTTTTCTCACAAACTGTGTTTTTTTGAGTAAAAAACAAACTGTTTTTATGCTCTATTAGAAGACACGCACGAGTTGAAATATGTTAAAATAAAATATAAAATTTTTAAAACTGTTACTACTGACCCTTAAGGTAATGTAAAAAATTTTCTTTAATTTTTTTTAAGCAACACACAAGTTTTACCAAATTTTAGAAAAAGACCTTAGGCAGGCCCTCTTTGAACTCGGTTTTTTTGTAAACTTGTAAAATTCATAAGTAATAATTCACAATTTAGATTTATCTGAAAATTTTACTGTGAATAGTTTTATTTGTTAAGAGAACACTGTATGAATTTAATTAATTTTGGTCATTTGTATGTTTTATGAAAAATAATCTACTATAGACTGTATTTCAAGGTCCGTGACATAGAAAATGAGTCTAGCAAATTATTTTTAATAAACTATCTGCTTGAATAAAAATTAGGATTTCTCCAGAACTAATGACTTGAACTCGTGACAAGCATGCTAGAATATTTTTATGATTTTAGGGGTGTATATGTGAATTTACTTAATTGTTATGCCCAATATGTCTTTTACACGCTAAATCGACTAGCTTTCATAGTTAGAATTGTCTCTTGGGGTATGGTGAAGTTTATAAGAATATTTTTAAGTCTAATACAATTTTAGAATGACACGTGTATATATATATATATATTTATTTATAAGAATTTATGATCACGGGACTAAATGATAGCTGAATGTGTCGAGTGCAGTACGAGACAGTCGGACTCTGAGGAAGTTACCCCGCAACTTCCAAAATCAAAAAAGTGGGTAACATTTAAATTACTTTTTCATTAGTTGGATTAAATTGTGTGTTGATATGAGCAGGCAGGTCTACAGACTATGCTCTGTGTGAAATGAAGTTGATCTCTTTGTGTGAAATAATGCAAGCCGACGGGCTATGCTAAGCTGTGTGCAATAAGTAAGCTAATCTGTGTGAGATGAAGCTGAGTCAGGTCTACGGATCTTGACGTGTACTTGTATTACGTGCTAATTAGTCTTTTTAATGTGATTGTACTTAAAATGTTATCCCACTGGGCTTCCCCTCCAGGGGAAGACTCATGATGTTACTTTAACTCTTTCAGATCCTATTAACGACAGAGCGGATGCGTGATGACTGGGGAGACTCCATTAATCTTACTCAAAGTGTTTTGAAAATTATGTAAGAAGCGAATTAAGTATTAATATGACTTAAACTATGGATTTTAATTATGTAAGGACTTCAAGGATAATCTGTCAACCCTTTAACACCTATTTATAAAATATTTATGTGCACGTTAACTTACTCTTGGAATTGTCTTATTTAAGTAAGTGTTAGACTTTGAAATGTGGGCAAGATACGAGTTAGACATAAGCATGATTAGACACTCAAATAAATAAATAAATAAATAAAATAGCTCGTGATTTCATGATGTGGTCTTCCGCTTTAATCTCCTTAAGTATAAATTATTTCAACCTAATATGTTTTTACCTTAAGTAGAGGGGCTCCAGTTTTGGGGCGTTACATTTTTGTTTTATGTCAAATCAATATAAAATAGTGATTAATGTGGTATTATTATATTGTATTGGGTGAGAGAAATGTAGGAGAGAGAATAAGTGGGTGGGAGAAAAATGGTGATATGATTGTATTGAATTTTGTGAAAATAAGTGTATAAATATATTTTATAGGAGTAGATTAAAAAGCTGGATGTGAAAATCTCCAACTAGTATGTGACTTGGATCGCAAAGTTCTACGTCCATCCGGGTGAGTTCCGAAACAAACATACCCATAGGGTCTTTTTTTGTTTTTATTTTCAAAAGAAAATGGCTGAGTCTTGCATGCATCTAGGTACACCGATCGCTCATAGTGCATTTTAGAAATTTGTTATATTGAAAGATACAACTTATTTTCACGGTTCACTGTTCGTTTACAAGTTACATATTTTTAAAATGCACTAGGAATGCACGGTGAACTTGAATGAAGATGAGGCCACTTAAAGAAAATATAGTTTTTCAATTTTATTATTCAACGTTTAATTATAATTTTTCTGGGACTTGTGAAAACTGAAGAGTGGAAAACTTAGCTGAGCAGGACAAAAAAGTTGATCACTGACTTTCATCCGTAATGTCGACACAATTTAACGAGGATTAGATAAGTAATTTTTTTAACATATTTGTGTAATTTTACAAATAAAAGGTGAATGTGTGGGTTTGAATTGTTAAAAATATGAAATACAAGAATGAGGTCCTCACTCTAAGGTACAAAAAATATGACATAATTACTCTAAGGTAAAATGTGCAAAAATTACGTTGCACTTTAGTATTTAGTTTGAACTAAAGTGCAATTTTTTTTGCACATTGTACCTTAGAGTAATTTTCCCATAAATTTTGTAACTTATAGTAATTTTCCCTACAATACCATTTATACACTGAAGAACTCGTTATTTAGCAATCCAACCAAATTAATGTACTTTATTTTATCACTTGAGCATTCATATTTGCAAAACTTATTTTAAATTCTTGAATCAAAATAAGAGGCACACCTACGTGACATTCTTATTATAAGACGGAGTATAATTTAAACATCACACCTTAATACTTTGAGATGGATGAATGATAATTTGTGTTAATTTATACTCCGTCTTATATATGAGACCATCTCAAATGAGTTTTTGTCCCAAAATAATGATGTATTTTATCGTTTTAGTCTTCAGTATTCATATTAGCAAAACTTATTTAAAGTTTTTAAAATCAGATTTTTTCCAAATAGTTCAAAAATACCGTTTCACGCAATCAAGAACATTAATATAGTGATTTGTGCAAAAATCAGATTTGTGTATTTCCCCAAAAAGAAATACGCCTCATCTCTTAATGGTAAATTTGGACTATTCGAACAAAACTTTGACTTTAATATAGTGATTTAGTAAGTTTATTTACATGTGTGATTAAAAAGAAAAGCAGACTGACATTTCATGTGTGATTTCATGTGCATCAAGTGTATAGTACACTCTATAGTATATTTTAAATTCATGTAATCTGTTGCATTGATGCATATAAGACTTAACCATATTTTAAAAATAAAATATATAACAATAAAATATTGACGATTCTTTTAAAGAATAAATAAAGAAAAAAAATAAGAAAAACAAAATACTATTGTGATAAGCAAGTTGAAAATATCGATAATATCAAGATCCTAAATTTAGGGAATATCAATGGATATATCGATATCGATAAATTTAAGAATTTTTAGTAACACACTTTAAATACATAAATAAATTTGAACAAATTTTATATTTATTTATCATAAATATACATAAAACTAGTACGTAACCCCGCGAATTTTGCGGGATTGAATAAAAAAATTACAATATTATTGTAAATTAATTTAATTATATCCAGAGAGATTTCGTAAAATATATATTTGATTGAAATTAGATATTCTTTTGAATAAAGATATTTAATAGATTTATAAAAAAATTTATACATTTTTAGTATTGTTTAATATAGAAAAAATATATTAGTAATATTAATATAGATTTCTCAATAAAATCTTTAGGAACATATGAAATTAGATATTCTCTTGAACAATGATAATTAATAGATGACAATAATTCGTGTGAACTCGATTTTTTTAGTATCATTGTTATTCATAAAAATTGTCATTGTTATGCACAAAAATTATCATTCTTTAAAAAAATTTACGAAGTACTTTGAGTTTTAACATAGAGTCGGTCCTATCATAACTAATATTGACATTAGATAAGAGGGATGTCATCTTGACCTAGCTTACTTTTACACCATTGCAATAAACAATCACAACCAATTTAGAACTCAAATTACTTACACCAATACTCCCTGCAATATACTATACAAAATCAGATTAACAAATTCATCAAATTAAAAGAAACACTAATATAAATTAGAATTCAAGATTTAGAAACAGTTGGTCTTCAAGCTCACATGAATTCGTGCAAATTAAGAAATCAAACATTAGAAGTACAAACTACTAAACACAGTAATGAACCCCAAATTAAATATTTAGTTAAATTACACAATTGCAATAAACATTCATAATCAATTCAAAATTCAAATTACCCACATCAATACTACTGCAATGTACAAAACACAGAATCATTAATTAAATTACACATTAATATAGAACTCAAATTACTTACCTTAATATTCCTTGCAATACACAAAACAAAATCAACAATTTTATTACACAATTGCAATAAACATTCATATTCAATAACGATTTAATTAAATTACACAATTACAATTGCAATAAACATTCATAACTAATTCAAAACTTAAATTATCTACCTCAATACTCCTGCAATATACAAAACATAAATTCATTAATTTAATTACACATTAATATATCATTCGAATTACTTACCTTAATTCTCTCTGCAATGCACAAAATAAAATTATTAATTTAATTACACGATTGCAATGAATATTCATAACCAATAACAATTTAATTAAAGTACACAGTTGTAATAAACATTCATAACCAATGCAGAACTCAAATTACTTACCTTAATACTCCTGCAATATACAAAACAAAATTATTAATTTAATTACATATCTAACTCAGGCATAAATAAAATCTTAAAATTAAAATTTCGTAGAAACATTCTTAAAAAACGAACCTAAAGTTTTAAGCTAATATTTGATTGGACTCAAGAAGAACACAATTCTCATCTTCAATTTTGTAATAATATCCATCTGTGCTTCTGCATCATGGCGAACCAATGAAGATTTAATATTGTGGATAGGAGGAGCTTTATAAGATATATGGTCGTGAAGTATCTTTATTATAAACAAATATGATAAAAAAAAAATTAATTGAATTAGATAGATTTAAAAATTAATTTATATAACTTTTAATGAGAATGCACGATTTTAAAACGAAATAATCTGGTTTAAGAGTAGGTCTTGTGTGAAATATTGCACACTAATGTTATGTGCAAAGCCACACAATTAAGGCAAAAAAGACTAAAATTTGCGGGTCAATGGCGGGGCGGGCGGGTCGGGCGGCGCAGGCAGAGCGGGTTGGACATGGCGGGTTGGCTATTTAACTATTACATTTCATGCAAGGATATTTTTATCAAAAATTGTTATAGTTTAATGGTCCTGATCTATTTTTAGTGTATTTGGTCGCAGATTCAATTCTTATTGAGCACATAATTTTTTTTTTCAAGTTATTTTTGTGTGTTACTACATGAACAAAAAATGGTACGCTATGAAGAAAAACGTGTACCACATGAACAAAATCAGTACAAGCTCGAAAAGAAATCCCCAATCCAAAATTACAGATTTATAGAACAACTTGATGTGTTACTACATGAACAAAAGAGTGTTACCTTATGAGCAAAAGAATGTTACTACATGAACAAAAACCAGTACAAGCGCGAAAAAAAATCATCAGTCCAAATTTTTTTCAAGTTATTTTTGTGTGTTACTACATGAACAAAAGAGTGTTACCACGTGAACAAAACCAAGACAATGAAAAAAAAAATCCGCAAATTCAAAATTATAGATTTAAAGAACAACTTGATATGTTACTACATGAACAAAAGATTATTACCCTATGAACAAAAGAGTGTTACTGCATGAACAAAAACTAGTACAAACGCGAAAAAAATATTCAGTCAAAAATTACAGATTTACAGAAACAACGTGAAAAGAGTGTAGAAGCATCTGAAAAATTGCGCCAGAAAATCAAGAGGAAAACGAACGGAAGGACCTGCAAATTTGTCAGGATAAGAAAATTAAAAAATAGAGAAGAATATGGAAGAATTTGAATAAGGAAGAGAAAGAAAAGAAAAGGAAGAACAAAAGAAGAGAAGAAAAAACCGCACCACGGTAAAATCTGGAATCGCGAGGAAGAAGAACGCGAGGAAGAAGAACCCTAGGATCGAGGAAGAAGAAAAGCGGCAGATAGGATCTGAAATGGCTTTGGGCCCGACCAAAAAAATAAACATCTTTCTATTTGGGCAAACATATCACTTGTATGCAATATTGCATACAAGGTTTTGTGCTGGTTTAATTGGGCTTTGCACAGATTAACCTGGTTTCGCCACATAGACTGAAATAAGTTTACCAATATATAGTATTAAGATTAAGATATTTAGCTAATATGCTATTCAAAATTTTTCATAATTTTATCGACATTCTTGCAATATTATCCGACTTATTTTGTACAACAATTTAATTGATATCAATATTTTCTTCATTCTTTTTGTAAACGTCCACTAATTAGACATTGACAAAAAAAAAAGAAAAGACAATTCTGCCTTTAATTAATTAAATTATTCAATCTTATATTTTGTTAATTAGGGAAAATAAAGATTTTGGAAAGAATAATTAGGGATACGAGAGATAATAATAAGATTTTTCCTTTAAATATAAAAATTCTTATTAATTGGGAAAATTGGAAAAATCAAAGGTAAAAGTAAGTAAATGGACAAATATATAATGAAATACTAATACTTTTGAGGCTAAATAACCTATTAAAAATAAATGGAAAAAGGTACTATTAAATGCCAATATTAATCGATATTTTTTCCTCATAAAATCGTATTTATAATTATGCCTTTTCTTTTATGAACTTCCCAATATAACATTTTCATTCTATAAAAGGAAAAAGTAACTCTATTATCCATAATTTTTATCCCCACTTTTCACACAATGGTGGTGTTTTAAAAAACTTATAAGTGATTATAGTCACCTAGAATTGTGTGCAAAAGCAATTTGGAGTGTTTTATTTATCTTTTAGTAGCTTAAATAAACTCTCATAAGCTATAAGTTATAGGGAGTGTTTTTAAAACTTATGAGTGATTATAGTCACATAGAATTATGTGCAAAAGCAATTTGAAGTGTTTTATTTCTCTTTTAGTAGCTTAAATAAGCTCTCATAAGCTATAACTTATAAGCTTAAGAAAGAGTGCTTTTAGTAGCTTATTAGTCTTTTTTTTAAAACTTTTAACTTTTTTTGCAAACATTATCAATTTTTTTTGAATTTTCTTACAAACACTATCAACTTCTACTATTAATCACTTTTCTTATAATCACTAATTTTAAGCTTCAAAGAGTATGCTTTTAGTAACTTATTAGTCTTTTTTTTTTAAACTTTTAACTTTTTTTGCAAACACTATCAATTTTTTTTTTTAAATTTTCTTACAAAAACTATCATCTTCTACTATTAATTATTTTCTCATAATCACTAATTTTAATCACTTCTTTAAAACTATAAGTTTTTCAAACACCCCCAATATTATAAAAAATGTCATAATTTTAACTTCACTCATTACTTCCTTTACATACTTTTTTTTTTCTCTATAACGCTCAAAATTACTGATTCATTTTATTATTTTATTATTATTTTTTAAATAAAATAACAAAAAATAAATAGAACAATTATATTAGGACGGAGGAAGTACTTTTTTTATAAATATTATGAAAATATTTTTTTCCTAAATATCAATATCGATGTACTGTGGATATTCTGTCAAAAATAAAATGAAAATGTACTGTGGATATTTACTTCGTTGGATACATGCAACATCGAAGAAGGTCGTATTATTAACTGACACACAAACCACTTTCAAACGTACAAAGGTGACTGTCATGTGATGTTAGCACATTCAAAATTTACCAGGACAATAATTTACCGCATTTTAATTTTTAATTTATGTATTTATTACCCTTAAATCTCAACTCAACAACAGTGTACATTTAGTTCTACTGTTTCTTCTCTTTCTCCCCCCTTTCTCTCTCTAAAAACCCTCAAGAAACCCAGCTTCCAATCTCCTACCGAAAATTCCGGTCGAGGTATTCTTCTTTAACTTTATGTAATTGCACGTGGGTTTTCGCCGTACTCTATATTTCTCGAATTTTTCTTGAATTTACTTGTCTATTTGGTAGATTTTCGACAACTCTGCTATTAGGGGTAACAGATAATTTACCCTTTTTCTGGATTTTGTTAAAAATTAGTTCTTTTTTCGTTTATTGATTTTGGATTATTGATTCAGAAATCGGAATCTTGATTATGAAAGATCAGCAAGATGTCATGGGTGTGGCTTTGAGTGGTAATTCGGCTAGTGAAAGCGTTGTTGTAGAAAACATGGGTAGTGAAAATCAGGTTGAAGAGTCTTTTGAAGAGGGAGAAGAAGGAGAAATCATGGTTGAGGTTGTGGGTTCAGATGTTTATGTTGATGGGGTCAGTGGGGATACAGAGGGTAATCTTGATTTGGGGGACAAAATTGAAGAAACTCAGATTGATAATGTTTCTGAAGCTATGGATGTGTCTAGTGAAGGGGATGGGAATAAGGTGGGGGAAAGTGCAGTGGGGCCCGCAGAGTCGAAGGATGAGAAAAAATTGGTTGCTAGAGAAGTAGTAGATACCACTTTATGTAAATCGGTTGATGTTACGGGTGATGTGGTTAGTGTATTGCCACCAAAGGTTAGTGTATTAGATGATGAGGTGTGGAATCCCGGAATTGAAGCAGTTGGCGGGTCTTCGACTGTGTCGGATTCTGAAGTTATTGGGGTGAGTTCTGTGGCGATTGTTGAAGATAAGATAACTGAAGTTGAGGCAGTTACTAAAGATAGTCCCGCAGAAGCTGTTCTTGATGAAAAAACCGAGACCGAAGAGAGAAAAGAAGTGTTACCCTCAGTTGATGATACTGCAAGCCGTGATCAGATTTCAGCAGCAGAGACTGTGACGAATTCTGAAGTTGTAGGGGCGTCTCCTATGGTGATTGTTAAAGAGAAGATAACTGAAGCTGAAGCAGTTGCTAAAGACGGTGCTGCCTTTGAAACTTTGGATTGTCCAACAGGAGATGTTCTTGATAAAAACCTGAGATTGAAAGAAAAAAAAGTATTATCCTCAATTGATAATACTGAAAGCCATGATCATTCCACTGAGGCGTCTCCTATGATGATCGATGAAGAGAAGATAGCCGAAGCTGAAGCAGTTACTACAGACGGTTCTACCTCTGAATCTTTGGACCGTCCTATGGAAGCTGTTCTTGATGAAAAAACTGAGACCGTAGAGAAGAAAGAAGTATTACCCTCAAGTGATAATACCGCAAGCCATGATCAGTTTTCATCAGCGGCGACTGTGCCAAATTCAGAGGTTACAGTGCCATCTCCTGTGGTGATTAGTGAAGAAACTAGAACTGAAGATGAAGCAATTACTAAGGAGTCTGCTGATTTAGTGAACCCTGAACCTTTGAGCCATCCAGAAGAAGCTTCTTTGAATGGAAAAACCGATGTTGAAGAGAAACAAGAAGTATTGTCATCAACTGATGATTCTGCAAAGTGTGTGGCCACTGATGAAGTTAAAGAGCCGTCTCCTATGGTGATAAACGAAGAAAAGAGTACTGAAGATGAAGCAGTTACTAAGGAGTGTGCTGATTTAGTAACCCTGAACCTTTGAACCATCCAGAAGAAACTGATTTGGATAAAAAAACTGATATCGAGGAGAAAGAAGAAGTATTGCCATCATCTGGTGATTCTGCAAAGATTGCAGCCACTGATGAAGTTACAGGGCCGTCTCTTGTGGTGATACGCGAAGAGAAGAGTGCTGAAGATGAACCAGTTAATAAGGGTAGTGCCGATTTAGTTACCCCTGAACCTATGAGCCATCCTGTAGAAGCTGTTTCTGAAATACCTGATACTGAAGATAAAAAAGAAGTATTGCCCTCGAGTGATAATTCTACAAATCCTGATGATATTGATGCAGATCCAGTGATGTCTCGTGAGAAAACTGCGAGCCAGCCTGCACCTGAAATTGAAGAGAAAAAAGAAGTATTATCCTCAAGTGATACTTCTGCAAATCCTGATCACATTGATGCAGATTCTGTGATGTCTCATGAGGAAACTAACGCAGCACAGGGTGGTGTTGAGCCACCCGAGATTTCTCTAGACTCTAATGGTAATGGTGTCGAAAATGTTCAGGTTGATGGGGTTAATTCTGTTGAAGAAGCCCGTTTAGTTGATGCAAGTGATGGACAAGATCCTATGGAGACTGATACTCAGGAAGATGGGACGAAAGCTGAAGTTGCAACAGCTGATGGTAATGGCATCATAGATGAGAAATCTGTTGATGATAAAGAAGTTTTTGCTGCAGAAAATAAGACCTCGATTCTTGAATCTGATGCCCAAATCTCCGATGTTCAAGATGATCGGGTCGATGGTGTTTCTCATACAGGTGAGGCATTTTTTTTTTATCTACACGATTTCAAAGATGATGTATCAAATGTTAATATGATAAATTTGTGTTTTTTGTAGGTAATGGCGAATGCTTGGGGACTGATGCAGAGTTAGAAACTCATAAGGCTCTTGAAAACCAAGTTTTATCCGATGAGCCAAATCAATTGACAGTAGTAGACAGCGACAAATCACTCAATGTTGAGATTCAAGAAGATAAAATTGAAACCGAGACGAATACAATGAGCTCGGGTGTTCCATTGGACAAGGAAATTGTACAAGTAGATTCTGGCATGAACTCTGACCAGCCTACAACAGTGGGTTCAGAAATAGATGGCCAGGATGCTGTCATGTTGGAAGTTGTGGATGAAGATGGATCTTGTGAAAAAGTTATGGAAATTAAATCTGAAATTCCGGCAGTTGCGATTCTGCTGAAAATATGCAGCTGGTGGAAGATGGCGTGTGCTCTAAGGTTGAGACGGAGGATTTAGTGCCTGTAGAAGATCATATTGTGGGCCAGGATGCTATTCTCAATTCTGAAGGCTTTTCTGAAACAAGAGGTTTCTGAGCTAATAACTGAAACATCAAATCACGAGGTTGGTAAGATTGAGGATATCAATTTGATGCCAAATGAAGTCGCCCCTGTTTCTGATACTGCTCAAGTCTGCGTCTCACCGGAAAGGACAGAAAAGGTGGGACCCGATGAGGAGGTCAAGATCCTCGAGAATAAGTTTATTGAAGAAGATAACAAGCCTAAAGAATGCAATGGCTTTGGTACTATAGAGAATTATACTTCTGAAAAAAAAGTCATGGATGTGGAAAAGGAACAAGAATCTGATGCAGAATTAGAAGCTGAAGGACCTTCTGAGACTGAGAAATTGAAGTTGTCAACTGAAGAAAAGTTGAAGCACACGAGCTCCTTCAGAATGAGTCAATCGGGTTATTTAACACCTCCTGAAAAGAGGGTGCTTTTCGCCCAGTCAGATTTGGTTTGGGGTAAAGTGAGAAGCCATCCCTGGTGGCCTGGTCAGATATTTGATCCAGATGATGCTTCAGAAAAGGCTGTTAAATATCACAAGAAAGATTCTTATTTGGTAGCATATTTCGGAGATCAAACCTTTGCTTGGAATGATTCGTCTGCATTGAAGCCTTTCAGACCAAATTTTACGCAAATCGAGAAGCAAAGTAGCTCCGAAGCATTTCATAATGCAGTCACCTGTGCCTTGGAAGAGGTCGAGAGACGGGTGGAGTTAGGGTTTGCGTGTTCTTGTATACCAAAAGATGATTATGCTAAGATTGAAACTCAGGTCGTGGAGAACACTGGGATACGTGATGAAGCCAGCCAAAGATTTGGCGTGGATCAATCTACACGGGCCTTTCATTTTGAGCCCGATAAACTCGTTGATTATATCACGGGCTTGGCAACTCGTGCATGTTCTCGACCAGATCGTTTGGATCTTGTGATCGCTCAAGCTCAACTGTCTGCATTTTGTCGTTTTAAAGGGTACCGCTCTCTAACCAAATTTCCTTCATCTGGGGAATTGCTTGATAGTGATGCAGATACTGAAAAAGTAAAGTGTAGACATGTTCCAAAAGAAGGTTCTCAGTCTAAGGAGAGAAGCTTGGTGGATTTAATGGAGGATAGGGGGGAATATTCACTTGATGAAGAAGACGAGTTTGGTGCTGATGATCTTGGAGAATCGGCTGGGAAGAAAAGAAAAGCGCTTGATCCTCTAGCTGAAGGGTCAGAGAAAAGGGTAACTGTCTATGCTGCAAAAGTATCCACCTCGGCAACTCAAGCTCCTAAACCTTCCTTTAAAATCGGTGAATGCATTCGTAGAGTAGCCAGCCAATTGACGGGGTCCACACCATCGATAAAGGACGAGATGGCAATTGATGGCTCTCTGAATGTAAATGAGCACTCCGAGAAACAAAGCGCTGTTGTTTCAGCTGAGTCTCTATCTGTGAGTGAGATGCTGTCAAGAATCGAGCTGGTGGCTCTGAATCCTAAGAAACGGCACGGTTTCCATAATAGTATCCGTGCTTTTTTCTTGGGATTCAGAAATTCAGTAGCTATAAACAGACGAGGTAGAAAGAAGAAGTCTGAGCAAACAGTAGGTGGCTCTGGAGAAGAATTCGAATTTGATGATGTGAACGACTCTTATTGGACGGATAGAATCGTGCAAAATTATCCCGAGGAGCAACATGAGGGTGAAAATGGAGGTGCAAATCTTCAAGTCGTGCCGTTTTCTGGAGAGAAACCAGTAAAAACGGGACGTAAACCTCATTCTAGGAAGAGATTTTCGAGTGGGGCATCTCCAACTGTACACGCTGTAGAAGACGAGAGTGCTAAACGGAGAAAGCAAGAGACATCTCCAGCTGAGCTTATATTGAACTTTGCAGAAAGAAACCGTGTTCCTTCGGAAATTAATCTGAATAAAATGTTTAGAAGATTCGGACCTCTGATGGAATCTGAGACAGAAGTTGATCATGAATCTGGCTGTGCTAAAGTGATCTTCAAGAGAGGTTCTGATGCAGAAGTTGCTCGTAATAGTGCAGAAAAGTTCAGCATTTTTGGGCCAGCTCTTGTTAATTACCAGATCGGTTACTCACGGTTATCTCAGTGAAGATATTGCGGTTGCTATACCTCAGCCACTGGATGAGGAGACTCTGATGGTGTAGTGATGGAGTATGGTAATTCTCTCTCATTACTTGAGATTATATATTTCAAAATATTAATATATTATATAATGCTTATTCTGCTCTTCTATGGTTGAATATTTAAGAAGGGGACTTCGCCATTTAAAGCGGATTTTTTTTTTTTAGTCTGCAAGTTTGCCAAATTTTGGTTTATAGTACACTCCACTTTTCCGAATTGAATTTCGCCCTGTTGATTTTCAAATTTCAATTTTAAGTCCTTTTTACTCTTTTGGCCGACTGCAGCAGGTGACCCACCAGTTTTGAGCTGACGTGACATTTTTTAATCTTTTTTTTTATAATTTTAATTTTGAATTTTGTTCTGTTAACTTTCAAACGCTGTTACTAAACCACAATAACTGGTCAAAGGACTAGAAAGCTGGATTTTGAAAGTTAATAGGACAAAATTCAATTCGCGAAAGTAGTGTGTCCCGGAAAAAAATTGGCAACCTTACCGGACCAAAAAACATTTCCCCCATTTAAAATCCAAGTCTTGTTTTTCTAGTTTTGCCGAAATTTTTGTTTGTTGGTAGTTATTATCCTTGTTCGAGTTAAGTAGAACACATTGATGACTTAAGAGATCGTGTCCAAGATGTAAAATTTCACATTTGTTCTTGCTCGTTGAACTTCAAACAAACATTTGGCACTGATTGTTTATTTTCTGGATATTCTATATGTTTGGATTGGACTTAAGTGCTTTCGAGCTAATTTTGCTTTTGAAATCTTTGGATATGAAAATCTGGATGTATAGTTAAACCCGTATGTTTTGAGATTTTGTAGAGTAGTATTTTGGACTAAAACATGCTCTACGATTTGAAAATTGAAACCCCAAATCCGGATTAAAGAGCCTCGTTTTTTCTTTGCAGATTCTAATGGGGATTGCGGTGTCTGATTGTTGCGATCGAGAATTGATCGAGGTGACAATACATCTTGAAAGGGGAAGCTGGTGAGGATTAGCATGTGGGAAGGAGGTAAGCTGGATAATGTTTCTTATAGGTATCTACTACTTATTTGGTTGTATAAGAGATGATATTTTGTTGTATTCATTTCAAGGTTTTGATGTGCATTAATGATCATCTTTAGACTCTTAGTTTTAATTGCATCTAGTAGTATGTATGTTTAAGATGGTGCTCTTCAAATCACAGTTTGCCATAACAAAATTGATTTTATGATGCTTTCAAATTTTTTTGATTGATTAAATAAATATAGTAACAACTTTTATATTGATTCTGAGAAGTAGTTGTAAATTAGTTTAGAACTATATAATACTGCCTCTGTCCTTATTTAGTTTTGGTTTGGCGACTTACGGTAGATCCGGATTTTAAGAAAAATGAGAAATATTAGTAGTATTAAATGGTGTAGAGTGAGTTTGGTGGAGGGGTATAAATGTCAATTCAACTTTAAGAAAAATGTTGTTTATTAGTATTAAATGGTGTAAAGTGGATTTAGTGTGTATATAGTAGAGCAACATGTGGTAAGTGTTGTTTGTAAGTGGTATTGTTTTGTAAAGAAAGATGCTTTATTTCCCTTTTAGAAAATGATCAATCTAAATTAGGACGCCTATTTACGGAAATTGACCAATCTAAATTAGGACGAGAGAGTATGATTTTTACATTTTTTTTAAAAATAAATAAATTTATTTCTATTTACAATTCTAACATCATTTTTGTTTGTTTGTAATAATCTAATGATAGGAGATATATCTGTAAACTTGTATACATTTGATTAGAATTATTTTGTTATGGGTGGCCTTTGCTGAACAACTTTGCTAATCAGAGGAACTAATATATACATGTACAAGGAGTATATTATTTCGATATAGAGTTCAATGTTATCTTTTTTCTGGAGTACAGCAATTACAATTTTATTTGTATTTTATAGTATAGTTGGAGAAATTTGGGGTCCGATTGGACTTTTTATGGAACTCAATATTAATATTCCATATTATTAAATTGACAAAGTATAGTGTGAACAAGTTTTTACTAAACCGACATTGAGAGTGTGACTTATATTACTAAAAGTGTGTGACTTTTTTTCTTTGTAAAGTGTGTGATTTTTTATTATAAAGTGTAGACTTCATAAATGTGAAGGGTGTGACTTATATTATAAGAAAAAGTCACAGAAAATGATAATGAAGTGTGTGATTTATATTACTAAAGTGTATATGTCAAAAAAAATAAAATTGATTTCATTGAAAGAAAGTTTTTACAAAGATACCAACTCCATAAAATTTATACACTGTTATACGAGGATTCTACACTTTTGTTACTAGCGCACATCTTTAGTTCTATTTTTATTTTTATTATTTTATTTCAATATACATTGATATTTCAATTAAAAGTTTCAATTGATATCAACATCTTTATAATATAAAAATGATTTCATCAACAAGTTTGTAATATCGTCTAGTATTTATTTTTAGAATTGAATTTTAATTTTATGTTAAATATATTATATATATGGGGTCTTACATGCAAGACTCGTTTAATGTAAATAAGTTTCGTGTTCTTAATACAATAAGTTGAATATTTTAAAAACACTGTTTATGAAGTCTTGTGAGATCATCAATGCATATAAGATTTAACCAAAATGAGTTCGTCTTCTATGAATTTGTATTCACGTGAATTTTATTTTTTAGTGTCATTGTTATCCATACGCATTATCATTATTAAAAAAATTAAATATTTTTAAATAGTGATAATAAATATATATATATATATATATATATATATATAATAGTGATAATATATATATATAATAATGATAATTGAAAATTAAATTTATCTTGAATTCACCGAAATTTTTGCCTAGTTATAAAAATAAAAAATGAATTCACCATGATTCAATATTTTTACCTTCCTCCCATCTCCAAATACCGATATTACCCATGCACTACCCGCTGTCTCCACCTTCGTCTATTTATCGGTGTATCCTTAATTACTTACCAACCTTATTTAAAATAATGATAATAATAATAGTAAATCTAATAATTTTTCTTTCTTAACCTAACAGTGTTTGGATTACTTGGACTCCACCTATTGGTACCAGCAAATAATAAGAAATTAAAAAAGTATTTTTCACCTTTAAGTTTTATAAATATTACAGATTTGTAGATTTTTATATTTAATTTAAATAATTTTTTCATGTTGTAATTATTATTTATACTTATTTAATGAATTTCATATCTCATTACATATTTTAAAATTAACTCTAAGTATTTAATGCGTAATTCAAAATCATTACAAATATAGAAAAAAACATCTTCGACGATAGTGAATCTCTAGGTGAACAAAAAATAAAACAAAATGACTAAGTATTGTATGTATCCAGATACATCGTATATTAATAATGCATTTTAAAATTATGCAACTTATTATATTAAAAAATGTAATTTATTTACACTGAATTGTATAATTATTTTTTCGTATTAATATTTGCATGGTTCAATATAAACAAATTATTTCTTTTAATATAATAAATTATATATTTATATACACTATAAATATACAGTCCACTTAATTAATAGTGCATTTTAAAATCATGCAACCTGTTATATTAAAAGATATAATTTATTTACACTGAATTGTATAAATATTTTTCCGTATTAATATTTGCATGGTTCAATATAAATAAATTATTTCTTTTAATATAATAAATTATATATTTATATACACTATAAATATACAGTCCACCTAATTGCATTGGACACCTACCCAAACAAAATAGAAAGGGAGGCCACAGGCAGCACCATCAATTGTATTAACTTGAATTTGGTTAGTACCAAAAATTTATTAAAAATCCTGCGATTAAAATAAAATTTCCAAAAGTGTATCGAGTTGATATGGTAAATAAATGCTCTCAAAAAAAAAAAAAAAAAAAAGGTAAATAATTTAAGATGATAATTAAATAATTAATCAAAGGAAATACTTGATTCCCGGTAAAATAGGGTAAAATCACAATTCGCAGATGCCGACAGCTTGTGAATGAATGCCGTATCCTCAAACGCCACCGAGTTGATTTCACACTTTCGATTCTGTCTCCGTTCTTGTCTTCTTAACTCGTTTCCCAACTCACCCGTCTCCCTCACAGACTCCTTTTTTTTTTCGACTTAACTATTTTACGTTTTGGCGAATCTTAGTTCGCACTACATAACTTCTACCCTCTCTTAAACCCTCAAGAACCCCTGTTTCCAGTTTTTTCAAGATCAGTGCGGTTTTGAGGTATTCTTTTACTTTTGTTAATGTAATTGCAATGTGGGTTTTTAATTTACAGCCCCACCAATTTTTTCCTGCTATTTTCATGAACTTATGAGTTTTCTAGGTTTTTGTACTTTACCTGTTTGTTTGTTTTTTTTTTTTTTCCCAGTTTCTATTTTCCGAAGGTCACTGCTGTTCAGTTTTTAACTTTGGAATGTATCGGCAATGTGGGTTTTCAATTTACATCCAGATTATATGTTTCTTGCAATTTTATTGACTTGTGTGAGCTAGTTTTTTTTTTTTTTTTTGGTTGAGTTTCTTGTTTGGGAGGAGGATTGCTGTTATTGAATTTTTAGTTTTAAAAAGTATCTGCAATGTGGGGTTTCAATTTACATCCAACATCTTGAATTTTTGGGTGCTAACTTCTAGGTCTATTTCTTATATCTTCACTTCAGCTATTGGGTTTTTGGTTTTCTTCCTTTAGATTTTTGTTAAGTTTATGTGTTTAGTTGTTGTGAATTTGACGCAGAAATCTTGATTATGGAAGAGGATGTGGGTCCGGGTAGTGGACTTGGTGTCTCAAAGATGCCTTTGAGTGGTGAATTGCCTGCTGAACTTCTTTCTGAAAGTATGGGCAGTGAGAACCACGTCGAGGGGTCATACGAAGAGGGAGATGAGGGAGAAATAATGGTGGAAATTGTGGGGTCTGATGTGTTTGTTAATGGGGTCAGTGGCCACAATGGGGATTTGGAGGGTCATGAATGGGAGAACACGGAAGAGAATACGAGTCAAAAAACTTCGGAGGCTATGGATGTATGGAATGAAGGGGATGTTCTAGATGAAGAGGTGTGGAATCCCGAGATTAGTGCGATGGTTGTGGCTTCATCAACGGTGATTGAGTCTGTGGTGATTAGTGAAGAGAAGGTAGTCAAATGTGAAGCAGCTGATACGGATAGTGATAACTTTGTCAAATCTGAACTTTTAAACCGTTGTATGGAAACGATTATTGAAGGAAACATTCAAACTTTAGAAAAAGAAGAGATATTAGCAGATCTTGCTCAGCTGGATGCAGATTCTGTGATGTTTCACCATGCTACTAATGCATCAGATGGTGCACAAATTGTGCCTTCTGAGCCTTCTCTTGGTGAAGATCAAGATAATGTTCAGTTTGGTGGGATCGATATTGCTGTGGGAGAAGTTGTTTTAGTTATTGCCACTGAAGAAGGAGAAGTCGCAGCCACTGATACTCCTAATGATGGAGAAAACAAAGTATTTTCTGCTGAAACTAAAGACTCAATTGTTGAAGTGGATGCCATTCTATCCAATTCTGAAAAGAATTTGTCAAATGAAGAAACGATAAAGTTGGGAAGCTTGTTCAGAATGTATCATCCAGATTATCTATCGAATCCAACAAACGAGGGGCATTATGGGCTATCAGATTTGGTTTGGGGAGAAGTCCGGAACCATCTATGGTGGCCCGGGCAAATATTCGATCAGGCAGATGCTTCGGAGAAAGCTATGAAATATCACAGAAAAGACTCTCATTTGGTAGCATATTTTGGTGAGCAAACCTTTGCTTGGAATGATGCATCAGTTTTAAGGCCTTTCACGCCATACTTTTCCCATATTGAGAAGCAGAGTAATTCTGAAGCATTTCAAAGTGCAGTAACCTCTGCCTTGGAAGTAGTTTCCAGAAGAGTCGAGTTGGGTTTGACATGCTCTTGTATACCAAAAGATGTTTCCGTTAAAATCGGAACCCAGGTTATCGAGAACCCTGGGATACGTGAAGAATCAAGCCAGAGGCGTGTCATGAATCACTCGACTTCATTCGAACCAGATAAACTTCTCGATTATATCAGAAATTTGGCAACTTGTGCATCTTCCTCAGCTGATCGATTGGATCTTGTGCTTGCTAAAGCACAGTTATTTGCATTTTATCGTTTTAAGGGATACCGTTCTCCAACTGAATTCCTTTCATCCATGGAGTTGAGGAACATTGACTTGAATACTGAACATGAGAGTAGTAAAATTGGTGCTGCCTGCAAACGCAGATGCACGCCAATGGATGATTCTCATTCGAAAAAGGAGAGAAGCTTGACGGAATTAATGGCTGACAAAAAACTACTCTCCAGATGCTGAGGATGATTTCGAAAAATCAGTTTCCCCGAGAAAAGGGAAAACGTTTGATCATCTAGCCAATGGAATGGAGAGAAGGGTAAATATTCATGCTGCCAAATTATCTACCTCAATGGATCGCCCTCCTTGGCCTTCCGTTGGTATCAGTCAATGCGTCAACCTAGTAGCCAGCCAGTTGACAGGGTCAGCATCATTGGTGAAGGAAAATAATGATGCAATTGTAATTGATGGTTCTTCGGTGGCTCAGAATCCTGAGAAAACACAAAATATCCAAAATAGTGCTCACGCATTTATTTGGGATTATAGAAACCAAATTTCGAATAAACAAGATAGAAAGAGAAAGGCTGAGCCAACAGTCGGTGGACTTGGTGAAGGATTTGAGTTCGATGATGCAAATGACTCTTATTGGAAAGACAGGGTTGTCCAGAACCATTCTGGAGAGCAGCCAAGTTTTGTGAAGAACTATCCTGCGGAGCAACTAAGGCACGATTGGCATAATCGAACTGCAAATCCTCAACCCGTGGCAGAAAAGTTGATAAAAACATGGCATACATCACAATCTAGCAAGAGATTGGAACCGGACGACAATGTTAAAAGGCAGAAACAGGGGTCTTCGTCTTCACCTGCAGAGCTTATCTTGAACTTTGCCGAGGGGAAACATGTACCATCAGAAATCAATCTAAATAAAACGTTTAGACGGTTTGGGTCTTTGATGGAATCTGAGACTGAAGCTGATCGTGAATCTGGTCGTGCAAAGGTGATATTTAAGCGCGCGGTTCTGATGCAGAAGTTGCTCTAAACAGTGCTGGAAAGTTCAACATTTTCGGGCCAGTTCTTGTTAAGTACCAGATAGGCTACTCTCCGTTGATCTCAGTTAAAATCTCGTCCCTTGCAATACCTCAGTGCTCAGAAGGCGAGACTTTCATGCTATAGCTTTTGAATATGGTAATTATCTGCTCATCATTGAACAGAACACGGTTAATGACTGAATTTATCTTTTATAATCTGTGATTGTTTATGAATGTTTAATAGTACTATTCATCATGATCTGAAAATAATTTCTTATGTTTCTGCATTTGGGGGGAGACGACACCCCACGCTGGCTAATTCAAATGAGTATGAAGTCACCCTCTTTAGTATCGAGTCTATAGGGTGGGACATAGCTAAGGCCATTTCACCACATTATATTCTTGGCAATAGTTGCCACTTTTAAGCAAACAGGAACTTGATTATCAGTTTATTTTATTATCTTTTATTCGTTTTACGTTCCACAGGTTTTGAAGGGCTCTGTTTTTCTTTACAGGTGATCATATTCTATTGCAGTAGAGACGGTTCTCAGAATGGAATGCTGGAAGAAGGTAACATGGACAATGTTATTGTTATCAGAAATTGATTTATCTAAGCAAGAGATGCTACTTTGTTGTATTCAAGGAAGATCCCCTTTTTTGTGATCTAGATTCTTACATTCAACAAAATCTACCTTTTTAATGTTTTTCTTTGGTAATTATGCATGTTTACTAGAATTTGTGTAAGCCCAGTGGTAATTTTTTTTTCTTCGGAATTGAACCATTTTTACTAGCTGGGATAATCCGGATGAGAAAGTGTTGAATCATAGATTTCTTAGTAGAGGAAGTTGAATATTGACTCTCCTACTTACAGTTGGTAGTTTGTTTAAAGCTTTACTTTTTAAAAATATTGAATTTGATTCTTGATTATATGGATAATACATTCTAGGGCATCTTAAAAACATTTTAATGAAATTCTAAATGAAAAATAGGTAATTAGTTATAACTTTCATTTTCAATATTTTATACTCCCCTTGTCCCAACTATTTTTCACATTTACTGTTTTATTATGTTTTAGCGAGCGACTTTTTTATTAGTATTTAAAATTATAAAATAATTTTTAAGGGGACATGTAATAAAGGAGAGGAGAGGTAGATCTATCGCATTTCTATTTAAAAATTCCTTTATTATTTTAAATACTAATAAATAACTCACTCGTTAAAACATGAGAAAAATGTAATGTGAAAAAAAGAGTTGGGCGGAGGTAATATATAACAACATTAACAAACAATATATTAATGATCTTAATGAAATTTGCACATGTCTAGTCAAATTATTAGGTAGAGCAAAACATCATTAAGGGCCGCTCGGCATTAGTAAAATAAGAATGTTCATGAATACTCCCTCCGTCCTGATTTTGATTATCCGCTTTTCATAAATAGTTCTCCTAATTTTGTTTATCCATTTTCAAATAAAGTAATAAAGCAACATTCAATACTATTTAATACTCTCTCCGTCCCAAACTCAACCTTACAGTTTCCGTTTTGGGCGTCCCAAACTTAACTGACAATTCCCTTAAATGGAAATACCTACTTTATCACTTTTTTCACATAAAATACTAATAAACAACTCTTTATACCCCCAACTATTCATCAATTTATCACTTTATCACATTAAATATTAATAAACAATTCTTTCTACCCCAAACATTTTATCATTTTTTCTTAAAACCCGAGCACACAGTAACTTTAAGGTTAACTATGGGACGGAGGGAGTACTATTATTTCTCTCCACTAAACCCACCTTACACCATTTAATACTATTATTGTCCTCCACCAAACCCACTTTACCCACTTTACACCATTTAATATTATTATCTCATACTTTTTCTTAATATCTGTGTCTTCAGTAAATGGATAATAAAAAATAGGATGGGGGAGTATCATTAAGGGGTTAATCACTATAGGATTGGGAATGCACTGTTACTATTCATTCTTACAATCCACCCTCATTATCCTTAACCAAGCAGAGACACTGAACGTTTGGGTTTGTTCGATTTTGTATATTGCCTATACTTTCTACATTAGTCCTATTAAAGAGAGTCAGCGTCTGAAACTGTCTCATACATAAGATGATGTTCTACCTTAATATTAATATTTGAGTTGTATCCTTTAAAATATGATTGGGTTGAGACTTCATAAGTGCATGCATCATACAACTTTTTTCTTTCCGTATCACCTCCAATATGTTACAATCATTAATATAATTAAACATGTGACGTGTATATTATTAGTATTCGAAATTAAGGAAAGAAGAGTAGATGCCCTACTTATTCCAATGATGATTCATTCAAGTGTATGCAAGATCAATGGAGCACCATATTGTGGTTGCAGAGTTATAACCGCGAAAGGAGCATGCAAATAAGAGGGAGACAACTCAAATGAAAAGCGTCGGAGAATCATCGCCAGAGCAATTTTAGCTTCAATCATGGCGAAGGTCTGCCCGATGCAGATGAGGGGCCCCAAGCCGAAGGGCATGAAGGAGGATTGCATCTTGGCGGCAATGGGGACGCCTTCCGAGAACCTTTGAGGGTTGAACTCCTTTGCATCTTCTCCCCAGATTTCAGGATCATAATGAAGATGGGCTATTAGTAGTGTCATATGAACCCCTGCTGGAATAGTAAGGTTCCCTAATTTCATTGTCTTCGTCGTGCCTCGATCTGTTAGAGGTACCGTCGGGTACATCCTTAAGACTTCTTGCAAGATCATCGTAACCTGCCACATGAAAATTTTCATATTATAATTAAGACACATGGAGGACGTAGGAAGTATTAGAGTTTAGTAATTTTGAGAAGAGTAACACATAAAATCCAACATTTTTTATAAACAGTATTACTCTGAGAAACCTACTCAAAAGTAAAAAAAGTTAATTTTGACATCTATCTTACAATTTTGAGGCTATTGAGGGCTTCAAAACTTGGCTCCGAATTCTCCAAAACTGCAACGATCTCTTCTCTTGCTCGAGTTTGCCATTCAGGATGTTTGGCGAGCAACACCATCGTCCAGACGAGCAAGCCCGCGATTGTCTCCGACCCAGCAAAGTAGAACAACTTGCATTCCTCAATCACATCTTCAATGCTCATTCCTGCATTCTTGCTTCCATCTTCTTCAATGAATCTTGAATTCGTTTCCATTAGGATACCCAATAAGTCATTTCCAAGAACTGCGTCTCCTTTTTCTACGGCCTTCGTCCCTTTCTCAATTATGCCTCTTACTAAACCTTCAATCGCTTTCGCCATTGTTTCCACTTTCCTGTTTGCTTTTGTCGGAACATAACTGCAAAATAAAATTATTAAGTGACACTTAAAAGTTTCATAAAAGTAGGAAAGTTTATAGTGTGTTGATCACCTCCATCCAGGGATTGATGACAATAACATTAGTTGGAGGGTGAGCTTAGATTTTTGTGTCAGCAACTGAAAAATCGTTATTCCTTCTTCACAACTGCTTCCAAATGCTGTACGCGAGATCACATCGCCTGCCATATCTTGCAGGTATGGACAAACGTCAATCTCCCAACAGCCGCTGCCGTTGTTATTACACGTGGCTTCCCACTTGCGTATCATGCTCGAACAACTCTTACCCATCGCCTCCATCATATTCTGACAACACAAATGCCAATTAACAACATCGTTCTATTCCATTTTGGCTTGCGCGTTTTGTTACCTTTTAGTACAAGAAATAATTTCACCCCATTTAAAAGTTCGAACTTGTAGAGAGATGAATTAATTCGTTTATATTATTTTTTCTAATATTCCCCCTCACTTGGGGTATATATTCTCTTAATCTATCATTGAAAGTGTGAAGATGATTAGAATATCACCGTTGAATTGGTGATAGGAGAAATCTGTTATTAATAGAACGATTACAGGAATACAACAACTTTCTCAAGATACACGGGAGATTTACATGGAAAGAATAAAAAATACATAAATACATGGTCAAAAGAATAATTTCTATTCTTTATCTCTAATACCCCCGTCAAGCTCCGCGTGGGGTGAAGGCACACACAGAGCTTGGAACGAAGAAACTCAAATGCCGACGAGGGAGGCTCTTCGTGAAGATGTTTGCTATCTGAAGATGTGAAGGAACAAAGCTAGTAGATAACTTCCCAGAAGAGACGAGCTCGCGAACAAAGTGATAGTCCAAATCAATATGCTTGGCACGCTTATGGGCAACAGGATTCTGGCTCAAGAACAGGGCACTCTTATTGTCACACAAAAGAGTCGGACGAGAAGCTATGTTCGAACGGAGCTCACAGAGAAGATTAGTTACCCAAACCAATTCAGAAGTTGCATTCGCTAATGCCCTTGTATTTTCGATTCACAACTTGATCGAAGGCGTTGGTTGTTTCTTAGCAGACCAAGAAACAAGATTTCCCCCAATAAAAATAGAGTAACCATAGGTGGAACGACGCGTCTCGGTGCAACGGGCCCAGTCAACATCGGAATAACCCAAAACAGAAGTATCTGGCCTCTTGACGAAGGAGAGACCATAGTGAAGCGTACCCTTGACATAACGAAGAATACGTTTCACCGCTAGAAAATGAGCGTCAGTCGGAGAATGAAGGAACTGACTAACTGAACTGACAACGTATGAGAGATGAGGATGGGTGATGGTCGATCTTTTGAAGGCCCCAACAAGTGATTCATGGCGTGGGATCACGAAACGGATCACCGATGATCGACAAAGAGACTCCCCAGCAGCCAATGGAGTGGAGACAGTCTTGGAGTCCAACAACTCAGCTCGTTCAAGGATATCATGGGCATATTTGGCTTGACCCACAAACAAGCCAGCAGATGTATAAGAAACCTCAAGACCGAGGAAACAATTCAGACGCCCAAGGTCCTTGATGGCAAACTCACGGTGTGTACGAGATATAAAAGTTTGCAACAACGGTACATCATTCCTCAGAATAATGATATCATCGACATAGAGCGACAAATAAATAATGTAAGTACCTCGATGAAAAAAAAACGGTGAAGAATCACAACGACTCTGGAGAAAGCAAGGTTGGTGAGATCTGAGCTAAACCTCTGAAAACCGTGCAAGGGGAGCTGGCGAAGACCATAAAGAGCTTTCTTGAGTCGACACATGATCGGGAACGAGGATCAATAAACCCCGGGGTTGAGCCATGAACACTGGTTTGTCAAGAACGCCATTAAGAAAAGCATTCTTGACATCAAGCTGATAAGAGGCCAACTATCTTTGAGCAGAGATAAAAGACGGGATAATCTAATGTTTGCAACTTTGACAACCGAATCGAACGCGTGTGATGAAAATTGGTTCCGGAATTTGTGTGAAGCCCCGAGCAACAAGACGGGCCTTCGGACGTTCAATAGAGCCATCAAGATGAAACTTCGTACAAAAACCCATTTCGAGCCCCACAATATTCGTGCCGGAGGCGGGGTACCAAATCCATGTGTGATTGAGCGGAGGCATCAATTTCTCTTCAGATAGCAAACAAGCCACTCGACGCGGGGCATAGACTTAAATCCACGAGGCTCGATGGTGGAAACGAGAGCGGATAATAAGGCGGCGGGTTAAGTCAAGAGGGTAATGGCTTGAAAATGCCCGCCCGAGCCCGTGACCATCGGGTGGCGGAACCCGGGCGAGGAGCAGATGCGGCCGCAAAGAAGTCAGGATCGAAAGGTGAGGCCGCCAGACGGCCGGAGATGAGGGCGCAGGCTGGTGCGTAGGCGCGGGCGGAGCTCGCCGACGGACGCGGTTGGTCGAGCGCAGGGCATGACTGGGTCGAGGGGTGAACCGAACGCCTAAGTCGGATCGACATCAAGGATGCGGGGCGAGCGATGCACATCGCACGGAGGCTGCGGTGCAGCAGAAGGCTGGGAATCCGAGCGCGGGAAGGATGGGTTGCCGCCCGAGGCATCCAAGAAGGTAGTAATGTCCAATTCTGAGACCGGGGTGGCAGACGGCTCTCGAGAAAAAGGAAAACAAAGCTCATCAAATTGAGCATGGCGAGAAATGAAGGTCCGAGAAGAGACGGGATCAAAACATCGAAATCCCTTGTAAATGCTGCTATAACCCAAAAAAATACACGGACGACTACGAGGCTCCAGTTTGTTATCAGCATAATCCCGAAGGTATGGAAATACCCGACACCCAAAAGGCTTGAAGTTTGCATAATTAGGGGCATAACCGAATAGCAACTCAAAAGGTGATGAATTTTGCAAAACGGAGGAAGGAAGCCGATTGATCACAAAAACAGCTGTAGCAAATGCCTCAAACCAGAGAGAAGCAGGTGCATGGGCATGAAATAGCATGGACAGACCAGTTTCAGATATGTGACGATGCTTACGCTCAGCCCGGCCATTCTGTTGCGGAGTGTAAGGGCAAGACAAACGATGAAGTATGCCATTAAGATTCATAAAATTCCGGACTTTAGCATTAACAAACTCAGTTCCCCCATCACTTTGAAAAACCTTGATTTTACGATCAAATTGATTGCAGACAAAGGTATGAAACTGAACCAAAATATCGTAGAATTCAGACTTAGCACGCAACGGATAAATCCAGCAAAATCGAGAATAATCATCAATAAATGCAACATAATAGCGGAAACCATCAGCAGTAGAAACGGGTGCAGGACCCCATAAATCACAATGAATTAAATCCAAAACACAATCAGCACGTTTCTCATTCAACTGAAAAGATAATCTCTTGCTCTTAGCCAACTGACAAGAGGAGCAGACACCCGGATTCGGTAAAACAGATGTAACAGATAAATGACCAAGTTTGTTCAATAAAGAAATAATAGAATGTGGGACATGCCCCAGGCGTAAATGCCATAAACTGAAACTAGCCTTCAATTCTTTATTCCGGACAGCAGCAACCAAAGCCGGAATCACTCGATCAAGCAAATATAAGCCTTTATCACACCTTCCTTGTGCCAGGATTTGCTTTGTCACTCGGTTCTGAATGACAAAGAACTTATCAGAGAAGATCACATCAACATGAAAATCGGATGTTAGTTTACTGATAGATAACAAATTTTTAGTGATATGAGGAACCACTAAAACATCCAGCAATTGCACATCTGCAGATAATTTACTAGAACCAATATGAGAAATATTCAAAGCATTGCCATTACCAACAATGACTGACCCATTACCAGAATAAGGCTCGTAAGTGTCCAATGCAGAAGGTTGATTTGTCATGTGAGCAGAGGCACCCGAATCAAGATACCAATCAGGAGCAGAGTCTGACACATTGCAGGAGGATGTGAATGCCTGTGCTAAGTGTGCTGAAGAGACAGGTTGACGAGCATTGAGGAATTGAGGACACTTATCCGCATAGTGCTCCCCACGACATATATGACAACGAGGGATTCGACGCCCCCCATTCGTAGAACCGGAAGACCCATTGGTGAAGCCAGAGTTGCCGTGCTGTCCACGGTTGCCAGAAAAGTTTCCACGATTGCCAGAGTACCCCGATTACTGCCCAAATCCACCTGATGAAGATGAACGGCCCTGACCACGGCCCGAGGAACGATCAGCCGTGAATGCAGCCTGCGGAGGGGAATTTTCCATAGCACGAAGCATGGACTCGTACTGTTTGGCTTGGCTCAACAAATCACGAAACGCCAGAATAGGAGTGAATGCCATTCGAGTATCCGCAAAGCTTGCAAATTGGACACCCAATCCACACAAAAACCAATGACTCTTATCTGATTCAATAACAGGACAACCAATAACATGCAATTGATCACATAACGACTTAAATTTCTTACCATACTCTTCAATCGGAGAATCACCCCGATGAAGAGAGAGCAATTCCTCGCGGAGTTGATGCTGGCGAGTTGCGGAGGAATAAATGCCCTCCAGAGTAGACCACATAGCGCACGATGTGGTGGATTCCAGAACTTCAGAGGCGGCGTCTTCGGATAGCGATGTGTAGACGACGCTAAGGAGCTTGCGGTCCTTAATTTTCCAGGCCAGATAGGCTGGATTGGGCTAAGCCACACCCTCAGCAGAGGTGACGGTCGCCGGAGGAGAGGCGAGCGATCCTTCCAAGTAGCCGAGCAGGTCAAAACACTCGGCCATATGTTCAATTTGCCGAGGCCACGGAAGGTAATTCGAGGCGCCCAATTTGATTCCAGCAACCATGTTGATCATGGCGGTGACGGGAAGAGAATTGGTGGGAGGATTGGCCATGGCGAGATGAGAGAGAAGAGTCGCGATGGGAATCTGAGAGGGACGATTGAGAAATTCGGCGTGAGTGTGTAGCGGAAGAGTGAATCCCAGAGAGACCGGATGAAGCGGAGCACCGGAGAAGACGATGCGAAGAAGCTGGAAGAAGAAGAAGGGGAGAGGAGATCGACGGCCGGTTGACTTGGGATTAGGTTAGGATCTTTTACTGACGGATGATACCATGTGAAGATGATTAGAATATCACCGTTGAATTGGTGATAGGAGAAATCTGTTATTAATAGAACGATTACAGGAATACAACAACTTTCTCAAGATACACGAGAGATTTACATGGAAAGAATATAAAATACATAAATACATGGTCAAAAGAATAATTTCTATTCTTTATCTCTAATAGAAAGGAACACGAGATGAAACAACAGAACACAAAATTTGATGCATATATATCTTCAACTTATCCAGGTGGAAAGCAGAATTGACAATCTTTCTGTGTTTAGCCCATTTTTTGTCCTCCAGAAAAAGAAGCCCTCCTGCAATACGGTGTATTAAAGATCCGGGAGGTGGAGAGACAATAAGAAAAGTGGAATAGAGAAATCAAACAGATCTATAATTAGCTTGCCGTTCTCTGGAAAGGTCTTATGATACACATCAGGTTTACTCAGAATCTCCTTAATTAGCTTTGTATCACAAATGTTGAGCCTCGGAAAAGGACCAAACCATAAGAAAGAATTTGGACCTGATATTATATCAATTTATATGGAAAATAAATTAAAGAAAGAAAGACAATTAACTCTTCTTCGAAACTTGTTCACCTTATGAAACTGGATCCATACTAATACTATAATATTCATTCCCTGATATCCTTACTCTTACAAACTAATACCATAACATTCACACACGCATAATGCTACGTTATCAGTTGATAAGTGAAATGATATCAATTTCATACTGTGGACAAGTTTCGCTGAAGACTGGCTCAAGAAAAAAAGATGATTCATTGTTACGTACGTACCATGATTAGTGAGGATGTGGTGATAGTAGGCATAAATATGTGGTAAAATTTCATCCGAAAAATCAATGGATTTGGTTTGTTCTTGTTTCAAGACTCTGATGTAATGTTGAAGGTCTCCAAGAAAAGGCCGGTAAGGGCTCCCGCCGAGACCTTGGCTCCTTAGGATTTTCTCGAGCTTTCGTGGCCTAAACCAAAGAAAATGTAGCAACTTTACAACCCATGTTGCAGATGCTGCTACGACGATGATCGAGGCGAGGATCATCGCCGTAGTTGCATCCATTTTTTTAGGCAAAGATGAGCTGAAAACTGCTGTGGATGTCTGTTTTTAAAGTGTTGATAGAAAAAGAAATGTTGCATTAGTATTTAATGAATTGAAGCTTAGAATGGCTGACCTAGCATTTGGAGTAATTAGATATGGACTTTCTAAATTATGTGTATTAAAGAACATCACCTGAACATGTAAGTGTTAAGTGACAAATATGTTTTGCAAGACCCCCTACTAAAAACAGAGTTATATTTGTAAAACTTTCTCTTCTTATCTCAAGTAAATGTCATGTTATAAAAGTCGAATTAATTAAAAATTAAAGCTTCAAGAGAGCTCTTATAACATAGATCGTTAAGACATAGAGTATAGTATGAACAAATTTGACGCAAGAAATCTATGAAACTAATTAAAAGGTATGACTAATTGGTAGTAGTGCCTGTTTTGAAATAATAGTGAAAAAGTTGGGTAAATGTGAAACTGAAAGAATTCGGTCTCATTAAAAAATCCGAACTTGTAAAGAGGGTTGAGAATAAATTCATTTATTTAATTTCCCTCAACATTCCCCCTCACCCGTGTGCCGAATCATTGTCTATGTCCTCTGGGGAGGAGGCCCCAACAAGTGGACAATTTAGTTTTCCACGAGAATCGAACCCAGGATCTGGGCTGAGCCAGAAGCTCTGGTACCATGAAAGAATTCCGTCTCATCTAAAAGTCCTAACTTGTAGAGAGGGTTGAAAATTAATTCATATATAAGACACTAATTTTATGGTGAACAAGTTTCACAGAATATCGATCGGCTCATGATTAGAAGGCATCTTTGTTTTGGGATTAACGGTGGAGGGTGAAAATTCGAATGGTGAAATTTGTGAATTTTTAAATTATAATGAACAGTGATAATATATGGATATTTGTTTTAAAATTTTAAGTAGGATTGAATATACTTTTATGTCAAATATATAAGAGTAGACTATAAGATATTGTTATATTAATGTTGGAGATATTTTGTGCCAAAATATTCCCCCGTCCCATAGTTAACCTTACAGTTACTGCGTGCTCGGATTTAAAAAAAAAAGATAAAGTGATAAAGTGTTGGGGGTAGAAATAGTTGTTTATTAGTATTTTATGTGATAAAGTGATAAAGTGATGAATAGTTGGGGGTAGAAAGAGTTGTTTATTAGTATTTTATATGATAAAATGATAAAGTGGGTATTCCATTTAAGAGAATGTTCATTTAAGTATGGGACACCCAAAAAAAAAAGAAGTCAGTTAAGTTTGAGACGGAGGGAGTATATAAAAGTAGATATTTAAAAGTAGATATGTAAAAGTAGTGATGTAGTATTATTATATATTTTAATGGGAGAAATTTTATTTCAAATTAAATATATAAGAGTGAATATGTATTTTTAAGTGTAAAAATGAGTTTGATTTCGAAATCTTAAAATGAAATCTCAAAATTGGATGAAAGACGTAACAACCACATCCTCTTGAAAAAATTCAAAATAAAAAGCATGTTAGAAAAGTCAATTTTAATTAATGATTAAAGAGACTCTTATGACAAAAACAATAAATATGCAATTTTCACTCATTTTGACAATAAAAAGGAATGAAAAATATTAGTTTATATTTTTGTTTTGTTCATATAAGAAAAAAATATATATTAGTTTGGTGGCTTGATTTTATCAATGCTTTCAATTTACAAAATGTTTTTGTAATAAAATAATATTTAGTTAGAATTTGTGGGTTAAAATTGCACCGAAATATATTCTTCAAATAAATATATAAAAAGTCAAAAATGAGAATTGATGATATATAATAAATTGTACTTGACAAAAATTTGAAGATTATTGCTCTTTAAATTTGTAATAGGAAAATGCATACTGTGCCGAACTTTTCTATTTTTTTGAGAGGACTATGCCCTCAACTTTTAATTATTAATAACACACATAAATGTTGACAATAAAAAAAGGTCACAAACTTTCTCTTATGTAGGCGAATTAGCCCATTGGTATTGTATCCAAAATTCCTAAGCCCATTAATTTTCCATAGAAATATTAGTGTACCCTTAAAAGAAATGAAGAAGAAAAAAAAGAGAGTTTATTAAATAATATAATCAATTATCACGAGAAAAAAAAGTTTTTTGGTTGCATAATTTTTCTGTAATTTATTTTTGTCCCAAAAATTCTAACTATCCAATTTTGATTTCATTTTTGCCAGAATATATAAAATTATCTTTTTTTTAATCATGTGAAAGTCACGTACCTGTTAAATTGAGGTTTTCTGAGTTCGTAGTTGACATGGACGCTAAAATTTATTTTTTCCGCATTTGAGAGAAATTTTCTTGTTCTTTCTATTTTTTTTAGAAAAATAAACTTTTATTTTAACAATCAGTGTCCACGCCAGCTGCGAGCTCGAAAACCACAATTCTAACCGATACGTGATTTGTGCATGATCGGAAATGACATAATTTTCTATTTTCGGGAAAAATGAATTAAAATTAGACAATCGAAATAGTTAAGAGACCAAAATTAGACAATTGAAATAGTTAAGGGACCAAAATTGAATAGCTAAATATTTTCAAACGAAAAACGAATTATAGAAAAATTATGAGATCAAATAACTTTTTTTCTCTGATTATCACCGATTGATTTCTAACGTTGTTTTAACAGTCGACTGAAATTCCCCACCCCCCCACACCCCACACAAAAAGAAAAAAAAAAGAACACTCAACTGAATATAAGGAATCATAAGTGGAAACTAAAAGAGAGTGGAAGACTCTCTCTTGCATGTTGATTATTGTGATTGGTATATAACTTTCGTTTATATTATTTTTAATTAATATATTTGTTGACCATTAATTTTTATTATTGTGATGGTATATAACTTTTGCTATTAACCGTAAAAACTCTTTTCTGTTCTATTTTAATAAAAAAATATTTTGTCCTTTTATATCATAATTATCCCAATTAAATTAATGTCTATCACTTCCACTAAGTCGCGCATGGATCACGCGATTCATACTTAACCCGTTTTATTAAGAATAAATGTGTCATAAAAGTGCATTTTTTTTAATCAAGAGAGGGTAAAAAAACTTTGAATTATTAATATAGGACCTTTATTTTCTACTAATTTTCTATTTTTTAAATATACTTTTTGACCATTTTTCTTGTGCTCTTTTTTGTATCACTGTATGGTACGTGTGGCAAAAAGAAGATATATTTAAAATGAATACGAGTTGAAGAATTCATTTTTCGACTTGTCTCATAAAATAGTGTCCCCCCTAAAAAAAATTCCGACATATTTTTACTCACAAAGAGGTAAGATAAAAATTCACGTGAGACGTATACAAATTAACCCAAATCAACACCTACTTCTTCTTGTTTTGCAGATTTCGTTATCAATTTAATTCACAGAGTTTCTATATGAGATTAATTAATTGAACACGCGCGTGTCACTCATCTAAGATGTGGAATATTAGATGGAATACAATGTTGGAACAGTGGATCCAAACCGCTCAAATTATATCCATTTTATCGTGAGACCGTCTCACTCAAATGCGCTTCAAAAGTTAAAGCACTTGAAAAAGGAATGTAATTATTAATTTATCGAACATATTTTTATCTGCAAAGATTTAAAGTTATTTTATTCAGGTTCAATTAAGATCGAATGATCCTTAAGCTAATTAAGTCCATATTAAAGAGCCTAATAGTGGACGACAAAAATCGGCTCAACACTGTGTGCCCTCGTTTTGTCGCACGCGTGTATGGTTCATGGTTAGGGTTCCTATGCACCATTTTAGAGAACATGAGCGCATGCTTATATTTATAAGGAAATTTCCTTCCTTGTTCCCAATGTGGGATAAAAGACTACACAAGTCTTCCTCTACCCACTTAAATTCCTCTCTCAAATTAGGTTGTAACCTTTCATCTTTAATTTCTCACTCACTGAAATTCGGTTTTGAGATAATAAATATACCACGATCATCTACTCCACGAGTAGAACGATCTCGTCACGTTTAATTTCCAGAAAAATAACGTTTTAATTCCTCAATAATTTTGTCAAACATGGGTGTTTGAACACCCTCAAAACCAAATTTCCAACACATAATCTTAATCCGTTTAAACACATAATCTTCATTTATTGATATCATTACTTTAATAAATTAATGCCATAATATTTACACATACATAAATGCTATGGTATTCGTATATAAGTGTAATATATTGTAATCTCTCTTTTGTATTCTTGGAGTATTCCTGATACCCATTACTATATTTTTGTCTTTTCCAAAAAAATAAAATAAAAAATAGTATATAAGTGTAAGGGATTAACTCTATTTTGCATTTTTTTGACAATCCTACCCCTACTCCCTTAATTTCATCTCAATCCCATTTCATATATATTTTTTTTCTTATCCCATCACATATTTCAATTTCCAAACACGATCGATCCGGACCCGACCCGAACTGGGGCGCGGAGGGGTCGCACTCAGGTCGGATCGAGACCAAGTCGAGTCGTGGTATGAGATTGAGATGAGATTAAGGGAGTTGGGGTAGCTAGAATTGTCAAAAAAGAGCATAATTGATAGTTGATGCAAGGGGCGTTTTTACATATTATGCGTAAGAATAATGATATCAGTTTATAAGTGATATCCCAAGAGTAATGATATCAAGTTTATACTGTGAACAAGTTTAATTGGAGACTGAAAATAAAAAAGAATTCCTAAACAAAATTGGGGCTAATTTTTTTGTAGCTCAATAATTTACAACGGTTTTGATTTTGATTATGTAACTTTTGACTTTAAATTTGGTCCCGTAAGTTTAAGTTTTTTTTTTTTGGTTTAGTCCAGCGACCTGCACAGCAAGTGATTAACCCGGTAACCTGCCATGTGGATAATTATTTTCAATTTTTGTTTTGTTCCCGCACCACGTGCCATTTTAATACTTTAAAATATGATTTTGTTTTAAAGTACTCCCTCCGTCTCAATCTTAATTGCATTCTTTCCATTTAAGGCGTCCCAATCTTAACTGCACATTTTCTTAAATGGAAATACCCACTTTATCACTCTATCATATAAAATACTAATAAACAACTCTTTCTACCCCCAACTATCCATCACTTTATCACATAAAATACTACTCCCTCCGTCCTATTTTTAATTATCCGGTTACTGTAGACATGGAAATTAATAAAAAAATAGGAGATAATAGTAGTAAATGGTGTAAAGTGGGTTTAGTTAAGAGAAATAATAGTATTAAATAGTATTGAAAACTACTTTAATTCCTTTTTAGGAAATGGCCAAACAAAATTAGGACGGCTATTTATGGAAAGTGGACAATCAAAATTAGGACAGAGGGAGTAATAAAGAACTCTTTCTACCCCCAACACTTTATAACTTTAACACTTTTTCTTAAACTCCGAGCACACAGTAAACCATCGGTTAAGATTGGGACGGAGGAAATGTTAAATAGCCAAGTGTCGTGGGAAACAAGAGGGAAATTTAAAATTAATCAACCACCTGTCAGGTTACCGGATGAGTCACCTGCAGGTCAAGGACTAAATAAAAAAAAAACACTCAAACTTAGAGGACCGAACTCAAAAGTCAAATAAAACAGTAAATATGAATAAAGAGTGTAAAAGTCAGATTTTATTTGCCAAAATTAAAAAACTTAGATTAAAATGTAATTTTGGAAAATGTGTGATTTTATTCGCAATTAAGTTAAATTAAAACTGTTGAACGCAGGTCATGTTCCCTTTTGAAGAAACTCTAGAATACAGAAATTATGATACATATATAGTAGAAGCGAAAATTGAATGAATGAATTATGATACATGTATATTAGAAGTGAAAATTAAATGAATGAATCACTCAATTAGTCCAACAACAACGCAAGAGAACATGTGCGCGCTGGAGGTCTCGCGTTTGATTCCCAGCTCTCGCATGTGTACATGATTATGCGCCCCTGTAGGCTTCACGCCCAGTTGTTGGGGGAGTTCACATGTGCGAAGGGCCGGTCCTAGGATTATCGGGGCCTGAATCGAACTTTAAAATGAGGTTCTCTCTCCTCACACTTTTTGCGAATTAAAAAATAACATAATTTTTATTTTTTGAATTAATAATTCAAATTTACAAAATATTATATTACACTTAAAATTATATGAAAATTATGTATCAAATAATTACATATATACAACTCACATAATGGTTTTTACGGTAAAAATATTAATGAAATCAGAATAATCAAGTTCATCAACGTCGAAAAAATTTACTTTCAATATTTTTCCCCTTCTTTTTGCTTTCGGTTTTTCTCCTAATTTTTTTTCCCTTTCCCTTTCTCTGTGTTATTGCAATAGTATTTTTGATATTCAGTGGCTATTTGTCCGTTTTTCCCATTTTTTTTCAAAAAGGAAAAAAAATTGTAACATTAAATTAGGAGTTGATTGTATTACGTGATTTTAATTTTTTGTTTATTATGTGATAAACAAATGTAAAGGAAAATATTTAGATTTTATAACTATGAGAATCCGAACACGAACGAATGACATACAATATATAAGAATTAATCAATAAATTAAATTAAATTAAAATATTTATTTACATTTATTTTATTTTATATAAGGTACTAAAAAAATGGCCCCCTAAAATGTTAAGATATTTTGGGGCCAGAATCGGTCGATTCATTGGCCTCATAGAAGGACCGGCCCTGCATGTGCGGGTTCCAAATCCAGCAATTGCAATTTTTTAAAATAATTTTTATCGCTTAACGAGGGCTTTAATCCTTATTATTACCGAGGGCCTGCTTTCCTCATTAATAGCAAGGGTGAAACGACCCTTGTTAACAGCGATCACATCAACAAGGGTTCCTCGGGACTTGAGATTAAAATTTAACAAGGGCGACTGCCCTCGTTATTAATGAAGGCGTATTTGCCCTCATTTTTTGTTGGGGCATAGGCTTCGTGCCCAACTGTCAAGGGAGTTCGCACGTGCGGGTTTGAAACCCAATAATTGCAATTTTTAAAAAAATTATCACTTAATGAGGACAAAACCCTCATTATTACCGAGGGTCCGCCCCTCCTGTTAATAGCGAGGGCGAAACAACCCTTTTCAACAACAATCACATTAACAAGGGTTCCTCCGAACTTGGGATTAAAATTTAACAAGGGTGTATTTGTTCTCGTTAACACCGAGGGCCTGTTACTGTCTTGTTAAATTTTAACGAGGAAAAAATTATCAAGGATTATTTACTCTCGTTAATACCCTCGTTAAATTAATTTAATGAGGGTATGCCCTCATTAACGCCCTCATTAAATACCGACTTTTTAAGTGTTACCATCCGTATACGGTTGGATTATCTCATTATTAATTTTTTTGTGACATTCGATAAACTTTTGAGGGAGGATGCAAATATGAAACCATTCTTTAAGTTGAGAGATGCAGAAACTACATCCGGTTGGGTGATCATGGTGCCTGGTGTTTAATCATAAATAGTCCATAATTTTGACATCAAATAAATTTTAGTCTTATATTTTTTTTTATCTTCGATTTAATCCCATATCCTTTACAATATTTAAATTGAAAAAATTTCTATTTTTAACCCCCCCTTTTTTTAGTAAGATTTTTAATTTAATTTTTTTTTAGCCAAGAGAATATTTTTTTTATAATTATACCTTAATGAAATCAACATTTTTTAAAAAAAAATGGTGGTACGAGCTTCATTAAATGGTGGTAGGGGGTTAATACATATTCAATTAAAGTTTCATGTCTGCTGAAAAATTTAAAACTACAACGTTTCGCCGATTGATTTTAGGGGTTTTTAGTTGCGACTTGCGAATGTGCGTGGCTGGACTGCCATATGCAATTTTTTTAATTTTTTTTACACCTGGATGTACATGTCATAGAATAATAAATAGATTTGATTTCGTGAATTGTAATTTCAGGTTTAAAAATAAAATAAAATCACATGTAGCAGTCCAGTTACATCTGCGACCAAAAAGTCTCAAATTCAATTGGCGAATTAACAAGATCAAATAAAGTATTTTATTTGATTTTCTATATTCAGTATTAGTTGTAACAAACAAAGGTATTAGTGACATTGAGATACAATATCAGTAGACTAGAAGGAAAGTCACAAGCATGTTTTATTAGTTTTAAGTCAGTCAAACTTCCTTATTTACTAACTTACAGTTATGTTAGTTAGATAGTAGATAGGTTTCATTTTCCCCCTTTATAATCTAGTTTCATTCATCTTTGTAATCTTAACTTTCGATTAATGAATATTTCAGTTTTCAATCCCTCTCAATGAAGTTTCATGGAATTATCATGGTATCAGTTTACGAATCTTCCCTGATTCGGTTATGCTAGGGTTATAAATCGTTTTTCCGCTGCATTCTCGATTATTTGTTCTGTTTTGGATTCGATCGATTTTGTTGTAAATCGATTATAATCATTGGTTTTCAATTGTGAAATCGATTTTGTTGGGTTTTTCGATTGAAATAGTGTTTTCATCGACTTGTTTTTGCCTAATTTTCTGGGTTTTCAGTCTGTTTTGCCCTAATTTCTTGAGGTATGACAATGGTTACTGATTCTTCTTCATTGAATCCGGCGCTCAATCCATTTTCGCCATTGACTCTGCACCCGCAAGATAATCCTGCAGCGTCTATTGTTCTTGTGCCCCTCAATGGCTCAAATTTTGTGTCCTGGAGTCATTCCATCAAGCGGGCTCTGAGCGTGAAGAACAAAATCCCACTCGTGGATGGTTCTTTGGTTCCCCCATCGCCCGACGATGGTGGTGGTGCGATTCATAGAGCATGGGTTCGTGCAAATGACTTGGTACTGAATTGGATACTTAATTCCATAAGTCCGGATGTCAAACGGACCTTGGAGTTCTTTACGTCTGCACGAGAGTCATGGGATGAGTTGCAAGCCCGGTATGCTAAGTCAGACTGTACGCGTGTGTATTTTTTGGAAAAATCTTTAGCTTTCATTTCGAAAGGCTCTAGTTCTTTGGTAGTGTATTACAATCAGTTTAAGAGTCTTTGAGATGAGTATTTGAGCTTTAGGCCAATCTTAAAATGTACATGTGGTGCTTCTTGTTCCTGCAATCTTCCTCAGATTGTTGCACAGACCCAAGAAAGGGATGTGGTTATGAAGTTCATGATAGGACTGGAGGATTCTTATGCAACCATTAGGAGTCAGATTTTATTGCAATCTCCTTTGCCCTCATTGGCTAAGATATATTCTTTGCTGTTACAAGAAGAGAGTCAAAGAACTTTGACTCATCCTGTTCAACCTGATTCCATTGCTATGATGGCTAGACAGGGAGTTAAGAATTTCAGGGATAAGAAGAGGCCTCTTAAATATTCCCACTATGATCTTCCTGGACATTCTGTGGACAGATGTTACCAAATCATTGGTTTTCCACCAGGATGGAAAGGCAATAAGAAGCCTAGAGTGGATACTTCTGCTCACAACACTGTGGCTGAGAGTGGTAACCTTGAGGTTAACCACAAGGAATAAGTGGTAGCTACTAATCCACTCTTCAATCAATAACTTTTTGAGCAATTCTTAACTTTCTCTAAGATGCAAAAGGTCTCAGATTCTCATTCAGTAGCAGGGGCATTTGTGCAGTCTGCACACTCTGTGGCAGGAGCTTTTGTTCCATCTGACAAGGGCCAGAAGGCTTTGGAGCCATATATTCTTGGCATTTTTGATCAAAACACTACTGCTAGTATTGCTGGTGCTACTATCCAGCAAGATGAGTCAGGTATTTCCCATTACACATGTCATGTTAATACTGTATATGATACTTAGATATTAGAAACAGGAGCTACTGACCATATGTGTTGCAATTTGTCACTATTTACAAGTCCTTCTTCTCCTTCTGATATAAAAATAAACTTGCCTAATAACCATCTTGTTGTGGCTACTTTTATTGGTACCATACAACTGAATGAACACATAACATTATATAATATTTTATATGTGCCTGATTTCTCATTCAATTTATTGTCAATCTCTCATTTGACAAGGAATTCAAATGTGAATGCTATTTTTGGTGTCTCTCATTATGAATTATAGGAAAGCAACACCAAGTGGGTGATTGGTTTTGCTGATATGAGGGGTGGTCTCTATCTGATGAAATCTAGAACACATGCTTGCAATGTAAGAATTAGTAATTCTAAGGTTAGTTTTGAAACATGGCATGCTAGACTAGGTCACATCTCTGCTAAAAATCTAGCTCTGCTAAGAACATTGTTGTAAAGCATGATAGTATGAATAAGATTTGTGGAATTTGTCCTATGGCTAAAGAGAAAAGGCTTTCTTTTCCTTTGAGTACTTCTGTTAGTTCTTCTATTTTTGAATTGGTACATTGTGATGTGTGGGGTCCTTTTTCAATTGAATCTCATAATGGTTACAAGTATTTTTTAACAATAGTTGATGACTACTCAAGGTGTACTTGGATATATTTGCTAAAAGAGAAGTCTGATGTTAGAATTTCCATTGAAAACTTCTATAATATGGTTTTAACTCAATTTTCTACAAAAATAAGGTGTTTAAGAAGTGACAATGGAACTGAGTTCATTTTATCATATTTTTATCATAGATATGGGATTATTCATCAGACATCTTGTGTGGAGACCCGACAACAAAATGCAATAGTTGAGAGAAAGCTTCAACACTTGTTACAAGTGGCTAGGGCTTTACTTTTTCATTCATCTTTGCCTTTGAAATTTTGGACAGATTGTGTATTCATCAATGTGATGTGAACAATGCTTTTTTACATGGTGATCTTATTGAAGAGGTTTATATGTTGCCTCCACCTAGATATTGTGATAATGGTGACAAGAAAGTTTGTAAACTTAACAAAAGCATTTATGGCTTAAAACAAGCATCTAGACAATGGTTTACTAAACTATCTTAGTCTCTTGATACTATAGGATTTGTGCAATCTAAAGATGATTATTCCCTTTTCACAAAGAAAAATGCAACTTCTTTTACTGTCATACTATGTTATGTAGATGATATGATTATTACTGGTAATTCAATGACTGAAATACAATTTGTTAAAGATCATTTACATAAACGGTTCACTATAAAGGATTTAGGTGTTCTAAAGTACATTCCTGGTATAGAAGTGGCAAGAAACAAACATGGTCTACATCTATGTCAAAGAAAATATGCTCTTGACTTGTTAAATTCAGTGGGTTATCTGAACAACAAACCATGTACCACACCTATGGATGAGAAACAAATGTTTGCTCAACATGATAGTACACCTTTACAAGATCCAACTTCTTATAGAAGTCTTGTTGGAAAAATGTTGTACTCCCTCTGTCCTATTTCAATCTTCACGTTTACTGTTTTCTCGTGTTTTAGCGAGAGAGTTTTTTATTAGTATTTAAAATGATAAAGTAATTTTTAAAGATGCATGCAATAGATGAGAAGTAGATCTATAATACCCTTCTTTAAAAATCACTTTATCATTTGAAATACTAATAAACAACTTCGCTTCAAAAAAACTTCGATAATAAAAGTAGGTGTGAAGATTCAAATGGGACGGAGGGAATATTAACTTAATAACGAGGGCCGATCTTGCTTATTCTATCCGGACCACGATACAATACATGAGTAATCCATTGGAGAGCCATCTAGTCTTTGCTCACAGATTACTCGGATACATAAAAGCAACTCTCGGGCTTAGGTATTTTTTATCCCACTAACACCTCTTTTCAAGTTGCAGGCTTTTTGTGATTGATTGGGCTAGATGTCCACAAACAAGAAGAAGTGTCCTTTGGCTATGTCATTTACTTGGGCCATTCTCGATATCCCGAAAATCCAAGAAGCGACCAACCTGTTAGCAAAAGTTCAAATTTGAAGCAGTCTGAGATCAATGGGATACACAACAAACAGAACTCCAATGGATCACCTATATTCTTCAAGACTTGCAAGTTCCTTTTACACAACCAGCTCTCCTATACACAGACAGCAAGACTGCTTATTCTATAGCCCACAATCCTGTTCTACATGAGAAAACAAAACACATACATATAGATTTTCACTACACAAGAGAGAAGATCAAAGAAGGCTTAATAAAGATCATTCAAGTGCCTACTATTGCTAATCTTGCAGACATAATGACAAAGCCATTATCACCAACACCATTTCAAGGCTTCAAAGACAAAATGGGAATGATTGACATACATTCACATTTTGAGGGGGGGTAACAAGATCAAATAAAGTATTTTATTTGATTTTCTGTATTCAGTATTAGTTGTAACAAACAAAGATATTAGTGACATTGAGATACAGTATCAGTAGACTAGAAGGAAAGTCACAAACAGGTTTTATTAGTTTTAAGTCAGTCAAACTTCTTTATTGACTAACTTACAGTTATGTTAGTTAGATAGCAGATAGGTTTCATTTTCCCCCTTTATAAACTAGTTTCATTCATCTTTGTAATCTTAACTTTCGATTAATGAATATACTTTTCAGTTTTCAATTCTTCTCAATGAAGTTTCGTGGAATTATCACGAATTGACGTAATTTTGAAATTTTTTGACGAATTTAAGATTTAAATTGAACATTATTAAAAATATTGAAACTAAATTAATAATAAAAAAATTATGCTACAAATTTGTGATTCCAACTCTGGCGATCATTTGTGATTCCAACTCTACGTGTGGTTTTTACTTATTTGTTTAAAATTTGAGTTACTTTTTGCAATCTACTTGGTAGAATGTGATTGATTCATGACTAATGCGACGATATTTATAAGGGAAATTCATTTAATCTATCTTAAAATTTTAATAATTAGTTAAAAACTCATATAAGTATAATTTTGAAAGTTATATAAAATTATAAAATAAAATATATAAATATTAAAATAATATAAGAACTGTAATCCAGTTTGATATATTTATAATACAAAAAATACCCCCAAAAAATATGTCAATAATTTGAAAAATAATTAGAAATTCCGATCCACTGATTTATTTTATGTTGATTTTTTCCCAAGATTTATGTTGGAATTACTGCTGAAATTAAAGAGTAACACTCCTGTGAATCAGGTCTATATATGAACTCTATCAATGTTATGCATAAAAATTATCACGGTTATGCACAAAAGCAATCACTGTTTAAAAAATATTTTTATGTATTAACATTGAGAGTTTTTATACATAACAATGATAGTTAGTGAATCTGAGACTCACCGTGAACTCGAATTCACACAAATTTTTGTTAGAGATTAAATTTTGAAAGTACAAATGTATTTATATGCCGTTGAAAACCTTTCAATTAGAAAATATATGTTTTCTGTATAATACGTATATATATACCCTACGCAAATTTTTGATAGACGTATGATAGTCCAACATTCATTCAATTTGGCCAAACCATCTAGTTTCCAGCGACTGTGGGGCCTATCTTGTTTCGAGTAGGGTTGTTCACGGTACGGCTCAAAACGGATATTTAAAATTATTCGTATCCGTATTTATTAAGGGAAACGTTGACTAGTTCATAGAATATTCTTTTGTATTTATTGTTGTATCTCTGCATTTACTTTTCTTTGATTTTGTTTCCCCTAATCACGGAAACTTTATTGTACATGACTGTATATAATTCAGTTTTCCCTAATCACCAATTAAGGGTGATCTTCTAATTACTCTCACAGTATTAAAGTTCAATTATTTTAAAATTGGAGTGTTCGTGTCCGTACCAAAACTTCGGTTCGGAACGGTACAAATTTTTAATTTTTCGGTACGATTCGGAACGAATTTTCGGTTATAACGGAATCAGATCGAAACGGATCGGATCAGACCAAATAAACGGGTTTTTTTTAACCTTTTTCTCCTTTTCTTTTTCTATCACCCCTCATTTTTCTTTTTAATCACAATTTTCTTAAGAATATTTTAATGCAATCTACACAAAATGCACATGAATTCAATACTTCTTCAAACATATTCATGCATCTACCCTTCAAACTCAAACATATTAAATGATATGATAATAGTTAATTAAAAATAATAAAATAATCCAAGACACCATCAATGGTGTATTTAAAACATGGCTAATAAAGTACATATTTAAAATTTTATTGTGAATTTTCGTCGGTCCAAATTGACGAGAGGTACAAACTACAGAGCGATGAGTTGGTGCGAGAGAGTAAGGATACGTAATTGCAAATTGAGAATTTTATAGAATTCTCGATAATTATAAATCACGAATAAGGAAGTAAATATTCTAATATATCATCAAAATATTCGTGTGATATATTCAATATTAAATTACATGGATATCAATAATCTATAATACAATTTAATGAATACAAAATAAATTAATAATTAAATTTATTATATATTTAAATCGATTATTCGGTTCAATTCGGTCCGGTACGGTTCGGTACGGTTTCATTCGGTTTTTCGGTACGGTTAATTCAGTAATATCCATGTCCATATCCAAAAAAAATTCGGTTCGGTTCGGTTCGGAAAAAGTCAAAAAGTCAACGATTATTTTCGATTCGCTTCTTTTTCGGTTCGAACTTTCGGTTCGGATTCGGTAATCTCCAAACTCCGTGAACAACCCTAGTTTAGTGTATATCTCATTGTGAGATTAGTGAAAATATCACCGATGATTTGGTGATAAAGTAGAAATACATATATAAAGAAAAGAGTACAACAAATATCTCCACAAATTACATTGAGGAGATTATGCTAATTACAATAAGATGGATATCTTCCTAATATATGTACAATGTTTGAATTTTAAATAAAACTATCCTTTTATATCTACGACATTTCGCAAGCTGCGTGGGATGAAGACCAACGCAAAGCTTGGAACGTAGAAACTCGAAAGCAGGGAGAGGGAGACTTTTAGTGAAGACGTCCGCTAGCTGAAGATGAGAGGGGACAAATTGAGTCGACAGCTTCTCAGATGAAACTAACTCACGTACTAAGTGATAATCAAGGTCAATGTGCTTTGCCCGTTTATGAGCCACTCGATTTTGACTGAGAAAGATCGCACTCTTGCTATCACAAAGCAACTGGGGACAGTCAGAAGAAGGAATTTTGAGCTCCCAAAGTAGATTGGTTAGCCAAACCAATTCTGCAGCTGCATTTGCCATAGCTCGATATTCTGACTCGCAGCTAGAACGAGCAACGGTAGGCTGCTTCTTTGCAGTCCAAGACACCAGATTGCCTCCAAGAAAAATTGAGTATCCATAAGTGGAGCGTCGTGTCTCAGTGCAGCGAGCCCAATCAACATCGGAGTATCCGATAATAGAAAGATATGGTCGACGAACAAAGGATAAACCGAAGTGCAATGTGCCCTTGATTGGCATGCATGTATTCCTATTTCCATTATATATATATGATAAGAGTGGGTCTCATGTGTATTCTGGTGCACCGTGCACTCATAGTGCATTTCAGAAGCGTGTAACTATACAAAATAAAAACGTGCAACTATTCCAAACAGAAGCATGCAACTATGTTTTCATATTAACAGTTGCACTTTTCTGTGTAAATAAATTGCACTCTTCTAAAATACACTACGAGTGTACGGTGTACCTGTTGGGGATTATACTGAAAAGTATGCTTTTTACTTTGTATAATCGAAACTGAATTTCCAGACTTATTTACTGAAATAAATTGTTTATCACTGATGCTTTAAATATGATTAAATGTTATATATATTTACTGCATAACTGTTCAATAATTCGTACGTGTTACACTGTAGTTAATTTAGTGATACCCGATCATAGAAGATTAAATTAACAGTCCCTTGTAACTATAAGTACGCCATTCACGACCTAGATGGAAATGAACAACCATCGCGAAAAGGTTGAGGTGTAAGGCTCAGATTGGTTTGTCTTGACCAAGAGATTACACTAGTGCATGGTGATCATTTGAATAGGACCCTCTGAGGAGGATAAATTCTTGAGGCGAACAAGGAAGAATTAGACCTCGATGGTTCGTTGTTTCTTAACCTTCGTCCCTTAAATAGGATCACGTGGGATCGGTAACTATTCTTTGACTTATCATGGGTAGCGAATCGAGAGAGATTCAATACTTTTTATCTTGGGCAATATTATTGGTCACATGTGATTGCTAAGATTTAATCTGAAGAATCGTGTGCAAGATTTATCTGAAGAATCGTGTGCAAAATCGCTTGCTTGATTTGCCCCCTTGGGAGGTTCATAAGCTTTATCATACTAAATCTTGCAAGTGGAATTTGTTTCCGGTATGGATAATAATGTTGAACCGTTCCTCGACCAAGGACAAAAGATATTAATTAATGGAAAGCTATTTCAGTGGCTTGAATTAATTAATGGGCTAGATAATCTTAAACACGGGAAATGATGACGGGATCCATATTATTTGTAATATGGGTTAAGATGGATAGTGCAATATTAATTATGTAGTGGGATTAATTAATATTTATGGGCTTGAATTATATTGTGGCTCAATATTAGATATTCAAGATCCATTAGAAGGTCCAATCTTAATTCTCCTAAAGGCCCCCTGAGTAGCCCAACATATAGTCCATTAACTGAAAAAGGTGATTAAAATAAAATAAATATTGTTGCTTATATTTCCTCAATTTTTTCGAAAATTATGGATAAAAGAGGGAGAAAGATTTTCTTTGAATTTTGTTATGGAATGAAGATATGTATTCTTGGAATACAAGATTATCTCATTAAATTCAAGAAATCTCCCACTTGGTTATACATAGTGAAATTTTCGAAATTTTTGGAAAATAGAGGGCAAGAAAGATTTTCTTGAAAAGATATTATGGAAGATATGTATTTCTTGAAATACAAGAATATCTCATAAATTCAAGAAGATCCAAATCTTGGATTCTTGCACACTATTTTTCGAAAATTAATCCATATATGAGGAGGTGGGATTTTTGTGGAATATTTTAATTATGGGAAAGAGAATATATGGGATATATTCAAGATTTCTTGGTGACCAAGAAAAGTCTTATCCCACATTGGAAAAACACACAAAAATCGTTCACCCCTCTCCTATAAATAGGGGATGATTAGTTCATTCCCAAGTACAATTCCATGTGCTGGAAATATTAGCAAATCCACATACGTGGTGCAACAAAGTTTATTTTTTTCCTTTTGTTAATTGTTTGAGTATCCTTCCACCGGATTGTCGAGCAAGGGCTAAGGAATACTTGGGAAGTCCTTTTGGTTAGTCCGTCCGACCGAAGTCCTTTGCCATCCCGAGTAATGCGTTCACGTAAACCCGTAGATTCCGCATCGTAGGTTTTACGTGGCTTTTTATATGCATGATTTGTTGTTGCAATTATTATTTGAATTAATATAGGATTAATTCATGCTAGTAATAATTAATGAATTAAATTTGTATTTAAATATTCACCCCGAATAGATCTGTGCAACTCATTCCCCAACAATCGTATCGAGCCCTTTGTTTGAGACTCTCAATTTTTTAAATTGTAATTTAATTCGTGGACATTAAATTTGAAATTGGATAGTAGAACTATTAGATCATTTTGCAGGTATCCAATTGTCATGGATTTTAATGTTTTATTTTGCATGCATATAAACCGTGGTTTTTAATTCGATTCGCTCGATTTGTTTTGCCTCGTGGAGAAAATGCAGAGTAGACTAGGATTTGTTTGATTTGATCAATGTAATAGACTAGTTCAGATTCAGTTTATTTATTTTTATAAATAAATTGTAACCGATCGGAACGAAGAGGTGAAGAATTGAAGCGATTTAAAATCCGAAAGAAAGGCGAGGCGGGCGCTGCCAGACGCATGGGCGCAGGCGAGGCAGGCGGGCAGCTTGCGGGATGCAGTGAGGACGGGCGGCGCGGCTCGCAGCCGGGCGGGCCTTGTAGGGCGTGTATGGGCGAGACGTCGGGCGAGGCCGATGTCGTGGCGAGGCGAGGCGGGCTTGTGGTCTTGGATGATGGCGAAGGATATCGCCTGCCTTGCTGAGGATCGTTTATTCGCCGACAATGCCGAGGCGTGCCGAGGCGCCAGGCGTTATTTCGCCGGGGTGCCGAGGTCGGTCTTGTTGCCCTAAGTATCTAAATGGCGCATTTGGATCTTGGCGTGCATCCCGCTGCGAGTTGCTTGGCGTGTGATTCGAGGTTTTTTTTCGAGAGACGAGCGAGTGGGAGAAATTCGAGGCGTGTTTCTTCAAGATCAAGCCAATAAAAAATCAAACCATGACAATTTGATAATTTGTGCCCAATATGTTTATTTTTTCTGTTTTGCTTGATTTTATTTGTGCTATCTTATGCTTTATTTAATTTGTTTAAATGTGTTTGCATGAGGGTTGCCAAATGGAAAAATCTCAACTTCAAAATTACTAAGTATGTTTAAATAATTAATTGACAATTTTATTAGGATAATAAAATTGAATTAATTTTGACCTCCATGATTTATTGATTTGTGAATTCTTTTGAAGAAATTCCCCACGGAGACGGTCAAAAGATAGGTTTCACATGAATGAATTCCAAACGGATGATTGTGGGTTATTACTAGTGGCGGCGATGATGACCCTCCCAACGAGGCTCGATCAAAGCGAAATAGTAATCTGTATTTAATCATGATTATTACTTAGGTATAAAATTGATATGCATATACTTCTCAAGTCCTGTCCAATTTTATATTGGTCAAGTGGGGAGCCAACTATTAATCTGGATATTAAGGGTTTATAAATTGTTCTTGTTTGTAACCCGCTTGAATGTGTTTAAATAATGACCCACCCAGCGTGGCTTATTTAAAGCTGTTTTTGAGATGTTGGTGATGCATGTTCATATTTTTTCGAGATTTTAAATATGATGAAATGTGATCGAACCTTGTGATATACTTGTCTTTATTGCATATAGTTGCTTATTTCAGCCAAAGATGTCGTTACCTTTTAATCCTTTGTTATTATACTTAAAGTCAATACAATATGTATGGAAACTATATTGATTGGAAAATTATAATTGTCTAAGCGCACAAAAAAGCACAAGTGGATTTTGACACACAAAAAATCGATGATAGCCAACCGACGAGTCAAAAACACGGGACTCGTCGGATCACCTTTTGCGAGAGATGTAAATCATTTGAAATGGTGGGAGAAAAACCCGTGGGATTACATCCTCAAAATAGATGGCCCATCTGAACAAACTTGAGATTCGAGTGCAGATTATGATCTAGAGACTCGGATGAATTTGGTACTTCATTCTCTGCTTGAGAAAGGTTTTTGAGCATTTTGGCCTCGCTAGCAAATTAATTTGTTGCAAACTTTTGGATTGGCAGAAATGATGATAAGGCACCAAACTCAAGCTTTGACGGCAAGTGGTCCATCTTCATCTTCTAGGCCAAGGGTAGGCAAGATAAAGAAGAGGACCAAAGGCCATAAGCAATAAAACTGTTGTTGCCAAGGGCAATGGTAAGATGAGGAATGCTTGTTGAGTCAAGGAAAATCCAAAGAGGAAGTGCTTAAGGTTGCGGGGGGGGGGAAAAATTGAGGTTTTGCTGTTCCAACCCCAAAAGGGACGGAAAGAAAGGTAATTCTCACACACTAGTTGTTGAAACTTGTTTAGCGGCGTATACTTCTCATTCGTGGGTGGTTGATACGAGATCCACTAATCATGTTGGCTTCACGGGTTCTAAATGATCCGCAACAGCGTGGGGGAGTGAGATCCTCATCACACCGGGTAACGTTATTTAAAGTAGAAGACATTGCAATGCTACGTAAATGGCAGATATTGCAATGCTACGATAGTAACGATTATTGCAATACTACGCAAGTAGCAGACATTGCAATGCTACATTAGTGGCAGTTGAGGTAGTGGGAGAAATGCACCTATCTTTTGAGGATAAAGTTTTTTTGAGATTATTTTTATGTTCCCAGTTTTAGAAAGAATTCACTTTCAGTTTCTAAAATTCGATTAAAGGACACTAAGTTTCTTCTAATAAGAATGACATCATTTTTGAAATGATGAGTGTACTGTATGCGGGACATTGATAGAAAATCTCTATACAATTAATCATGCACACCACTCACTTAAATGAATCCTATAACACATCAATCAATTTTCGAAAAAGTTCATCATCGACGTGAAACGAGACACTTCTTTGGCATCTAAGATTAGGTCATATAAATCCAAAGAGGATCCAAAGGTTGGTGAGAGATGGTTCACTGGAGCGTCTCCAAGTTGAACAAATTCCAACCTGCGAATCATGTTTGGAGGGTGATATGACCAAGATGGCATTTGGAGCCAAGGGGAATGGGGCTAAAGAAGTGTTAGAGATCGTTCACATAGATGTGCGTAGTTCAATGTTAACCAAAGCAAGAGGAGGTTATGAGTAATTTTATTGATGATTACTCAAGGTACATTTCCCTTATGAAGCATGAATCTGAAACCTTTGAGAAATTCTAAGAATTTAAGGCTCAAACAGAGAATCATAGGGAAAAACGTATCAAGTCTCTACGATCTGATCGTGGAGGCGAATACCTCAGCGATGAGTTTTTGAACTACTTATCTGATGAAGGGATTGTATCGACTCCTTTGCATTCGGAACCCTCAACAAAAGCGGGGTTTTGCAGAGCAAAGCAACATAATTCTTTTTGGAAATGGTTAGATCAATGATGAGTTATCTGAGATCTTTCCCGAGTTGTTCGGGGTCATGCCTTTGAAAAACAACGACTTATATTCGAACTTGGTGCTATCAAATCGGTTCCCAGAACCCCAAAGAATTGTGGACCGGACGCAAGTCTAGTATGAGACACATGAGAACTTTGGGGTGTCCGACCTACGTGTTGGACAAGGAAACCGGTAAATTGGATCCTCGATCAGAATTAAGGTTGTTTTGTAGGATACCCCGAGGGAACAAAAGGGTGTATGTTCTATAGTTCCGAAGATCAAAAGGTGGACATCCGCACCTGTTGGGGATTATATTGAAAAGTATGCTTTTTACTTTGTATAATCGAAACTGCATTTCCAGACTTATTTACTGAAATAAATTGTTTATCACTGATGCTTTAAATATGATTGAATGTTATATATATTTATTGCATAACTGTTCAATAATTCGTACGTGTTACACTGTAGTTAATTTAGTGATACCCGATCACATAAGATTAAATTAACAGTCCCTTGTAACTATAAGTACGCCATTCACGACCTAGATGGAAATGAACAACCATCGCGAAAGGTTTAGGTGTAAGGCTCAGATTGGTTTGTCTTGACCAAGAGATTACACTAGTGCATATGATCTTGTTGAATAGGACCTCTGAGGAGGATAAATTCTTGAACCGAACAAGGAAGAATAAGACCTCGGTGGTTCGTTGTTTCTTAACCTTCGTCCACGAAATAGGATCACGTGGGATCGGTAACTATTGCTTTGACTTATCATGGGTAGCTTAATCGTAGAGAGATTCAATCGTATTTTATCTTGGGCAATATTATTGGTCACATGTGATTGCTAAGATTTAATCGAAGAATCGTGTGCAAGCACGCTTGCTTGATTTGCCCCTTGGGAGGTTCATAAGTTTTATCATACCAAATCTTGCAAGTGGAATTTGTTTAGGTATGGATAATAATGTTGAACCGTTCTCGACCAAGGACAAAAGATATTAATTAACGGAAAGCTATTTGGTGGCTTGAATTAATTAATGGGCTAGATAATCTTAAACACGCGGGAAATAATGACCGGGAGCCATATTGATTGTAATATGGGTTAAGATGGATAAGGCAATATTAATTATGTAGTGGGATTAATTAATATTTATGGGCTTGAATTATATTGTGGCTCAATATTAGATATTCAAGATCCATTAGAAGGTCAAATCTTAATTCTCCTAAAGGCCCCGTGAGTAGCCCAACATATAGTCCAATAACTGAAAAGGTGATTAAAATAAAATAAATATTGTTGCTTATATTTCCTCATTAAATTCGAAAATTATGAATAAAAGAGGGAGAAAGATTTTCTTTGAATTTTGTTATGGAATGAAGATATGTATTCTTGGAATACAAGATTATCTCATTAAATTCAAGAAATCTCCCACTTGGTTATTCATTAAGAGATTTTCGAAATTTTTGGAAAATAGAGGGCAAGAAAGATTTTCTTGATTTTCTTGAAAAGATATTATGGAAGATATGTATTTCTTGAAATACAAGAATATCTCATAAATTCAAGAAGATCTAAATCTTGGAATCTTGCTCAAATTTTCGAAAATTATACCATAAAATAGAGGAGGTGGATTTTTGTGGAATATTTTAATTATGGAAAAAAGAATATATGGGATATATTCAAGATTTCTTGGTGACCAAGAAAAGTCTTTTCCCACATTGAAAATTCAAATAAATTTCGTGCCCCTCCTCTCCTATAAATAGGGGATGATTAGTTCATTCCCAAGTACAATTCCATGTGCTGGAAATATTAGCAAATCCACATACGTGGTGCAACAAAGTTTATTTTTTCCTTTTGTTAATTGTTCGCGAGTATCCTTCCACCGGATTGTCGAGCAAGGGCTAAGGGAATACTTGGGAAGTCCTTTTGGTTAGTCCGTCCGACCGAAGACACTGCCATCCCGAGAGGTACGTTCACGTAAACCCGTAGATTCGCGTCGTGGGTTTTCGTGGCTTTTTTATATGCATGATATGTTGTTGCAATTATTATTTGAATTAATATAGGATTAATTCATGCTAGTAATAATTAATGAATTAAATTTGTATTTAAATATTCACCCCGAATAGATCATGCGAATCATTCCCCAACAATCGTATCGAGCCCTTTGTTTTGACTCGAATTTTTTTAAATTGTAATTTAATTCACGGACATTAAATTTGAAATTGGATAATAGAACTGTTAGATCTGTTTTGCAGGTATCCAATTGTCATGGATTTTAATGTTTTATTTTGCATGCATATAAATTTGTGGTTTTTAATTGATTCGTTCGGTTTTGTTTTGCCTCGTGAGAAAATCCACGAGTAGACTAGGATTTGTTTGATTTGATCAATGTAATAGACTAGTCTAGATCTAGGTTTATTTATTTTTGTAAATAAATTGTAACCGGATCGGGAAGCGAAGAGATGAAGAATTAAGGGACGAAATCCAGAACCAGGCGTAGGCGGCGCGTGCGCGCGCGCTGGCACGCATGGGCGCAGGGCGAGGCCAGGCGGGCCGAGCGCGCGCGAGATGCAGGCCGGCGCACGGGCGGTGCGTGCTCCAGGCCGGGCGGACGCCGCGGGCGCGCGCACGGGTGCGCGCGGAGACGCGGGCGAGGCCGATGTCGCGGGCGAGCGCGCGCGCGCGGATGCGCGCGGACGCGCGCGTCGCCTGCCGAGGACTGCCGACTCCTGCCGACTGCTGCCGAGGCGAGCCGAGGCGCTGGCGGGCGTGTCCTGCCAGGCGGTGCCGAGGCTGCCTAGGCTGTCCCAGGCCAAGCGGCCGGCCGGATGCGGGCGTGCATCCCGGCTGCGAGCTGCTTGGCGTGGCGGTTCGAGACGAAGTATTTTTCGAGACGAACGAGTGGGAGAAATTCGAGACGTGTTTCTTCAAGATCAAGCCAAGAAAAATCAAACCATGACAATTGGATAATTTGTGCCCAATATGTTTATTTTTCTGTTTTGCTTGATTTTATTTGTGCTATCTTATGCTTTATTTAATTTGTTTAAATGTGTTTGCATGAGGGTTGCCAAATTGAAAAATCTCAACTTCAAAATTACTAAGTATGTTTTAAATAATTAATTGACAATTTTATTCCGGATAATAAAATTGAATTAATTTTGACCTCCATGATTTATTTATTTGTGAATTCTTTTGGAGAAATTCCCCCAACGGGACGGTCAAAAGATAGGTTTCACATGAATGAATTCCAAACGGATGATTGTGGGTTATTACTAGTGGCGACGATGACCCTCCCAACGAGGCTCGATCAAAGCGAAATAGTAATCCTGTATTTAATCATGGTTATTACTTAGGTATAAAATTGATATGCATATACTTCTCCGAAGTCCCTGTCAATTTTATATTGGTCAACTGGGAGCCAACTATTAATCTGGATATTAAGGGTTTTATGCTTGTTCTTGTTTGTAACTTCCGCTTGAATGTGTTTAAATAATGACCCACCCAACGTGGCTTATTTAAACTGTTTTGAGATGTTGGCTGATGCATTGTTCATATTTTTTTGAGATTTTAAATATGATGGCATGTGATCAAACCTTGTGATATATTTGTGCTTATGCATATTATTGTTTATTTGGGTTCATCATGTCACAACTTTTTAATCCATCGTTCATTATACTTAAAAGTCAATGCAATATGTATGGAAACTATATTGATTGGAAAATTATAATTGTCCTAAGCGCACAAAAGCACAAGTGGATTTTGACACACAAAAATCGGATGAGCCAATGACGAGTCAAAACACGGGACTCGTCGGATCACCTTCTTGAGAGATGTAAATCATTTGAAATGGTGGAGGGAAAACCCGTAAGGGATTATCTCCTCAAAATAGATGGCCCATCTGAACAAACTTGAGATTTCGAGTCAGCATTATGATCCGGAGACTCGGATGAATTTGGTACTTCCTTCTCTCATCCAAAAGGTTTTTGAGCATTTTGGCCTCATTAGCTAATTAATTTGCAAACTTTTGGTCACAAGAGAAATGATGAAGAGGCACCAAACTCAAGCTTTATGACAAGTGGTCCGTCTTCATTTTCTAGGCCAAGGGTAGGCAAGATAAAGAAGAGGACCAAAGGCCATAAGCAATAAAACTCAACTATTGCCAAGGGCAATGGTAAGATGAGGAATGCTTGTTGTGTCGAGGAAAATCCAAAGAGGAAGTGCTTAAGGCTGCGGTGAGAGAGGACAATGGAGGTTTTGCTGTTCCAACCCCAAAAGGGACGGAAAGAAAGGTAATTCTCATACACTAGTTGTTGAAACTTGTTTAGCGGCGATACTTCTCATTCGTGGGTGGTTGATACGAGATCCACTAATCATGTTGGCGGGGGTTCTAAATGATCCCGCAACTTAGTGGGAGTGAGATCCTCATCACACCGGGTAGCGTTACGAAAGTAGAAGACATTGCAATGCTACGTAAATGGCGGATATTGCAATGCTACGATAGTAACGATTATTGCAATACTACCTGATAGCAGACATTGCAATGCTACATGAGTAGAAGATTAAAGTAGTGGGAGAAGTGCACCTATCTTTTGAAGATAAAGTTTTTTTTTTTTTGAGATTATCTTTATGTTCCCGGTTTTAGAAAAGAATTCACTTTCGGTTTCTAAAAAATCGATTAAAAGGACACTAAGTTTCTTCTAATAAGAATGACATCATTTTTGAAATGATGAGTGTACTGTTATGGGACATTGATGGAAAATCTCTATAAAATTAAGCATGCACACCACTCAATTTAAATGCATCCTATAACACATCAACTATTTCCGGCAAAAAAAGCGTGAATGAAAACTTCTTTGGCATCTAAGATTAGGTCATATAAATCAAAAAGAGGATCCAAAGGTTTGTGAAAGATGGTTCTTTGGAGGCGTCTCCAAGTTGAATCGAATCAACCGCGAATCATGTTTGGAGGGTAATATGACCAAGATGGCATTTGGAGCCGAGGGAATGGGGCTAAAGAAGTGTTAGAGATCGTTCACATAGATGTCGTAGTTCAATGTCAACCAAAGCAAGAGGAGGTTATGAGTAATTTTATTGATAATTACTCAAGGTACATTTTCCTTATGAAGCATGAATCTGAGACCTTTGAGAAATTCTAAGAATTTAAGGCTCAAAACAGAGAATCATAGGGAAAACGTATCAAGTCTCTACGATCCGATCGTGAAGGCGAATACCTCGGCGATGAGTTTTTGAACTACTTATCGATGAAGGATTGTATCGACTCACCGCACGGGAACCCCTCAACAAAATGGGGTTTGCGAGCAAAGCAATGAAATTCTTTTGGAAATGGTTAGATCAATGATGAGTTATACGGATCTTCCGAGACGTTACGGGGTCATGCCTTGAAAAAAATGACTTATATTCGAACTTGGTGCTATCAAATCGGTTCCCAAAACCCCAAAGAATTATGGACCCGGACGCAAGTCTAGTATGAGACACATGAGAACTTTGGGGTGTCCGACTTACGTGTTGGACAAGGAAGCCCGTAAATTGGATCCTCTATCGTAATTAAGGTTTGTTTTGTAGGATACCCTGAGGGAACAAAAAGGGTGAATGTTCTATAATTAGAAGATCAAAAGGTGGACATTCACACCCACTTTAGATTTTGGAAGAAAACTATAGAACCAAAGAAAACCCGAAGTGAGATTACCTTAAATGAGCTTAGAGGGCAAACCTCGGTCTTGCATTGTTTAGATGATATACCAAACGATACGTTTTCTGGCAAAGCCTCGTTATAGTGGGAGGGTTGTTAGACAGCCCGAGAGATTCATGGGAATAGGAGAGTCCTCGGACTTGATTCCCGGAATCAGACCCATGGACATATGACGAGGCACTCCAAGATAAGGATGCGATTTCTTGGTAAAAGACAATGAAAGTGGGTTCTATGTTTCATAATAGAGTGTGGGAGCAAGTCGAACCACTTAATGGGGGTCAAACCCATTAGATGCAAGTGGGTATATAAGAGGAAAAGAGGATCGGACGGGAAGGTTGAAACCTTTTGAAGCAAGACTAATGGCGAAAAGGTTATACTCGAGAAAAGAATGAGATCGATTATGTGGAAACTTTTTCGCCCATAGCCATGCTTAAGTCCATCCGTATTCTCTTATCGATTGCTGCGCATTTTTCGACTTTGAATCTGGCAAATGGATATCAAGACAGCTTTCCTTAACGGAAGTCTTGATAAAGAGATCCATATGCAACAACCCCTAGTTTTCATTGAAACAGGCCAAGAACACCCAGTTTGTAAAAGCTCAAGAGGTCCATTTTACGGACTCAAAACAGCATCGAACTTGGAACCAAAGTTTTGATCATATTATAAAGTCTTATGGGTTTTGATCAAAACGCGAGTTTGAAAAGTTGTGTGTATAAAAAATGTGTCGGGCGCATTGGTATTCTTAGTCTTCACGTAGATCACATTGTGATCATCGGGAGCGATGTGAAGGTGTGATCGGGCGTAAGGGCATGGTTTTCAAAAGCAGTTTGATATGAAAGACTTAGGGAAAACCGGACACATCCTTGGGATCAAGATCACAAGAAAAGGATGATCGGGTTATCGCAAGTTTCATACATAGACTTTGGTTTTGAAACAATTCAAACATGCAAGATTCAAGAAAGGATTCGTACCTTTCGGACTTGGAATCCATCTATCAAGAAAATGTTCCCTAAGGCGAAAAGGAGATAGATGACATGAAAGGTATTCCTTGTGCTTGGTTTGTCGAAAACCTTATGTATGCATTCTTTGTGTCGAGAGACGGATATATGCTTTTAGTAGGCATGGTAGCAAGATATCGAGTAACTCAGGAAAGCGAATTGAACGACGATTAAAAACATACGAAGTTTACGAAAAGAACTCGGGATAGAATGTTGATTTATCGATCGATACTCCAATCCCCATAATTACATGGACTCGGATTTCCAATCAAGTTTAGATTCGAAATTATCTCGCCTCGATTAGTGTGTTTCCATTTGGGAAGTGTAGCCATCAAATGGACAGTGTGAAGCGAGAAATGCATCTTGACTCAACCATGGGACTCGGGTAAGTAGGCTGCTTGTGAAGCGATGAAAAGAACCGATTGGGCTCTAGATCTTCTTAGTGGACTTGGATGGTGTTCAATTTGTACAGCAATATCTGCTAAGTTACAAATTCAAAGAGAACCAAGAGTCCACGAGTCAAACAAACACATTAAAGGAAAGACATCTTATCGAGAAATCGTTAGAGAGGAGATATAGATGTGGCAAAAGATAGCGTCCGGGACGACTAGCAGATCCATTTCAAAGCGTGCGCCTCTGAATACATTCGAGAGACATGTGAGTGGAATGGGTGTCAAGACCGTTGCTAATCTGCTTTGAGTATAAGTGGGAGAAATTATTAGGTTCGTGTAGGTGACATTAGATGTCACGGACTACTCGAGAAGTGTTGTAGTATACTTAAAAGCAGACTTTGAGTATAAGTGGGAGATTGTTGGGGATTATATTGAAAAGTATGCTTTTTACTTTGTATAATCGAAATGAATTTCAGGACTTATTCTTTGAAATAAATTGTTTATCGCGATGCTTTAAATATGATTGAATGTTATATATATTTATTGCATAAGCTGTTCAATAATTGACGTGTTACATTTGTAGTTAATTTAGTGATACCCGATCACGAAGATTAAATTAATGGTCCTTGTAACTATAAGTACGCCATTCACGACCTAGATGGAAATGAACAACCATCGCGAAAGGTTGAGGTGTAAAGGCTCAGATTGGTTTGTCTTGACCAAGAGATTACACTAGTGCATGGTGATCTGTTGAATAGGACCTCTGAGGAGGATAAATTCTTGGTGAACAAGGAAGAATAAGACCTCGGTGGTTCGTTGTTTCTTAACCTTCGTCCCCTGAAATAGGATCACGTGGGATCGGTAACTATTGCTTTGACTTATCATGGGTAGCGAATCGGAGAGAGATTCAATCGTTTTTATCTTGGGCAATATTATTGGTCACATGTGATTGCTAAGATTTAATCTGAAGAATCGTGTGCAAATACGCTTTGCTTGATTTGCCCCCTTGGGAGGTTCATAAGTTTTATCATACCAAATCTTGCAAGTGGAATTTGTTTTAGGTATGGATAATAATGTTGAACCGTTCCTCGACCAAGGACAAAAGATATTAATTAATTAAAAGCTATTTGGTGGCTTGAATTAATTAATGGGCTAGATAATCTTAAACACGGGAAATAATGACCGGGAGCCATATTGACTGTAATATGGGTTAAGATGGATAGTACAATATTAATTATGTAGTGGGATTAATTAATATTTATGGGCTTGAATTATATTGTGGCTCAATATTAGATATTCAAGATCCGTTTAGAAGGTCAAATCTTAATTCTCCTAAAAGGCCCCCGAGTAGCCCAACATATAGTCCAATAAGCTGAAAAGGTGATTAAAATAAAATAAATATTGTTCCTTATATTTCCTCATTAAATTGAAAATTATGAATAAAAAGAGGAGAAAGATTTTCTTTGAATTTTGTTATGGAATGAAGATATGTATTCTTGGAATACAAGATTATCTCATTAAATTCAAGAAATCTCCCACTTGGTTATTCATTAAGAGATTTTCGAAATTTTTGGAAAATAGAGGGCAAGAAAGATTTTCTTGATTTTCTTGAAAAGATATTATGGAAGATATGTATTTCTTGAAATACAAGAATATCTCATAAATTCAAGAAGATCTAAATCTTGGAATCTTGCTCAAATTTTCGAAAATTATACCATAAAATAGAGGGAGGTGGATTTTTGTGGAATATTTTAATTATGGGAAAAAAGAATATATGGGATATATTCAAGATTTCTTGGTGACCAAGAAAAGTCTTTTCCCACATTGAAAATTCAAATAAATTTCGTGCCCCTCCTCTCCTATAAATAGGGGATGATTAGTTCATTCCCAAGTACAATTCCATGTGCTGGAAATATTAGCAAATCCACATAAGTGGTGCGACAAAGTTTATTTTTTTCCTTTTGTTAATTGTTCGCGAGTATCCTTCTTCCAACGGATTGTCGAGCAAGGGCTAAGGAATACTTGGGAAGTCCTTTTGGTTAGTCCGTCCGACCAAACACCTTTGCCATCCCGAGAATGCGTTCACGTAAACCCGTAGATTCCATCGTAGGTTTTCGTGGCTTTTTATATGCATGATATGTTGTTGCAATTATTATTTGAATTAATATAGGATTAATTCATGCTAGTAATAATTAATGAATTAAATTTGTATTTAAATATTCACCCGAATAGATCATGCGAATCATTCCCCAACAATGGTATCGAGCCCTTTGTTTTGACTCTGAATTTTTTAAATTGTAATTTAATTCACGGACATTAAATTTGAAATTGGATAGTAGAACTATTAGATCTGTTTTGCAGGTATCCAATTGTCATGGATTTTAATGTTTAATTTTGCATGCATATAAAGCGTGGTTTTTAATTGATTCGATTCGGATTTGTTTTGCCTCGTGAGAAAATCCACGAGTAGACTAGGATTTGTTTGATTTGATCAATGTAATAGACTAGTCTAGATCTAGGTTTATTTATTTTTGTAAATAAATTGTAACCGGATCGGGAACGAAGAGATGAAGAATTAAAGGACGAAATCCAGAACCAGGCGTAGGCGGCGCGCGCGCGCGCTGGCACGCATGGGCGCAGGGCGAGGCCAGGCGGGCCGAGCGCGCGCGAGGATGCAGGCCGGCGCACGGGCGGTGCGTGCTCCAGGCCGGGCGGACGCCGCGGGCGCGCGCACGGGTGCGCGCGGAGACGCGGGCGCGCGCACGGGTGCGCGCGGAGACGCGGGCGAGGCCGATGTCGCGGGCGAGGCGGAGGCGGGCGAGCGCGCGCGCGCGGATGCGCGCGGACGCGCGCGTCGCCTGCCGAGGACTGCCGACTCCTGCCGACTGCTGCCGAGGCGAGCCGAGGCGCTGGCGGGCGTGTCCTGCCAGGCGGTGCCGAGGCTGCCTAGGCTGTCCCAGGCCAAGCGGCCGGCCGGATGCGGGCGTGCATCCCGGCTGCGAGCTGCTTGGCGTGGCGGTTCGAGATGAAGTATTTTTCGAGACGAACGAGTGGGAGAAATTCGAGACGTGTTTCTTCAAGATCAAGCCAAGAAAAATCAAACCATGACAATTGGATAATTTGTGCCCAATATGTTTATTTTTCTGTTTTGCTTGATTTTATTTGTGCTATCTTATGCTTTATTTAATTTGTTTAAATGTGTTTGCATGAGGGTTGCCAAATTGAAAAATCTCAACTTCAAAATTACTAAGTATGTTTTAAATAATTAATTGACAATTTTATTCCGGATAATAAAATTGAATTAATTTTGACCTCCATGATTTATTTATTTGTGAATTCTTTTGGAGAAATTCCCCCAACGGGACGGTCAAAAGATAGGTTTCACATGAATGAATTCCAAACGGATGATTGTGGGTTATTACTAGTGGCGGCGATGACCTCCCAACGCGAGGCTCGATCAAAGCGAAATAGTAATCTGTATTTAATCATGGTTATTACTTAGGTATAAAATTGATATGCATATACTTCTCAAGGAGTCCCTGTCAATTTTATATTGGTCAAGTGGGAGCCAACTATTAATCTGGATATTAAGGGTTTATGCTTTGTTCTTGTTTGTAACTTGCTTGAATGTGTTTAAATAATGACCCACCCAGCGTGGCTTATTTAAAACTGTTTTTGAATGTTGGTGATGCATTGTTCATATTTTTTTTGAGATTTTAAATATGATGGCATGTGATCAAACCTTGTGATATATTTGTGCTTATGCATATTATTGTTTATTTGAGTTCATCATGTCACAACCTTTTAATCCTTTATTCATTATACTTAAAGTCAATGCAATATGTATGGAAACTATATTGATTGGAAAATTATAATTGTCCTAAGCTTGCACAAAAGCACAAGTGGATTTTGACACACAAAAATCAGATGAGCCAACTGACGAGTCAAAACATGCGGGACTCGTCGGATCACCTTCTTGAGAGATGTAAATCATTTGAAATGGTGGAGGGAAAACCCGTAAGGGATTATCTCCTCAAAATAGATGGCCCATCTGAACAAACTTGAGATTACGAGTGCAGATTATGATCACGGAGACTCGGATGAATTTAATACTTCATTCTCTCTTGAAAAGGTTTTTGAGCATTTTGGAAAATGGCTAGCTAATTTGTTGCAAACTTTTGGTCTCGGCGAAATGATGATAAGGCACCAAACTCAAGCTTTAATGGCAAGTGGTCCGTCTTCATTTTCTAGGCCAAGGGTAGGCAAGATAAAGAAGAGGACCAAAGGCCATAAGCAATAAAACTCAACTATTGCCAAGGGCAATGGTAAGATGAGGAATGCTTGTTGTGTCGAGGAAAATCCAAAGAGGAAGTGCTTAGGCTGCGGTGAGAGAGGACAATGGAGGTTTTTACTGTTCCAACCCCAAAAGGGGACGGAAAGAAAGGTAATTCTCATACACTAGTTGTTGAAACTTGTTTAGCGGCGTATACTTCTCATTCATTGGGTGGTTGATCGAGATCCACTAATCATGTTGGCTTCACGGGTTCTAAATGATCCGGCAACATAGTGGGAGTGAGATCCTCATCACACCGGAGTAGCGTTTACGAAAGTAGAAGACATTGCAATCTTTCGTAAATGGCGAGATATTGCAATGCTACGATAGTAACGATTATTGCAATACTCATGAAGTAGCGGACATTGCAATGCTACATGAGTAGCGATTAAAGTAGTGGGAGAAGTGCACCTATCTTTTGAAGATAAAGTTTTTTTTTTTTGAGATTATCTTTATGTTCCCGATTTTAGAAAGAATTCACTTTCGGTTTCTAAAAATCGATTAAAGGACACTAAGTTTCTTCTAATAAGAATGACATCATTTTTGAAATGATGAGTGTACTGTTATGGGACATTGATGGAAAATCTCTATAAAATTAATTTGTGCACACCACTCACGAAATGCATCCTATAACACATCAACTATTTTAGAAAAAAAAATCGGGGCGTGAGCGAAATACTTCTTTGGCATCTAAGATTAGGTCATATAAATCCAAAGAGGATCAAAGGTTGGTGAAAGATGGTTCTTTGGGGCGTCTCCAAGTTGAATCGAATCAACCTGCGAATCATGTTTGGAGGGTAATATGACCAAGATGGCATTTGGAGCCGAGGGAATGGGGCTAAAGAAGTGTTAGAGATCGTTCACATAGAGATGTCGTAGTTCAATGTCAACCAAAGAAAGAGGAGGTTATGAGTAATTTTATTGATAATTACTCAAGGTACATTTTCCTTATGAAGCATGAATCTGAGACCTTTGAGAAATTCTAAGAATTTAAGGCTCAAAGCAGAGAATCATAGGGAAAAAGCGTATCAAGTCTCTACGATCGATCGTGGAAGGCGAATACCTCAAACGATGAGTTTTTGAACTACTTATCGATGAAGGATTGTATCGACTCACTTTGCACCCGGAACCCCTCAACAAAATGGGGTTTGCAGAGCAAAGCAACAGAATTCTTTTGGAAATGGTTAGATCAATGATGAGTTATACGGATCTTCCCGAGTCGTTCTGGGGTCATGCCTTGGAAAACAACGACTTATATTACGAACTTGGTGCTATCCAAATCAGTTCCCAAAACCCCAAAGAATTGTGGACCGGACGCCAAGTCTAGTATGAGACACATGAGAACTTTGGGGTGTCCGACCTACGTGTTGGACAAGGAAACCGTAAATTGGATCCTCTATCGAATTAATTAAGGTTTTTTGTAGGATACCCGAGGGAACAAAAGGGTGAATGTTCTATAATTCGAAGATCAAAAGGTGGACATTCACACCCACTTTAGATTTTGGAAGAAAACTATAGAACCAAAAAAACCCAGTGAGATTACCTTAAATGAGCTTAGAGGGCAAACCTCGGTCTTGCATTTGTACTAGATGATATACCAAACGATCGTTTTTTCTGGCAGACCTCGTTATAGTGGGAGGGTTGTTAGGCGACCCGAGAGATTCATGGGAATAGGAGAGTCCTCGGACTTGATTCCGGAATCGAGACCCATGGACATATGACGAGGCACTCCAAGATAAGGATGCATTTTCTTGGCAAGCAAACAATGAAAGCCAAAAGTGGGTTCTATGTTTCATAATAGAGTGTGGGAGCAAGTCGAACCACTTAATGGGGTCAAACCCATTAGATGCAAGTGGGTATATAAGAGGAAAAAGAGGATCGGACGGGAAGGTTGAAACCTTTCAAAGCAAGACTAATGGCGAAAGGTTATACTCGAGAAAAGAATGGGATCGATTATGTGGAAACTTTTTTAGCCCATAGCCATGCTTAAGTCCATCCGTATTCTCTTATCGATTCTTCAAGCATTTTTCGACTTTGAATCGGCAAATGGATATCAAAGCGGCTTTCCTTGCGGAAGTCTTGATAAAGAGATCCATATCAACAACCCCCTAGTTTTCATTGAAAACGGGCCAAGAACACCCGGTTTGTAAAAGCTCAAGAGGTCCATTTACGGACTCAAGCGGGCATCGAACTTGGAACCAAAGTTTTGATCATATTATAAAGTCTTATGGGTTTTTGATCAAAGCGAGTTTGAAAGTTGTGTGTATAAAAGCGTGTCGGGCTGCATTGGTATTCTTAGTCTTGTCGTAGATCACATTGTGATCATCGGGAGCGATGTGAAGGTGTGATGGGGCGTAAGGGCATGGTTTTCAAAAGCAGTTTGATATGAAAGACTTAGGGAAAACCGGACACATCCTTGGGATCAAGATCACAAGAAAGAGGATGATCGGGTTATCGCAAGTTTCATACATAGACCTTTGGTTTTGAAACAATTAAACATGCAAGATTCAAGAAAGGATTTAAGTACCTTTCGGACTTGGAATCCATCTATCCAAGAAAATGTTCCCTAAGGCGAAAAGGAGATAGATGACATGAAAGGTATTCCTTGTGCTTGGTATTTGTCGGAAAACCTTATGTATGCATTCTTTGTATGCGAGACCGGATATATGCTTTTCCGTAGGCATGGTAGCAAGATATCAAAGTAACTTCGAGGGAAAGCGAATTGGACGACGATTAAAAACATACGAAGTTTCGAGAAAAGAACTCGGGATAGAATGTTGATTTATCGGTCGGATACTCAATCCCCATCGGCTACATGGACTCGGATTTCCAATCAAGTTTAGATTCGAAATTATCGCCTCGATTAGTGTGTTTCCATTTGGGAAGTGTAGCCATCAAATGGGACGAGTGTGAAGCGAAATGCATCCTTGACTCAACCATGGGACTCGGGTAAGTAGGTTGCTTGTGAAGCGATGAAAAGAACCGATTGGGCTCTAGATCTTCTTAGTGGACTTGGATGGTGTTACGAATTTGTCTAGCAATATCGCTAGGGCGTTACAAATTCAAGAGAACCAAGAGTCCACGAGTCAAACAAACACATTAAAGGAAAGACATCTTATCACGAGAAATCGTTTAGAGAGGAGATATAGATGTAAAAAAAGATAGCGTCGAGGGCGACCCTAGCGAGATCCATTCAAAGCGTCTGCCTCTGAATACATTCGAGAGACATGTGAGTGGAATGGGTGTCAAGGCAGATTTGCCAATCTGCTTTGAGTATAAGTGGGAGAAATTATTAGGTTCGTGTAGGTGACATTAGATGTCACGGACTACTCGAGAAGTGTGTTGTAGTATACTTAAAAGCGGACTTTGAGTATAAGTGGGAGATTGTTGGGGATTATATTGAAAAGTATGCTTTTTACTTTGTATAATCAAAAAAACCGAATTTCGGACTTATTCTTTGAAATAAATTGTTTATCAGCGATGCTTTAAATATGATTGAATGTTATATATATTTATTGCATAAGCTGTTCAATAATTAAATGCGTGTTACTTTGTAGTTAATTTAGTGATACCCGATCACGAGAAGATTAAATTATGGTCCTTGTAACTATAAAGTACGCCATTCACGACCTAGATGGAAATGAACAACCATCGCGAAAGGTTGAGGTGTAAGGCTCAGATTGGTTTGTCTTGACCAAGAGATTACACTAGTGCATGGTGATCTTATTTGAATAGGACCTCTGAGGAGGATAAATTCTTGAGCCTGAACAAGGAAGAATTAGACCTCGGTGGTTCGTTGTTTCTTAACCTTCGTCCCTTAAATAGGATCACGTGGGATCGGTAACTATTGCTTTGACTTATCATGGGTAGCGAATCGAGAGAGATTCAATCGTCTTTATCTTGGGCAATATTATTGGTCACATGTGATTGCTAAGATTTATCTGAAGAATCGTGTATTGCAAAATCGCTTGCTTGATTTGCCCCTTGGGAGGTTCATAAGTTTTATCATACCAAATCTTGCAAGTGGAATTTGTTTCGGTATGGATAATAATGTTGAACCGTTCCTCGACCAAGGACAAAAGATATTAATTAATGAAAAAGCTATTTGGTGGCTTGAATTAATTAATGGGCTAGATAATCTTAAACACGGGAAATAATGACAAGGGAGCCATATTGGTTTGTAATATGGGTTAAGATGGATAGTGCAATATTAATTATGTAGTGGGATTAATTAATATTTATGGGCTTGAATTATATTGTGGCTCAATATTAGATATTCAAGATCCATTAGAAGGTCAAATCTTAATTCTCCTAAAGGCCCCTGAGTAGCCCAACATATAGTCAATAAGCTGAAAAAGGTGATTAAAATAAAATAAATATTGTTGCTTATATTTCCTCATTATTTTTGAAAATTATGAATAAAAAAGGGGAAAAGATTTTCTTTGAATTTTGTTATGGAATGAAGATATGTATTCTTGGAATACAAGATTATCTCATTAAATTCAAGAAATCTCCCACTTGGTTATTCATTAAGAGATTTTCGAAATTTTTTGGAAAATAGAGGGCAAGAAAGATTTTCTTGATTTTCTTGAAAAGATATTATGGAAGATATGTATTTCTTGAAATACAAGAATATCTCATAAATTCAAGAAGATCTAAATCTTGGAATCTTGCTCAAATTTTGAAAATTATACCATAAAAATAGAGGAGGTGGATTTTTGTGGAATATTTTAATTATGGGAAAAAAGAATATATGGGATATATTCAAGATTTCTTGGTGACCAAGAAAAGTCTTTTCCACATTGAAAATTCAAATAAATTTCGTGCCCCCCTCCTCTCCTATAAATAGGGGATGATTAGTTCATTCCCAAGTACAATTCCATGTCTTTGGAAATATTAGCAAATCCACATAAGTGGTGCAACAAAGTTTATTTTTTTCCTTTTGTTAATTGTTCGAGTATCCTTCCACCGGATTGTCGAGCAAGGGCTAAGGAATACTTGGGAAGTCCTTTTGGTTAGTCCGTCCGACCAAAGCCCTTTGCCATCGAGAATGCGTTTCCGTAAACCCGTAGATTCGCGTCGTGGGTTTTCGTGCTTTTTATATGCATGATATGTTGTTGCAATTATTATTTGAATTAATATAGGATTAATTCATGCTAGTAATAATTAATGAATTAAATTTGTATTTAAATATTCACCCCGAATAGATCTGTGCGAATCATTCCCCAACAACTGGTATCAGAGCCACTGTTTCGGGCTCTGAATTTTTTAAATTGTAATTTAATTCACGGACATTAAATTTGAAATTGGATAGTAGAACTGTTAGATCTGTTTTGCAGGTATCCAATTGTCATGGATTTTAATGTTTTATTTTGCATGCATATAAACTGTGGTTTTTTAATTCGATTCGTTCGGATTTGTTTTGCCTCGTGAGAAAATCCACGAGTAGACTAGGATTTGTTTGATTTGATCAATGTAATAGACTAGTCTAGATCTAGGTTTATTTATTTTTTGTAAATAAATTGTAACCGGATCGGGAACGAAGAGATGAAGAATTAAAGGACGAAATCCAGAACCAGGCGTAGGCGGCGCGGGCGCGCGCTGGCACGCATGGGCGCAGGGCGAGGCCAGGCGGGCCGAGCGCGCGCGAGGATGCAGGCCGGCGCACGGGCGGTGCGTGCTCCAGGCCGGGCGGACGCCGCGGGCGCGCGCACGGGTGCGCGCGCGGAGACGGGGCGCGCGCACGGGTGCGCGCGGAGACGCGGGCGAGGCCGATGTCGCGGGGAGGCGGAGGCGGGCGAGCGCGCGCGCGCGGATGCGCGCGGACGCGCGCGTCGCCTGCCGAGGACTGCCGACTCCTGCCGACTGCTGCCGAGGCGTGCCGAGGCGCTGGCGGGCGTGTCCTGCCAGGCGGTGCCGAGGCTGCCTAGGCTGTCCCAGGCCAAGCGGCCCGGCGGATGCGGCGTGCATCCGGCTGCGAGCTGCTTGGCGTGGCGGTTCGAGATGAAGTATTTTTCGAGACGAACGAGTGGGAGAAATTCGAGACGTGTTTCTTCAAGATCAAGCCAAGAAAAATCAAACCATGACAATTGGATAATTTGTGCCCAATATGTTTATTTTTTTTTTTGCTTGATTTTATTTGTGCTATCTTATGCTTTATTTAATTTGTTTAAATGTGTTTGCATGAGGGTTGCCAAATTGAAAAATCTCAACTTCAAAATTACTAAGTATGTTTTAAATAATTAATTGACAATTTTATTCCGGATAATAAAATTGAATTAATTTTGACCTCCATGATTTATTTATTTGTGAATTCTTTTGGAGAAATTCCCCCAACGGGACGGTCAAAAGATAGGTTTCACATGAATGAATTCCAAACGGATGATTGTGGGTTATTACTAGTGGCGGCGATGACCCTCCCCAAGCGAGGCTCGATCAAAGCGAAATAGTAATCTGTATTTAATCATGGTTATTACTTAGGTATAAAATTGATATGCATATACTTCTCGAAGTCCTGTCAATTTTATATTGGTCAAGTCAGAACCAACTATTAATCTGGATATTAAGGGTTTATAATTGTTCTTGTTTGTAACCGGCTTGAATGTGTTTAAATAATGACCCACCCAACGCGTGGCTTATTTAAAGCTGTTTTTGAATGTTGGGTGATGCATTGTTCATTTTTTTTGAGATTTTAAATATGATGGCATGTGATCAAACCTTGTGATATATTTGTGCTTATGCATATAGTTGTTTATTTGATTTCATCATGTCACAACCTTTTAATCCTTTATTTATTATACTTAAAGTCAATACAATATGTATGGAAACTATATTGATTGGAAAATTATAATTGTCCTAAGCGCACAAAAGCACAAGTGGATTTTGACACACAAAAATCGGATAAGCCAACCGACGAGTCAAAACATGCGGGACTCGTCGGATCACCTTCTTGAGAGATGTCATTTGAAATGGTGGAGGAAAACCCGTAAGGATTATCTCCTCAAAATAGATGGCCCATCTGAACAAACTTGAGATTACGAGTCGCATTATGATCTGGAGACTCGGATGAATTTGGTACTTCATTCTCTCTGTCCAAAAGTTTTTTTTGAGCATTTTGGCCTCGCTAGCTAATTTGTTGCAAACTTTTGGTCTCGGCGAGAAATGATGATAAGGCACCAAACTCAAGCTTTAATGGCAAGTGGTCCGTCTTCATTTTCTAGGCCAAGGGTAGGCAAGATAAAAAGAGGACCAAAGGCCATAAGCAATAAAACTCAACTATTGCCAAGGGCGATGGTAAGATGAGAATGCTTGTTGTGTCAAGGAAAATCCAAAGAGGAAGTGCTTAAGGCTGCGGTGAGAGAGAGGACAATGGAGGTTTTACTGTTCCAACCCCAAAAGGGACGAAAAGAAAGGTAATTCTCATACACTAGTTGTTGAAACTTGTTTAGCGGCATATACTTCTCATTCGTGGGTGGTTGATCTGAGATCCACTAATCATGTTGGCTTCCGGGTTCTAAATGATCCGGCAACATAGTGGGAGTGAGATCCTCATCAATTGGGTAGCGTTACGAAAGTAGAAGACATTGCAATGCTACGTAAATGGCGAGATATTGCAATGTTTACGATAGTAACGATTATTGCAATACTACTGGAAGTAGCAGACATTGCAATGCTACATGAGCTTGATTAAAGTAGTGGGAGAAGTGCACCTATCTTTTGAAGATAAAGTTTTTTTTTTTGAGATTATCTTTATGTTCCCAGTTTTAGAAAGAATTCACTTTCAGTTTCTAAAAATCGATTAAAGGACACTAAGTTTCTTCTAATAAGAATGACATCATTTTTGAAATGATGAGTGTACTGTTATGGGACATTGATGGAAAATCTCTATAAAATTAGCTTGTGCACACCACTCACTTTGAAATGCATCCTATAACACATCAACTATTCCGAAAAAAGTTCATCGTGCGTGAGAAATACTTCTTTGGCATCTAAGATTAGGTCATATAAATCGAAAAGAGGATCCAAAGGTTGGTGAAAGATGGTTCTTTGGAGGCGTCTCCAAGTTGAATCGAATCAACCCGCGAATCATGTTTGGAGGGTAATATGACCAAGATGGCATTTGGAGCCAAGGGGAATGGGGCTAAAGAAGTGTTAGAGATCGTTCACATAGATGTACGTAGTTCAATGTCAACCAAAGCAAGAGGAGGTTATGAGTAATTTTATTGATAATTACTCAAGGTACATTTTCCTTATGAAGCATGAATCGAGACCTTTGAGAAATTCTAAGAATTTAAGGCTCAAGCAGAGAATCATAGGAAAAAACGTATCAAGTCTCTACGATCGATCGTGGGCGAATACCTCGGTGATGAGTTTTTGAACTACTTATCGATGAAGGATTGTATCATCACTCTTGCACCGGAACCCCCTCAACAAAATGGGGTTTGCGAGCAAAGCAACATAATTCTTTTGGAAATGGTTAGATCAATGATGAGTTATACGGATCTTAAAGTCGATTAAGGGTCATGCCTTGGAAAACAACGACTTATATTCGAACTTGGTGCTATCCAAATCGGTTCCCAAAACCCCAAAGAATTGTGGACGGACGCCAAGTCTAGTATGAGACACATGAGAACTTTGGGGTGTCCGGCCTACGTGTTGGACAAGGAAACCGTAAATTGGATCCTCGATCGAGAATTAAAGGTTGTTTTTTGTAGGATACCCGAGGGAACAAAAAGGGTGAATGTTCTATAATTCGAAGATCAAAAGGTGGACATTCACACCCACTTTAGATTTTGGAAGAAAACTATAGAACCAAAGAAAACCCGAAGTGAGATTACCTTAAATGAGCTTAGAGGGCAAACCTCGGTCTTGATTGTATCTTAGATGATATACCAAAGCGATACGTTTTCTGGCAGGACCTCGTTATAGTGGGAGGGTTGTTAGGCGACCGAGAGATTCATGGGAATAGGAGAGTCCTCGGACTTGATTCGGGAATCGGACCCATGGACATATGACGAGGCACTCCAAGATAAGGATCATTTTCTTGGTAAACGGCAATGAAAGCGAATATGGGTTCTATGTTTCATAATAGAGTGTGGGAGCAAGTCGAACCACTTAATGGGGTCAAACCCATTAGATGCAAGTGGGTATATAAGAGGAAAAGAGGATCGGACGGGAAGGTTGAAACCTTTTGAAGCAAGACTAATGGCGAAAAGGTTATACTCGAGAAAAGAATGGGATCGATTATGTGGAAACTTTTTTTCGCCCATAGCCATGCTTAAGTCCATCCGTATTCTCTTATCGATTCTTGCGCATTTTCGACTTTGAATCGGCAAATGGATATCAAGGCGGCTTTCCTTAACGGAAGTCTTGATAAAGAGATCCATATCAACAACCCCTAGTTTTCATTGAAACAGGCCAAGAACACCCGGTTTAAAAAAGCTCAAGAGGTCCATTTACGGACTCAAAGCGGGCATCGAACTTGGAACCAAAGTTTTGATCATATTATAAAGTCTTATGGGTTTTGATCAAAACAAGTTTGAAAGTTATTGTGTATAAAAGCGTGTCGGAGCGCATTGGTATTCTTAGTCTTTGTCGTAGATCACATTGTGATCATCGGGAGCGATGTGAAGGTGTGATCGGGGCGTAAGGGCATGGTTTTTCAAAAGCAGGTTTGATATGAAAGACTTAGGGAAAAACCGGACACATCCTTGGGATCAAGATCACAAGAAAAGGATGGTCGGGTTATCGCAAGTTTCATACATAGACCTTTGGTTTTGAAACAATTGACATGCAAGATTCCAAGAAGGATTTGTACCTTTCGGACTTGGAATCCATCTATCGAAAATGTTCCCTAAGGCGAAAAGGAGATAGATGACATGAAAGGTATTCCTTGTGCCGGTGTCGAAAACCTTATGTATGCATTCTTTGTATGCGAGACGGATATATGCTTTTTGCGTAGGCATGGTAGCAAGATATCGAGTAACTCAGGGGAAAGCGAATTGAATGACGATTAAAAACATTACGAAGTTTCGAAAAGAACTCGGGATAGAATGTTGATTTATCGATCGGATACTCAATCCCCATCGGCTACATGGACTCGGATTTCCAATCAAGTTTAGATTCGAAATTATCGCCTCGGTTAGTGTGTTTCCATTTGGGAAGTGTAGCCATCAAATGGACGAGTGTGAAGCGAAATGCATCACGACTCAACCATGGGACTCGGGTAAGTAGGTTGCTTGTGAAGCGGTGAAAAAAGAACCGATTGGGCTCTAGATCTTCTTAGTGGACTTGGATGGTGTTCTGAATTTGTCTAGCAATATCTGCTAGGGGCAGTTACAAATTCAAGAGAACCAAGAGTCCACGAGTCAAACAAACACATTAAAGGAAAGACATCTTATACGAGAAATCGTTAGAGAGGAGATATAGATGTGGCAAAAGATAGCGTCGAGGGCGACCTAGCGAGATCCATTCACAAAGCGTCGCCTCTGAATACATTTAGAGACATGTGAGTGGAATGGGTGTCAAGACCGTTGCCAATCTGCTTTGAGTATAAGTGGGAGAAATTATTAGGTTCGTGTAGGTGACATTAGATGTCACGGACTACTCGAGGCGTGTTGTAGTATACTTAAAAGCAGACTTTGAGTATAAGTGGGAGATTGTTGGGGATTATACTGAAAAGTATGCTTTTTACTTTGTATAATCAAAACCGAATTTCGGACTTATTTCTTTAAAATAAATTGTTTATATCGATGCTTTAAATATGATTGAATGTTATATATATTTATTGCATAATTGTTCAATAATTAAATCGTGTTACTTTGTAGTTAATTTAGTGATACCCGATCGAGAAGATTAAATTAACGGTCCGCTTGTAACTATAAAGTCGCCCATTCACGACCTAGATGAAATGAACAACCATCGCGAAAAGGTTGAGGTGTAAGGCTCAGATTGGTTTGTCTTGACCAAGAGATTACACTAGTGCATGGTGATCTTGTTGAATAGGACCTCTGAGGAGGATAAATTCTTGAGCCCGAACAAGGAAGAATAAGACCTCGGTGGTTCGTTGTTTCTTAACCTTCGTCCTTAAATAGGATCACGTGGGATCGGTAACTATTGCTTTGACTTATCATGGGTAGCGAATCGAGAGAGAGATTCAATACGTTTTTATCTTGGGCAATATTATTGGTCACGTGTGATTGCTAAGATTTATCTGAAGAATCGTGTGCAAATACGCTTGCTTGATTTGCCCCCTTGGGAGGTTCATAAGTTTTATCATACCAAATCTTGCAAGTGGAATTTGTTTTAGGTATGGATAATAATGTTGAACCGTTCCTCGACCAAGGACAAAAGATATTAATTAATGGAAAGCTATTTGGTGGCTTGAATTAATTAATGGGCTAGATAATCTTAAACACGGGGAAATAATGACCGGGAGCCATATTTATTTGTAATATGGGTTAAGATGGATAGTCTGATATTAATTATGTAGTGGGATTAATTAATATTTATGGGCTTGAATTATATTGTGGCTCAATATTAGATATTCAAGATCCATTAGAAGGTCAAATCTTAATTCTCCTAAAGGCCCCACGAGTAGCCCAACATATAGTCCAATAAGCTGAAAAGGTGATTAAAATAAAATAAATATTATTTGCTTATATTTCCTCATTTTTTTGAAAATTATGAATAAAAAGAGGAGAAAGATTTTCTTTGAATTTTGTTATGGAATGAAGATATGTATTCTTGGAATACAAGATTATCTCATTAAATTCAAGAAATCTCCCACTTAGTTATTCATTAAGATTTTTGAAATTTTTGGAAAAATAGAGGGCAAGAAAGATTTTCTTGATTTTCTTGAAAAGATATTATGGAAGATATGTATTTCTTGAAATACAAGAATATCTCATAAATTCAAGAAGATCTAAATCTTGGAATCTTGCTCAAATTTTCGAAAATTATACCATAAAATAGAGGAGGTGGATTTTTTGTGGAATATTTTAATTATGGGAAAAAAGAATATATGGGATATATTCAAGATTTCTTGGTGACCAAGAAAAGTCTTTTCCCACATTGAAAATATCATAAATTTCGTGCCCCTCCTCTCCTATAAATAGGGGATGATTAGTTCATTCCCAAGTACAATTCCATGTCTTTGGAAATATTAGCAAATCCACATAAGTGGTGCAACAAAGTTTATTTTTTCCTTTTGTTAATTGTTCGCGAAGTATCCTTCCACGGATTGTCGAGCAAGGGCTAAAGGAATACTTGGGAAGTCCTTTTGGTTAGTCCGTCCGACCGAAGACCTTTGCCATCAGAGAGAATGCGTTCACGTAAACCGTAGATTCGCATCGTGGGGTTTTACGTGGCTTTTTATATGCATGATATGTTGTTGCAATTATTATTTGAATTAATATAGGATTAATTCATGCTAGTAATAATTAATGAATTAAATTTGTATTTAAATATTCACCCGAATAGATCTGTGCATGAATCATTCCCCAACAAGCGGTATCGAGCCCACATTTTAGACTCTGAATTTTTTAAATTGTAATTTAATTCACGGACATTAAATTTGAAATTGGATAGTAGAAGCTATTAGATCTGTTTTTGCGGTATCAATTGTCATGGATTTTAATGTTTTATTTTGCATGCATATAAAGCGTGGTTTTTTAATTCGATTCGATTCGGATTTGTTTTTGCCTCGTGAGAAAATCCACGAGTAGACTAGGATTTGTTTGATTTGATCAATGTAATAGACTAGTCTAGATCTAGGTTTATTTATTTTTTGTAAATAAATTGTAACCGGATCGAGGAGCGAAGAGATGAAAAATTAAAGGGCGAAATCGAGAACCAGGCGTGGCGGCGGGGGCGCGCTGGCACGCATGGGCGCAGGGCGAGGCCGGGCGGGCCGAGCGCGCGCGGATGCAGGCCGGCGCACGGGCGGTGCGTGCTCCAGGCCGGGCGGACGCCGCGGGCGCGCGCGCAGGCGCGCGCGGGAACGCAGGCGAGGTCGATGTCGCGGGCGAGGCGGAGGCGGGCGAGCGCGCGCGCGCGGATGCGCGCGGACGCGCGCGTCGCCTGCCGAGGACTGCCGACCCCTGCCGACTTCTGCCGAGGCGTGCCGAGGCGCTGGCGGGCGTGGCCTGCCAGGCGGTGCCAGGCTGCCTGGGCTGTCCTAGGCCAAGCGGCGGCGGATGCGGCGTGCATCCGGCTGCGAGCTATGGCGTGGCGGTTCGAGGCGAAGTATTTTTTTTCGAGAGCGAGCGAGTGGGAGAAATTCGAGGCGTGTTTCTTCAAGATCAAGCCAAGAAAAAATCAAACCATGACAATTGGATAATTTGTGCCCAATATGTTTATTTTTTGTTTTGCTTGATTTTATTTGTGCTATCTTATGCTTTATTTAATTTGTTTAAATGTGTTTGCATGAGGGTTGCCAAATTGAAAAATCTCAACTTCAAAATTACTAAGTATGTTTTAAATAATTAATTGACAATTTTATTAGGATAATAAAATTGAATTAATTTTGACCTCCATGATTTATTTATTTGTGAATTCTTTTGGAGAAATTCCCCAGCGGGACGGTCAAAAGATAGGTTTCACATGAATGAATTCCAAGCGGATGATTGTGGGTTATTACTAGTGGCGGCGATGACCCTCCCAGCGAGGCTCGATCAAAGCGAAATAGTAATCTGTATTTAATCATGGTTATTACTTAGGTATAAAATTGATATGCATATACTTCTATAAAGTCCTGTCAATTTTATATTGGTCAAGTAGAACCAACTATTAATCTGGATATTAAGGGTTTTGCTTCGTTCTTGTTTGTAACCGCTTGAATGTGTTTAAATAATGACCCACCCAGCGTGGCTTATTTAAAGCTTTTTTTGAATGTTGGGCGATGCATTGTTCATATTTTTTTGAGATTTTAAATATGATGGCATGTGATCAAACCTTGTGATATATTTGTGCTTATGCATATTATTGTTTATTTCGGTTCATCATGTCACACCTTTTAATCCCTTTGTTCATTATACTTAAAGTCAATGCAATATGTATGGAAACTATATTGATTGGAAAATTATAATTGTCCTAAGCGCACAAAAGCACAAGTGGATTTTGACACACAAAAATCGGATGAGCCAACCGGACGAGTCAAAACATGCGGGACTCGTCGGATCACCTTCTTGAGAGATGTCATTCATTTGAAAATGGTGGAGGAAAACCCGTAAGGGATTATCTCCTCAAAATAGATGGCCCATCTGAACAAACTTGAGATTACGAGTCTGATTATGATCGGAGACTCGGATGAATTTGGTACTTCATTCTCTCTGTCCAAAAGGTTTTTGAGCATTTTGGCCTCGCTAGCTAATTTGTTGCAAGCTTTTGGTCACGGCAAGAAATGATGAAGAGGCACCAAACTCAAGCTTGACGACAAGTGGTCCGTCTTCATTTTCTAGGCCAAGGGTAGGCAAGATAAAAAGAAGAGGACCAAAGGCCATAAGCAATAAAACTCAACTATTGCCAAGGGCAATGGTAAGATGAGGAATGCTTGTTGTGTCGAGGAAAATCAAAGAGGAAGTGCTTAAGGCTGCGGTGAGAGAGGACAATGGAGGTTTTACTGTTCAACCCCCAAAGGGGACGGAAAGAAAGGTAATTCTCATACACTAGTTGTTGAAACTTGTTTAGCGGCGTATACTTCTCATTCGTGGGTGGTTGATACGAGATCCACTAATCATGTTGGCTTCACGGGTTCTAAATGATCCGGCAACATAGTGGGAGTGAGATCCTCATCACACTGGGTAACGTTACGAAAGTAGAAGACATTGCAATGCTCGTAAATGGCGAGATATTGCAATGTTTACGATAGTAACGATTATTGCAAATACTACGCAAGTACTTGAGACATTGCAATGCTACATGAGTAGCAGTTAAAGTAGTGGGAGAAGTGCACCTATCTTTTGAAGATAAAGTTTTTTTTTTTGAGATTATCTTTATGTTCCCAGTTTTAGAAAGAATTCACTTTCCGGTTTCTAAAAATCGATTAAAGGACACTAAGTTTCTTCTAATAAGAATGACATCATTTTTGAAATGATGAGTGTACCTGTTATGGGACATTGATGGAAAATCTCTATAAAATTAACTGTGCACACCACTCACGAAATGCATCCTATAACACATCAACTATTTAAAACAAAAAAAAGCGGCGTGAGCGAAATACTTCTTTGGCATCTAAGATTAGGTCATATAAATCAAAAGAGGATCCAAAGGTTGGTGAAAAGATGGTTCATTTGGGGCGTCTCAAGTTGAATCGAATCCAACCCGCGAATCATGTTTGGAGGGTAATATGACCAAGATGGCATTTGGAGCCAAGGGGAATGGGGCTAAAGAAGTGTTAGAGATCGTTCACATAGATGTACGTAGTTCAATGTCAACCAAAGCAAGAGGAGGTTATGAGTAATTTTATTGATAATTACTCAAGGTACATTTTCCTTATGAAGCATGAATCTGAGACCTTTGAGAAATTCTAAGAATTTAAGGCTCAAACAGAGAATCATAGGGAAAAACGTATCAAGTCTCTACGATCTGATCGTGGAAGCGAATACCTCAGCGATGAGTTTTTGAACTACTTATCGATGAAGGATTGTATCGACTCATTGCGGAAACCCTCAACAAAATGGGGTTTTTGAGAGCAAAAGCAACAGAATTCTTTTGGAAATGGTTAGATCAATGATGAGTTATACGGATCTTCCCGAGTCGTTCTGGGGTCATGCCTTGGAAAACAACGACTTATATTCTGAACTTGGTGCTATCCAAATCAGTTCCCAGAACCCCAAAGAATTGTGGACCGGACGCAAGTCTAGTATGAGACACATGAGAACTTTGGGGTGTCCGACCTACGTGTTGGACAAGGAAACCGGTAAATTGGATCCTCTATCAGAATTAAGGTTGTTTTGTAGGATACCCGAGGAACAAAAGGGTGAATGTTCTATAATTAGAAGATCAAAAGGTGGACATTCACACCCACTTTAGATTTTGGAAGAAAACTATAGAACCAAAGAAAAACCAGTGAGATTACCTTAAATGAGCTTAGAGGGCAAACCTCGGTCTTGCGATTTGTACTAGATGATATACCAAAGCGATACGTTTTCTGGCAAGACCTCGTTATAGTGGGAGGGTTGTTAGGCGACCGAGAGATTCATGGGAATAGGAGAGTCCTCGGACTTGATTCCGGAATCGAGACCCATGGACATATGACGAGGCACTCCAAGATAAGGATCATTTTCTTGCAAGCGACAATGAAATGAAAAGTGGGTTCTATGTTTCATAATAGAGTGTGGGAGCAAGTCGAACCACTTAATGGGGTCAAACCCATTAGATGCAAGTGGGTATATAAGAGGAAAAGAGGATCGGACGGGAAGGTTGAAACCTTTTGAAGCAAGCAAGACTAATGGCGAAAGGTTATACTCGAGAAAGAATGGGATCGATTATGTGGAAACTTTTTTAGCCCATAGCCATGCTTAAGTCCATCCGTATTCTCTTATCGATTTGCTGCGCATTTTCGACTTTGAATCGGCAAATGGATATCAAGGCGACTTTCATAACGGAAGTCTTGATAAAGAGATCCATATGCAACAACCCCTAGTTTTCATTGAAAGCAGGCCAAGAACACCGGTTTGTAAAAAGCTCAAGAGGTCCATTTACGGACTCAAAGCAGGCATCGAACTTGGAACCAAAGTTTTGATCATATTATAAAGTCTTATGGGTTTTGATCAAAACAAGTTTGAAAAAGTTATTGTATAAAAAAGCGTGTCGGAGCTGCATTGGTATTCTTAGTCTTTATCGTAGATCACATTGTGATCATCGGGAGCGATGTGAAGGTGTGATCGGGCGTAAGGGCATGGTTTTCAAAAGCAGGTTTGATATGAAAGACTTAGGGAAAACCGGACACATCCTTGGGATCAAGATCCAAGAAAAGGATGATCGGGTTATCGCAAGTTTCATACATAGACTTTGGTTTTGAAACAATTCAAAGATGCAAGATTTCAAGAAAGGATTCGTACCTTTCGGACTTGGAATCCATCTATCAAGAAAATGTTCCCTAAGGCGAAAAGGAGATAGATGACATGAAAGGTATTCCTTGTGCTTGGTTTGTCGAAAACCTTATGTATGCATTCTTTGTATGCGAGACCGGATATATGCTTTTTGCAGTAGGCATGGTAGCAAGATATCGAGTAACTTTCGGGAAAGCGAATTGGAATGACGATTAAAAACATTACGAAGTTTACGAAAAGAACTCGGGATAGAATGTTGATTTATCGATCGGATACTCCAATCCCCATCATTTACATGGACTCGGATTTCCAATCAAGTTTAGATTCGAGTAAAAATTATACGCCTCGGTTAGTGTGTTTCCATTTGGGAAGTGTAGCCATCAAATGGGCCGAGTGTGGCAGTAAATGCATCAACGACTCAACCATGGGACTCGGGTAAGTAGCGCTTGTGAAGCGTTGAAAGAACCGATTGGGCTCTAGATCTTCTTAGTGGACTTGGATGGTGTTCAATTTGTCTCAGCAATATACGCTGGGCGTTACAAATTCAAGAGAACCAAGAGTCCTGAGTCAAACAAACACATTAAAGGAAAGACATCTTATGAGAAATCGTTAAGAGAGGAGATATAGATGTGGCAAAAGATGGCGTCACGAGGACGACCCTAGCGAGATCCATTCACAAAGTGCGCCTCTGAATACATTCGAGAGACATGTGAGTGGAATGGGTGTCAAGACCGTTGCCAATCTGCTTTGAGTATAAGTGGGAGAAATTATTAGGTTCGTGTAGGTGACATTAGATGTCACGGACTACTCGAGGCGTGTAGTAGTATACTTAAAAGCGGACTTTGAGTATAAGTGGGAGATTGTTGGGGATTATATTGAAAAGTATGCTTTTTACTTTGTATAATCGGCCTGAATTTCGGACTTATTTCTTGAAATAAATTGTTTATCAGCGATGCTTTAAATATGATTGAATGTTATATATATTTATTGCATAAATTGTTCAATAATTAAATGCGTGTTGTTACATTGTAGTTAATTTAGTGATACCCGATCACGAAGATTAAATTAATGGTCCTTGTAACTATAAATCGCCATTCACGACCTAGATGGAAATGAACAACCATCGCGAAAGGTTGAGGTGTAAGGCTCAGATTGGTTTGTCTTGACCAAGAGATTACACTAGTGCATGGTGATCTTATTTGAATAGGACCTCTGAGGAGGATAAATTCTTGGCGAACAAGGAAGAATAAGACCTCGGTGGTTCGTTGTTTCTTAACCTTCGTCCCTTAAATAGGATCACGTGGGATCGGTAACTATTGCTTTGACTTATCATGGGTAGCGAATCGAGGAGAGATTCAATACTTTTTATCTTGGGCAATATTATTGGTCACATGTGATTGCTAAGATTTATCTGAAGAATCGTGTGCAATCACGCTTGCTTGATTTGCCCCCTTGGGAGGTTCATAAGTTTTATCATACCAAATCTTGCAAGTGGAATTTGTTTTAGGTATGGATAATAATGTTGAACCGTTCTCGACCAAGGACAAAAGATATTAATTAATGGAAAGCTATTTGGTGGCTTGAATTAATTAATGGGCTAGATAATCTTAAACACGGGAAATAATGGCCGGGAGCCATATTATTTGTAATATGGGTTAAGATGGATAGTGCAATATTAATTATGTAGTGGGATTAATTAATATTTATGGGCTTGAATTATATTGTGGCTCAATATTAGATATTCAAGATCCATTAGAAGGTCAAATCTTAATTCTCCTAAAAGGCCCCTGAGTAGCCCAACATATAGTCAATAAGCGAAAAAGGTGATTAAAATAAAATAAATATTGTTGCTTATATTTCCTCATTAAATTCGAAAATTATGAATAAAAGAGGGAGAAAGATTTTCTTTGAATTTTGTTATGGAATGAAGATATGTATTCTTGGAATACAAGATTATCTCATTAAATTCAAGAAATCTCCCACTTGGTTATTCATTAAGAGATTTCGGAATTTTTTGGAAAATAGAGGGCAAGAAAGATTTTCTTGATTTTCTTGAAAAGATATTATGGAAGATATGTATTTCTTGAAATACAAGAATATCTCATAAATTCAAGAAGATCTAAATCTTGGAATCTTGCTCAAATTTTCGAAAATTATACCATAAAATAGAGGAGGTGGATTTTTGTGGAATATTTTAATTATGGGAAAAAGAATATATGGGATATATTCAAGATTTCTTGGTGACCAAGAAAAGTCTTTTCCCACATTGAAAATTCACATAAATTTCGTGCCCCTCCTCTCCTATAAATAGGGGATGATTAGTTCATTCCCAAGTACAATTCCATGTGCTGGAAATATTAGCAAATCCACATAAGTGGTGCAACAAAGTTTATTTTTTCCTTTTGTTAATTGTTCGCGAGTATCCTTCCACGGATTGTCGAGCAAGGGCTAAGGGAATACTTGGGAAGTCCTTTTGGTTAGTCCGTCCGACCAAGACCTTTGCCATCCAGGAGAATGCGTTCACGTAAACCCGTAGATTCGCGTCGTGGGTTTTACGTGGCTTTTTTTATATGCATGATATGTTGTTGCAATTATTATTTGAATTAATATAGGATTAATTCATGCTAGTAATAATTAATGAATTAAATTTGTATTTAAATATTCACCCGAATAGATGCAATGCGAATCATTCCCCAACATCCGGTATCGAGCCCTTTGTTTGAGACTCTGAATTTTTAAATTGTAATTTAATTCACGGACATTAAATTTGAAATTGGATAGTAGAAGCTGTTAGATCATTTTTTGCGGTATCCAATTGTCATGGATTTTAATGTTTTATTTTGCATGCATATAAAACTGTGGTTTTTTAATTCGATTCGATTCGGATTTGTTTTGCCTCGTGAGAAAATCCACGAGTAGACTAGGATTTGTTTGATTTGATCAATGTAATAGACTAGTCTAGATCTAGGTTTATTTATTTTTTGTAAATAAATTGTAACCGGATCGGGAGCGAAGAGATGAAAGAATTAAAGGCGAAATCCAGAACCAGGCGTGGCGGCGGGGGCGCGCGCTGGCACGCATGGGCGCAGGGCAAGGCCGGGCAGGCCGAGCGCGCGCGAGATGCAAACCGGCGCACAGGCGGTGCGTGCTCCAGGCCGAGCGGACGCCGCGGGCGCGCGCAGGCGCGCGCGGAGACGCAGGCGAGGTCGATGTCGCGGGCGAGGCGGAGGCGGGCGAGCGCGCGCGCGCTGGATGCGCGCGGACGCGCGCGTCGCCTGCCGAGGACTGCCGACCCCTGCCGACTTCTGCCGAGGCGTGCCGAGGCGCTGGCAGGCGTGGCCTGCCAGGCGGTGCCGAGCTGCCTAGGCTGTCCTGAAAGGCCAAGCGGCCCGCCGGATCTTGGGCGTGCATCCGGCTGCGAGCTTGCTTTGGCGTGGTGTTCGAGACGAAGTATTTTTCGAGACCTTAACGAGTGGGAGAATTCGAGGGCGTGTTTCTTCAAGATCAAGCCAAGAAAAATCAAACCATGACAATTGGATAATTTGTGCCCAATATGTTTATTTTTTTGTTTTGCTTGATTTTATTTGTGCTATCTTATGCTTTATTTAATTTGTTTAAATGTGTTTGCATGAGGGTTGCCAAATTGAAAAATCTCAACTTCAAAATTACTAAGTATGTTTTAAATAATTAATTGACAATTTTATTCAGGATAATAAAATTGAATTAATTTTGACCTCCATGATTTATTTATTTGTGAATTCTTTTGGAGAAAATTCCCCAGCGGGGACGGTCAAAAGATAGGTTTCACATGAATGAATTCCAAACGGATGATTGTGGGTTATTACTAGTGGCGACGATGACCCTCCCAACGAGGCTCGATCAAAGCGAAATAGTAATCTGTATTTAATCATGGTTATTACTTAGGTATAAAATTGATATGCATATACTTCTCCGGAGTCCCTGTCAATTTTATATTGGTCAAGTGGGAGCCAACTATTAATCTGGATATTAAGGGTTTTAAGCTTTGTTCTTGTTTGTAACCAGCTTGAATGTGTTTAAATAATGACCCACCCAACGTGGCTTATTTAAACTGTTTTTGAGATGTTGGCTGATGCATTGTTCATATTTTTTTTGAGATTTTAAATATGATGGCATGTGATCAAACCTTGTGATATATTTGTGCTTATGCATATTATTGTTTATTTCAGTTCATCATGTCACAACCTTTTAATCCACTGTTATTATACTTAAAGTCAATACAATATGTATGGAAACTATATTGATTGGAAAATTATAATTGTCCTAACTGCACAAAAGCACAAGTGGATTTTGACACACAAAAATCAGATGAGCCAACTGACGAGTCAAAACATGCGGGACTCGTCAGATCACCTTGCGAGAGATGTCGTCGCTGAAATGGTGGAGGGAAAACCCGTAAGGGATTATCTCCTCAAAATAGATGGCCCATCCGAACAAACATGAGATTCTGAGTGCAGATTATGATCTGGAGACTCAGATGAATTTGGTACTTCATTCTCTGTCCAAAAGGTTTTTTGAGCATTTTGGCCTCATTAGCTAATTTGTTGCAAACTTTTGGTCTCGGCGAAATGATGAAGAGGCACCAAACTCAAGCTTTAACGACAAGTGGTCCGTCTTCATTTTTCTAGGCCAAGGGTAGGCAAGATAAAGAAGAGGACCAAAAGGCCATAAGCAATAAAACTCAACTATTGCCAAGGGCAATGGTAAGATGAGGAATGCTTGTTGTGTCAAGGAAAATCAAAGAGGAAGTGCTTAAGGCTGCGGTGAGAGAGGACAATGGAGGTTTTACTGTTCCAACCCCAAAAGGGGACGGAAAGAAAGGTAATTCTCATACACTAGTTGTTGAAACTTGTTTAGCGGCGTATACTTCTCATTCGTGGGTGGTTGATACGAGATCCACTAATCATGTTGGCTTCACGGGTTCTAAATGATCCGGCAACATAGTGGGAGTGAGATCCTCATCACACTGGGTAACGTTACGAAAGTAGAAGACATTGCAATGCTACGTAAATGGCAGATATTGCAATGCTACGATAGTAACGATTATTGCAATACTACGCAAGTAGCAGACATTGCAATGCTACATGAGTAGCAGTTAAAGTAGTGGGAGAAGTGCACCTATCTTTTGAAGATAAAGTTTTTTTTTTTTTGAGATTATCTTTATGTTCCCAGTTTTAGAAAGAATTCACTTTCAGTTTCTAAAAATCGATTAAAGGACACTAAGTTTCTTCTAATAAGAATGACATCATTTTTGAAATGATGAGTGTACCTGTTATGGGACATTGATGGAAAATCTCTATAAAATTAACTGTGCACACCACTCACGAAATGCATCCTATAACACATCAACTATTTCCGACAAAAAAAAAAGCGTGAGCGAAATACTTCTTTGGCATCTAAGATTAGGTCATATAAATCCAAAGAGGATCCAAAGGTTGGTGAAAGATGGTTCACTGGAGCGTCTCCAAGTTGAATCGAATCCAACCCGCGAATCATGTTTGGAGGGTAATATGACCAAGATGGCATTTGGAGCCAAGGGGAATGGGGCTAAAGAAGTGTTAGAGATCGTTCACATAGATGTACGTAGTTCAATGTCAACCAAAGCAAGAGGAGGTTATGAGTAATTTTATTGATAATTACTCAAGGTACATTTTCCTTATGAAGCATGAATCTGAGACCTTTGAGAAATTCTAAGAATTTAAGGCTCAAACAGAGAATCATAGGGAAAAACGTATCAAGTCTCTACGATCTGATCGTGGAAGCGAATACCTCAGCGATGAGTTTTTGAACTACTTATCTGATGAAGGGATTGTATCCCAGCTCACCGCACCCGGAACCCCTCAACAAAATGGGGTTTGCAGAGCAAAGCAACAAAATTCTTTTGGAAATGGTTAGATCAATGATGAGTTATACGGATCTTCCCGAGTCGTTCTGGGGTCATGCCTTGGAAAACAGCGACTTATATTCTGAACTTGGTGCTATCCAAATCAGTTCCCAGAACCCCAAAGAATTGTGGACCGGACGCAAGTCTAGTATGAGACACATGAGAACTTTGGGGTGTCCGACTTACGTGTTGGACAAGGAAACCGGTAAATTGGATCCTCTATCAGAATTAAGGCTGTTTTGTAGGATACCCCGAGGGAACAAAAGGGTGAATGTTCTATAATTCCGAAGATCAAAAGGTGGACATTCACACCCACTTTAGATTTTGGAAGAAAACTATAGAACCAAAGAAAACCCAGAAGTGAGATTACCTTAAATGAGCTTAGAGGGCAAACCTCAGTGCCGACTGTACTAGATGATATACCAAACGATACGTTTTCACAACCGGAGCCTCGTTATAGTGGGAGGGTTGTTAGACAGCCCGAGAGATTCATGGGAATAGGAGAGTCCTCGGACTTGATTCCCGGAATCAGACCCATGGACATATGACGAGGCACTCCAAGATAAGGATGCAGTTTCTTGGCAAACAGCAATGAAAGCCGAAGTGGGTTCTATGTTTCATAATAGAGTGTGGGAGCAAGTCGAACCACTTAATGGGGTCAAACCCATTAGATGCAAGTGGGTATATAAGAGGAAAAGAGGATCGGACGGGAAGGTTGAAACCTTTTGAAGCAAGACTAATGGCGAAAGGTTATACTCAGAAAGAATGGGATCGATTATGTGGAAACTTTTTCGCCCATAGCCATGCTTAAGTCCATCCGTATTCTCTTATCGATTGTTACGCATTTTCGACTTTGAATCTGGCAAATGGATATCAAGACAGCTTTCCTTAACGGAAGTCTTGATAAAGAGATCCATATGCAACAACCCCTAGTTTTCATTGAAACAGGCCAAGAACACCCAGTTTGTAAAAACCCCAGGGGGTCAATTTCCGGACTCAACAAGGCATCCGAACTTGGAACCAAAGTTTTGATCATATTATAAAGTCTTATGGGTTTTGATCAAAACGAAGTTTGAAAGTTTGTGTGTATAAAAGCGTGTCGGAGCTGCATTGGTATTCTTAGTCTTGTCGTAGATCACATTGTGATCATCGGGAGCGATGTGAAGGTGTGATCGGGGCGTAAGGGCATGGTTTTCAAAAGCAGTTTGATATGAAAGACTTAGGGAAAACCGGACACATCCTTGGGATCAAGATCACAAGAAAAGGATGATCGGGTTATCATAAAGTTTCATACATAGACACCGGTTTTGAAACAATTCAAAGATCAAGATTTCAAGAAAGGATTCAGTACCCTTTCGGACTTGGAATCCATCTATCAAGAAAATGTTCCCTAAGACGAAAAGGAGATAGATGACATGAAAGGTATTCCTTGTGCTTGGTGTCGAAAACCTTATGTATGCATTCTTTGTATGAGACCGGATATATGCTTTGCCGTAGGCATGGTAGCAAGATATCGAGTAACTTCGGGAAAGTTTAATTGGATTGACGTTAAAAAACATTCTCAAGTTTACGAAAAGAACTCGGGATAGAATGTTGATTTATCGATCCGATACTCCAATCCCCATCAATTACATGGACTCGGATTTCCAATCAAGTTTAGATTCCGAAATTATACGCCTCGGTTAGTGTGTTTCCATTTGGGAAGTGTAGCCATCAAATGGGACGAGTGTGGTAAATGCATCATCGACTCAACCATGGGACTCGGGTAAGTAGGCTGCTTGAAGCGGTGAAAGAACCGATTGGGCTCTAGATCTTCTTAGTGGACTTGGATGGTGTTACGAATTTGTCTAGCAATATACGCCAAGGGCGATTACAAATTCAAGAGAACCAAGAGTCCACGAAGTCAAACAAACACATTAAAGGAAAGACATCTTATACGAGAAATCGTTAAGAGAGGAGATATAGATGTGGCAAAAGATGGCGTCGAGGGACGACCCTAGCGAGATCCATTTCAAAGCGTCTGCCTCTGAATACATTCGAGAGACATGTGAGTGGAATGGGTGTCAAGACCGTTGCTAATCTGCTTTGAGTATAAGTGGGAGAAATTATTAGGTTCGTGTAGGTGACATTAGATGTCACGGACTACTCGAGGCGTGTTGTAGTATACTTAAAAGCAGACTTTGAGTATAAGTGGGAGATTGTTGGGGATTATATTGAAAAGTATGCTTTTTACTTTGTATAATCGAAACTGAATTTCCAGACTTATTTACTGAAATAAATTGTTTATCACTGATGCTTTAAATATGATTGAATGTTATATATATTTATTGCATAACTGTTCAATAATTAAATGACGTGTTACATTGTAGTTAATTTAGTGATACCCGATCACGAAGATTAAATTAACGATCCCTTGTAACTATAAATACGCCATTCACGACCTAGATGAAATGAACAACCATCGCGAAAAGGTTGAGGTGTAAGGCTCAGATTGGTTTGTCTTGACCAAGAGATTACACTAGTGCATGGTGATCTTGTTGAATAGGACCTCTGGGAGGATAAATTCTTCAGAACTGAACAAGGAAGAATAAGACCTCAGTGGTTCGTTGTTTCTTAACCTTCGTCCCTGAAATAGGATCACGTGGGATCGGTAACTATTGCTTTGACTTATCATGGGTAGCGAATCAGAGAGAGATTCAATACTTTTTATCTTGGGCAATATTATTGGTCACATGTGATTGCTAAGATTTATACGAAGAATCGTGTGCAAAGCACGCTTGCTTGATTTGCCCCTTGGGAGGTTCATAAGTTTTATCATACCAAATCTTGCAAGTGGAATTTGTTTTCGGTATGGATAATAATGTTGAACCGTTCTCGACCAAGGACAAAAGATATTAATTAACGGAAAGCTATTTTGGTGGCTTGAATTAATTAATGGGCTAGATAATCTAAAAACGAGGAAATAATGACCGGGAGCCATATTGACTGTAATATGGGTTAAGATGGATAGTGCAATATTAATTATGTAGTGGGATTAATTAATATTTATGGGCTTGAATTATATTGTGGCTCAATATTAGATATTCAAGATCCATTAGAAGGTCAAATCTTAATTCTCCTAAAGGCCCCCTGAGTAGCCCAACATATAGTCCAATAAGCGAAAAAGGTGATTAAAATAAAATAAATATTGTTGCTTATATTTCCTCATTAAATTGAAAATTATGAATAAAAAAGGAGAAAGATTTTCTTTGAATTTTGTTATGGAATGAAGATATGTATTCTTGGAATACAAGATTATCTCATTAAATTCAAGAAATCTCCCACTTGGTTATTCATTAAGAGATTTTCGAATTTTTTGGAAAATAGAGGGCAAGAAAGATTTTCTTGATTTTCTTGAAAAGATATTATGGAAGATATGTATTTCTTGAAATACAAGAATATCTCATAAATTCAAGAAGATCTAAATCTTGGAATCTTGCTCAAATTTTCGAAAAATTATACCATAAAATAGAGGAGGTGGATTTTTGTGGAATATTTTAATTATGGGAAAAAGAATATATGGGATATATTCAAGATTTCTTGGTGACCAAGAAAAGTCTTTTCCACATTGAAAATTCACATAAATTTCGTGCCCTCCTCTCCTATAAATAGGGGATGATTAGTTCATTCCCAAGTACAATTCCATGTCTTTGGAAATATTAGCAAATCCACATCGTGGTGCAACAAAGTTTATTTTTTCCTTTTGTTAATTGTTCATGAAAGTATCCTTCCACGGATTGTCGAGCAAGGGCTAAAGGAATACTTGGGAAGTCCTTTTGGTTAGTCCGTCCAACCAAAGACACCTTTGCCATCCCAGAGAGGTGCGTTCACGTAAACCCGTAGATTCGCGTCGTAGGTTTTCGTGGCTTTTTATATGCATGATATGTTGTTGCAATTATTATTTGAATTAATATAGGATTAATTCATGCTAGTAATAATTAATGAATTAAATTTGTATTTAAATATTCACCCCGAATAGATCTGTGCATGAATCATTCCCCAACATTGGTATCGAGCCCTTTTTTGCGGCGAATTTTTTAAATTGTAATTTAATTCACGGACATTAAATTTGAAATTGGATAGTAGAAAATTAGATCTGCTTTTGCAGGTATCCAATTGTCATGGATTTTAATGTTTTATTTTGCATGCATATAAACCGTGGTTTTTAATTCGATTCGTTCGATTTGTTTTGCCTCGTGAGAAAATCCACGAGTAGACTAGGATTTGTTTGATTTGATCAATGTAATAGACTAGTCTAGATCTAGGATTATTTATTTTTGTAAATAAATTGTAACGGATCGGGAACGAAGAGATGAAGAATTAAAGGACGAAATCCGAGAACCAGCGAGGGCGGCAGCGGCGCGCCGGGCACGCATGGGCTTGAGGGCGAGGCCGGGCGGCCGAGCGCGCGCGGATGCGCAGAAGGCCGCGCGCACGGGCGGTGCGTGCTCAAGGCCGGGCGGACGCCGCGGGCGGCGCAGAGCGGGCGCAGCGGGAGACGCAGGCGAGGCCGATGTCGCGGGCGAGGCGGAGGCGGGCGGCGCGCGCGCGGAGGATGCGCGCGGACGCGCGTCGCCGCCGAGGAGGACCCCTGCCGACTTCGCCGCCGAGGCGTGCCGAGGCGCTGGCGGGCGTGTCCCGCCAGCGGTGCCGAGGTCGCTTAGGCTGTCCTGGGCCAAGCGCCGGCCGGACGCTGGTGCATCCCGGCCGCGAAATGCTTGGCGGGCGGTTCGAGACTTAAGTATTTTTTCGAGATTTAACGAGTGGGAGAAATTCGAGACGTGTTTCTTCAAGATCAAGCCAAGAAAAATCAAACCATGACAATTGGATAATTTGTGCCCAATATGTTTATTTTTCTGTTTTGCTTGATTTTATTTGTGCTATCTTATGCTTTATTTAATTTGTTTAAATGTGTTTGCATGAGGGTTGCCAAATTGAAAAATCTCAACTTCAAAATTACTAAGTATGTTTTAAATAATTAATTGACAATTTTATTAGGATAATAAAATTGAATTAATTTTTGACCTCCATGATTTATTTATTTGTGAATTCTTTTGGAGAAATTCCCCCAACGGGACGGTCAAAAGATAGGTTTCACATGAATGAATTCCAAACGGATGATTGTGGGTTATTACTAGTGGCGACGATGACCCTCCCAACGAGGCTCGATCAAAGCGAAATAGTAATCCAGATTTAATCATGGTTATTACTTAGGTATAAAATTGATATGCATATACTTCTCCGAAGTCCTGTCAATTTTATATTGGTCAACCGGGAGCCAACTATTAATCTGGATATTAAGGGTTTGTAACTGTTCTTGTTTGTAACCCGCTTGAATGTGTTTAAATAATGACCCACCCAACGTGGCTTATTTAAACTGTTTTGAGATGTTCACTGATGCATTGTTCATATTTTTTTTGAGATTTTAAATATGATGGCATGTGATCAAACCTTGTGATATATTTGTGCTTATGCATATTATTGTTTATTTGAGTTCATCATGTCACTTTTTTTAATCCATTTTTCATTATACTTAAAGTCAATGCAATATGTATGGAAACTATATTGATTGGAAAATTATAATTGTCCTAACTGCACAAAAGCACAAGTGGATTTTGACACACAAAAATCAGATGAGCCAACTGACGAGTCAAAACATGCGGGACTCGTCAGATCACCTTGCGAGAGATGTAAATCATTTGAAATGGTGGGAGGAAAACCCGTAAAGGATTATCTCCTCAAAATAGATGGCCCATCCGAACAAACATGAGATTTCGAAAGTGCAGTTATGATCGGAGACTCGGATGAATTTGGTACTTCACTCTCTGTCAAAAAAAGGTTTTTGAGCATTTTGGCCTCATTAGCTAATTTGTTGCAAGCTTTTGGTCACGGAGAAATGATGAAGGGCAGGCACCAAACTCAAGCTTTTATCGACAAGTGGTCCGTCTTCATTTTCTAGGCCAAGGGTAGGCAAGATAAAGAAGAGGACCAAAGGCCATAAGCAATAAAACTCAACTATTGCCAAGGGCAATGGTAAGATGAGGAATGCTTGTTGTGTCAAGGAAAATCCAAAGAGGAAGTGCTTAAGCTGCGGTGAGAGAGGACAATGGAGGTTTTACTGTTCCAACCCCAAAAGGGACGGAAAGAAAGGTAATTCTCATACACTAGTTGTTGAAACTTGTTTAGCGGCGTATACTTCTCATTCGTGGGTGGTTGATACGAGATCCACTAATCATGTTGGCTTCACGGGTTCTAAATGATCCGGCAACATAGTGGGAGTGAGATCCTCATCACACTGGGTAACGTTACGAAAGTAGAAGACATTGCAATGCTACGTAAATGGCAGATATTGCAATGCTACGATAGTAACGATTATTGCAATACTACGCAAGTAGCAGACATTGCAATGCTACATGAGTAGCAGTTAAAGTAGTGGGAGAAGTGCACCTATCTTTTGAAGATAAAGTTTTTTTTTTTGAGATTATCTTTATGTTCCCAGTTTTTAGAAAGAATTCACTTTCGGTTTCTAAAAATCGATTAAAGGACACTAAGTTTCTTCTAATAAGAATGACATCATTTTTGAAATGATGAGTGTACTGTTATGGGACATTGATGGAAAATCTCTATAAAATTAACTGTGCACACCACTCACCGAAATGCATCCTATAACACATCAACTATTTCCGACAAAAGAAAGCGTGAACGAAATACTTCTTTGGCATCTAAGATTAGGTCATATAAATCCAAAGAGGATCCAAAGGTTGGTGAAAGATGGTTCATGGGGCGTCTCCAAGTTGAATCGAATCCAACCCTTGAATCATGTTTGGAGGGTAATATGACCAAGATGGCATTTGGAGCCAAGGGAATGGGGCTAAAGAAGTGTTAGAGATCGTTCACATAGATGTACGTAGTTCAATGTCAACCAAAGCAAGAGGAGGTTATGAGTAATTTTATTGATAATTACTCAAGGTACATTTTCCTTATGAAGCATGAATCGAGACCTTTGAGAAATTCTAAGAATTTAAGGCTCAAACAGAGAATCATAGGGGAAAAATTATCAAGTCTCTACGATCCGATCGCGGGAAGCGAATACCTCAAATGATGAGTTTTTGAACTACTTATCTCGATGAAGGATTGTATCCCGACTCACCGCACCGGAACCCCTCAACAAAATGGGGTTTGAGCAAAGCAACAAAATTCTTTTGGAAATGGTTAGATCAATGATGAGTTATACGGATCTTCCCGAAGTCGTTACGGGGTCATGCCTTTGAAAAAAATGACTTATATTCGAACTTGGTGCTATCCAAATCGGTCCCGTAACCCCAAAGAATTGTGGACCGGACGCAAGTCTAGTATGAGACACATGAGAACTTTGGGGTGTCCGACTTACGTGTTGGACAAGGAAACCGTAAATTGGATCTCTATCGAATTAAAGGTCATTTTTTGTAGGATACCCCGAGGAACAAAAAGGGTGAATGTTCTATAATTAGAAGATCAAAAGGTGGACATTCACACCCACTTTAGATTTTGGAAGAAAACTATAGAACCAAAGAAAACCCGAAGTGAGATTACCTTAAATGAGCTTAGAGGGCAAACCTCGCGTGCCGACTGTGCTAGATGATATACCAAACGATACGTTTTCTGGCCGACCTCGTTATAGTGGGAGGGTTGTTAGACGGCCCGAGAGATTCATGGGAATAGGAGAGTCCCTCGGACTTGATTCCGGAATCGCACCCATGGACATATGACGAGGCACTCCAAGATAAGGATCAGATTTCTTGGTAAAACAAAGAATGAAAGCGAAGTGGGTTCTATGTTTCATAATAGAGTGTGGGAGCAAGTCGAACCACTTAATGGGGTCAAACCCATTAGATGCAAGTGGGTATATAAGAGGAAAAGAGGATCGGACGGGAAGGTTGAAACCTTTTGAAGCAAGACTAATGGCGAAAGGTTATACTCAGAAAGAATGGGATCGATTATGTGGAAACTTTTTCGCCCATAGCCATGCTTAAGTCCATCCGTATTCTCTTATCGATTACAAGCATTTTCGACTTTGAATCTGGCAAATGGATATCAAGACGACTTTTCATAACGGAAGTCTTGATAAAGAGATCCATATGCAACAACCCCTAGTTTTCATTGAAACAGCCAAGAACACCCGTTTTGTAAAAAGCTCAAGAGGTCCATTTACGGACTCAAACAGCATCCGAACTTGGAACCAAAGTTTTGATCATATTATAAAGTCTTATGGGTTTTGATCAAAACGAGTTTGAAAGTTGTGTGTATAAAAACGTGTCGGAACTGCATTGGTATTCTTAGTACTGTACGTAGATCACATTGTGATCATCGGGAACGATGTGAAGGTGTGATCAGACGTAAGGGCATGGTTTTCAAAACAGTTTGATATGAAAGACTTAGGGAAAACCGGACACATCCTTGGGATCAAGATCACAAGAAAAGGATGGTCGGGTTATCGCAAGTTTCATACATAGACACTGGTTTTGAAACAATTCAGCATGCAAGATTCCAAGAAAGGATTCGTACCTTTCAGACTTGGAATCCATCTATCCAAGAAAATGTTCCCTAAGATGAAAAGGAGATAGATGACATGAAAGGTATTCCTTGTGCTTCGGCTGTCGAAAACCTTATGTATGCATTGCTGTGTACGAGACCGGATATATGCTTTGCCGTAGGCATGGTAGCAAGATATCAGAGTAACTTAGGGAAAGCGAATTGGACGACAGTTAAAAACATTCTGAAGTTTCTGAAAAGAACTCGGGATAGAATGTTGATTTATCAGTCAGATACTCCAATCCCCATCGGCTACATGGACTCGGATTTCCAATCAAGTTTAGATTCCAGAAATTATCTGCCTCAGTTAGTGTGTTTCCATTTGGGAAGTGTAGCCATCAAATGGACGAGTGTGAAGCAGAAATGCATCACTGACTCAACCATGGGACTCGGGTAAGTAGTCGTGTGAAGCAAAGGAAAGAACCGATTGGGCTCTAGATCTTCTTAGTGGACTTGGATGGTGTTCTGAATTTGTCTAGCAATATCTGCTAGGGGCAGTTACAAATTCAAGAGAACCAAGAGTCCACGAGTCAAACAAACACATTAAAGGAAAGACATCTTATACGAGAAATCGTTAAGAGAGGAGATATAGATGTGGCAAAAGATAGCGCCCGAGGACGACCTTTCAGAGATCCATTCAAAGCGTCGCCTCTGAATACATTCGAGAGACATGTGAGTGGAATGGGTGTCAAGACCCGTTGCCTAACTGCTTTGAGTATAAGTGGGAGAAATTATTAGGTTCGTGTAGGTGACATTAGATGTCACGGACTACTCGAGACGTGTTTGTAGTATACTTAAAAGCGGACTTTTGAGTATAAGTGGGAGATTGTTGGGGATTATATTGAAAAGTATGCTTTTTACTTTGTATAATCGAAATGAATTTCCGGACTTATTTTTGAAATAAATTGTTTATCAACGATGCTTTAAATATGATTGAATGTTATATATATTTATTGCATAACTGTTCAATAATTAAATGACGTGTTACATCAGTAGTTAATTTAGTGATACCCGATCACGTAAGATTAAATTAATGATCCCTTGTAACTATAAGTACGCCATTCACGACCTAGATGGAAATGAACAACCATCGCGAAAGGTTGAGGTGTAAGGCTCGATTGGTTTGTCTTGACCAAGAGATTACACTAGTGCATGACCGATCATTTGAATAGGACCCACAGGAGGATAAATTCTTGAATGAACAAGGAAGAATAAGACCTCGGTGGTTCGTTGTTTCTTAACCCGATCCCTAAATAGGATCACGTGGGATCGGTAACTATTGCTTTGACTTATCATGGGTAGCGAATCGTAGAGAGATTCAATACGTTTTTATCTTGGGCAATATTATTGGTCACATGTGATTGCTAAGATTTAATCGAAGAATCGCGTGCAAAAAATGCGCTTGCTTGATTTGCCCCCTTGGGAGGTTCATAAGTTTTATCATACCAAATCTTGCAAGTGGAATTTGTTTTAGGTATGGATAATAATGTTGAACCGTTCCTCGACCAAGGACAAAAGATATTAATTAACGGAAAGCTATTTGGTGGCTTGAATTAATTAATGGGCTAGATAATCTTAAACACGGAAATAATGACCGGGAGCCATATATGGTTGTAATATGGGTTAAGATGGATAGTCAATATTAATTATGTAGTGGGATTAATTAATATTTATGGGCTTGAATTATATTGTGGCTCAATATTAGATATTCAAGATCCATTAGAAAGGCCCCCTGAGTAGCCCAACATATAGTCCAATAACTGAAAAGGTGATTAAAATAAAATAAATATTGTTGCTTATATTTCCTCATTAAATTCGAAAATTATGAATAAAAGAGGGAGAAAGATTTTCTTTGAATTTTGTTATGGAATGAAGATATGTATTCTTGGAATACAAGATTATCTCATTAAATTCAAGAAATCTCCCACTTGGTTATTCATTAAGAGATTTTCGAAATTTTTGGAAAATAGAGGGCAAGAAAGATTTTCTTGATTTTCTTGAAAAGATATTATGGAAGATATGTATTTCTTGAAATACAAGAATATCTCATAAATTCAAGAAGATCTAAATCTTGGAATCTTGCTCAAATTTTTGAAAATTATACCATAAAATAGAGGAGGTGGATTTTTGTGGAATATTTTAATTATGGGAAAAAGAATATATGGGATATATTCAAGATTTCTTGGTGACCAAGAAAAGTCTTTTCCCACATTGAAAATTCACATAAATTTCGTGCCCCTCCTCTCCTATAAATAGGGGATGATTAGTTCATTCCCAAGTACAATTCCATGTCTTTGGAAATATTAGCAAATCCACATCGTGGTGCAACAAAGTTTATTTTTTCCTTTTGTTAATTGTTCATGAGTATCCTTCCACCGGATTGTCGAAAGCAAGGGCTAAGGGAATACTTGGGAAGTCCTTTTGGTTAGTCCGTCCGATCGAAGACACCGCCATCCCGAGAGAATGCGTTCACGTAAACCCGTAGATTCGCATGCGTGGAGGTTTTACGTGGCTTTTTATATGCATGATATGTTGTTGCAATTATTATTTGAATTAATATAGGATTAATTCATGCTAGTAATAATTAATGAATTAAATTTGTATTTAAATATTCACCCCGAATAGATCTGTGCGAATCATTCCCCAACAATCGTATCGAGCCCTTTGTTTTGACTCTGAATTTTTTAAATTGTAATTTAATTCACGGACATTAAATTTGAAATTGGATAGTAGAAACTGTTAGATTCATTTTTGCGGTATCCAATTGTCATGGATTTTAATGTTTTATTTTGCATGCATATAAACCGTGGTTTTTTAATTCCCATTCGTTTCGGATTTGTTTTGCCTCGTGGAGAAAATCCACGAGTAGACTAGATTTGTTCGATTTGATCAATGTAATAGACTAGTCTAGATTCAGGTTTATTTATTTTTGTAAATAAATTGTAACCGGACGAACGAAGAGATGAAGAATTAAAGGACGTAAATCTGATCCAGCGGTAAGTACACAGGCGCTACCGGGCACGCACGGGCGCAGGCGAGAAGTAGGCCGAAGTGCCGAGATGCAAAGCCGGGCAAGACGGGCGGGGCGTACTTCCAGTCGCAAGTGACGTTGCGCGCTACAGACGCAAGAAAGGCGGAGACGCGGGCGAGGCTGATATGTCGCTGGCGGCGGAGGGAGTGAGCGGCGCTACAAGGATGTGCTGGCGACGCTGCTGCCGCCGCCGAGGATCGCCGCTGATTTCCCGCATGAAGGCCGCCGAGGCGAGCCGAGGCGCTGGGCGGCGAAACCCCGCCAAAGTGCGTTGTAGGTCGCTTAAATGTCCTGTGCCAAGCGGCTGCCGGCGGATCTTGGCGTGCATCCATTGCCGCGAAGCCGCTGGGCGTGGCGGTTCGAGGCAAAGTATTTTTTCGAGACGAACGAAAGTGGGAGAAATTCGAGGCGTGTTTCTTCAAGATCAAGCCAAGAAAAATCAAACCATGACAATTGGATAATTTGTGCCCAATATGTTTATTTTTCTGTTTTGCTTGATTTTATTTGTGCTATCTTATGCTTTATTTAATTTGTTTAAATGTGTTTGCATGAGGGTTGCCAAATTGAAAAATCTCAACTTCAAAATTACTAAGTATGTTTTAAATAATTAATTGACAATTTTATTAGGATAATAAAATTGAATTAATTTTGACCTCCATGATTTATTTATTTGTGAATTCTTTTGGAGAAATTCCCCCAGACGACGGTCAAAAGATAGGTTTCACATGAATGAATTCCAAACGGATGATTGTGGGTTATTACTAGTGGCTTATTTATGACCTCCCAACGAGGCTCGATCAAAGCGAAATAGTAATCCTGTATTTAATCATGGTTATTACTTAGGTATAAAATTGATATGCATATACTTCTCCGGAGTCCCTGTCAATTTTATATTGGTCAACTGGGAGCCAACTATTAATCTGGATATTAAGGGTTTGTAACTGTTCTTGTTTGTAACCCGCTTGAATGTGTTTAAATAATGACCCACCCAACGTGGCTTATTTAAACTGTTTTGAGATGTTGGCTGATGCATTGTTCATATTTTTTTTGAGATTTTAAATATGATGGCATGTGATCAAACCTTGTGATATATTTGTGCTTATGCATATTATTGTTTATTTCAGTTCATCATGTCACAACTTTTTAATCCACTGTTCATTATACTTAAAGTCAATGCAATATGTATGGAAACTATATTGATTGGAAAATTATAATTGTCCTAACTGCACAAAAGCACAAGTGGATTTTGACACACAAAAATCAGATGAGCCAACTGACGAGTCAAAACATGCGGGACTCGTCAGATCACCTTGCGAGAGATGTCGTCGCTGAAATGGTGGAGGGAAAACCCGTAAGGGATTATCTCCTCAAAATAGATGGCCCATCCGAACAAACATGAGATTCTGAGTGCAGATTATGATCTGGAGACTCAGATGAATTTGGTACTTCACTCTCTGTCCAAAAGGTTTTTGAGCATTTTGGCCTCGCTAGCTAATTTGTTGCAAGCTTTTGGTCACGGCAGAAATGATGAAGAGGCACCAAACTCAAGCTTTAACGACAAGTGGTCCGTCTTCATTTTCTAGGCCAAGGGTAGGCAAGATAAAGAAGAGGACCAAAGGCCATAAGCAATAAAACTCAACTATTGCCAAGGGCAATGGTAAGATGAGGAATGCTTGTTGTGTCAAGGAAAATCCAAAGAGGAAGTGCTTAAGCTGCGGTGAGAGAGGACAATGGAGGTTTTGCCTGTTCCAACCCCAAAAGGGACGGAAAGAAAGGTAATTCTCATACACTAGTTGTTGAAACTTGTTTAGCGGCGTATACTTCTCATTCGTGGGTGGTTGATACGAGATCCACTAATCATGTTGGCTTCACGGGTTCTAAATGATCCGGCAACATAGTGGGAGTGAGATCCTCATCACACTGGGTAACGTTAACGAAAGTAGAAGACATTGCAATGCTACGTAAATGGCGAGATATTGCAATGCTACGATAGTAACGATTATTGCAATACTACGCAAGTAGCAGACATTGCAATGCTACATGAAGTAGCAATTAAAGTAGTGGGAGAAGTGCACCTATCTTTTGAAGATAAAGTTTTTTTTTTTTGAGATTATCTTTATGTTCCCAGTTTTAGAAAGAATTCACTTTCAGTTTCTAAAAATCGATTAAAGGACACTAAGTTTCTTCTAATAAGAATGACATCATTTTTGAAATGATGAGTGTACCTGTTATGGGACATTGATGGAAAATCTCTATAAAATTAATCTTGGCACACCACTCACGTAAATGCATCCTATAACACATCAACTATTTCCAAGCAAAAAGAAAGCGTGAACGAAATACTTTTTGGCATCTAAGATTAGGTCATATAAATCCAAAGAGGATCCAAAGGTTGGTGAAAGATGGTTCATCGAGGCGTCTCCAAGTTGAATCGAATCCAACCCGCGAATCATGTTTGGAGGGTAATATGACCAAGATGGCATTTGGAGCCAAGGGAATGGAAATTAAAGAAGTGTTAGAGATCGTTCACATAGATGTACGTAGTTCAATGTCAACCAAAGCAAGAGGAGGTTATGAGTAATTTTATTGATAATTACTCAAGGTACATTTTCCTTATGAAGCATGAATCTGAGACCTTTGAGAAATTCTAAGAATTTAAGGCTCAAACAGAGAATCATAGGGAAAAACGTATCAAGTCTCTACGATCTGATCGTGGAAGCGAATACCTCAGCGATGAGTTTTTGAACTACTTATCTGATGAAGGGATTGTATCCCAGCTCACCGCACCCGGAACCCCTCAACAAAATGGGGTTTGCAGAGCAAAGCAACAGAATTCTTTTGGAAATGGTTAGATCAATGATGAGTTATACGGATCTTCCCGAGTCGTTCTGGGGTCATGCCTTGGAAAACAACGACTTATATTCTGAACTTGGTGCTATCCAAATCAGTTCCCAGAACCCCAAAGAATTGTGGACCGGACGCAAGTCTAGTATGAGACACATGAGAACTTTGGGGTGTCCGACTTACGTGTTGGACAAGGAAACCGGTAAATTGGATCCTCTATCAGAATTAAGGCTGTTTTGTAGGATACCCCGAGGGAACAAAAGGGTGAATGTTCTATAATTCCGAAGATCAAAAGGTGGACATTCACACCCACTTTAGATTTTGGAAGAAAACTATAGAACCAAAGAAAACCTGAAGTGAGATTACCTTAAATGAGCTTAGAGGGCAAACCTCGCCACGATTGTCTTTAGATGATATACCAAACGATACGTTTTTCAACCGAACCTCGTTATAGTGGGAGGGTTGTTAGCGATGCCCGAGAGATTCATGGGAATAGGAGAGTCCTCGGACTTGATTCGGAATCGGACCCATGGACATATGACGAGGCACTCCAAGATAAGGATGCAGTTTCTTGGTAAACAGCAATGAAAGCCGAAGTGGGTTCTATGTTTCATAATAGAGTGTGGGAGCAAGTCGAACCACTTAATGGGGTCAAACCCATTAGATGCAAGTGGGTATATAAGAGGAAAAGTGGATCGGACGGGAAGGTTGAAACCTTTTGAAGCAAGACTAATGGCGAAAGGTTATACTCAGAAAGAATGGGATCGATTATGTGGAAACTTTTTCGCCCATAGCCATGCTTAAGTCCATCTGTATTCTCTTATCGATTGCTGCGCATTTTCGACTTTGAATCTGGCAAATGGATATCAAGACAACTTTCCTTAACGGAAGTCTTGATAAAGAGATCCATATGCAACAACCCCTAGTTTTCATTGAAACAGGCCAAGAACACCCAGTTTGTAAAAGCTCAAGAGGTCCATTTACGGACTCAAACAGGCATCCAGAACATGGAACCAAAGTTTTGATCATATTATAAAGTCTTATGGGTTTTGATCAAAACGAGTTTGAAAGTTGTGTGTATAAAAAGCGTGTTCGAAGCGCATTGGTATTCTTAGTATTTGTCGTAGATCACATTGTGATCATCGGGAACGATGTGAAGGTGTGATCGGGCGTAAGGGCATGGTTTTCAAAAGCAGTTTGATATGAAAGACTTAGGGAAAACCCGGACACATCCTTGGGATCAAGATCACAAGAAAAGGATGATCGGGTTATCGCAAGTTTCATACATAGACACCGGTTTTGAAACAATTCAAAGATGCAAGATTCCAAGAAAGGATTCAGTACCTTTCGGACTTGGAATCCATCTATCCAAGAAAATGTTCCCTAAGGCTAAAAAGGAGATAGATGACATGAAAGGTATTCCTTGTGCTTCCGTTGTCGAAAACCTTATGTATGCATTCTTTGTGTACGAGACCGGATATATGCTTTTGCCGTAGGCATGGTAGCAAGATATCGAGTAACTTCGTGGGAAAGCTTAATTGGATTGACGTTAAAAACATTCTCAAGTTTCGAAAAGAACTCGGGATAGAATGTTGATTTATCGATCGATATCCAATCCCCATAATTTACATGGACTCGGATTTCCAATCAAGTTTAGATTCGTAAATTATCCGCCTCGATTAGTGTGTTTCCATTTGGGAAGTGTAGCCATCAAATGGACGAGTGTGAAGCATAAATGCATCACTGACTCAACCATGGGACTCGGGTAAGTAGCTGCTTGTGAAGCGTTGAAAGAACCGATTGGGCTCTAGATCTTCTAGTGGACTTGGATGGTGTTCTGAATTTGTCTAGCAATATCTGCTAGAGGCGATTATAAATTCAAGAGAACCAAGAGTCCTGAAGTCAAACAAACACATTAAAGGAAAGACATCTTATACGAGAAATCGTTAAAGAGGAGATATAGATGTGGCAAAAAGATAGCGTCGAGGGACGACCCTAGCGAGATCCATTCACAAAGCGTCTGCCTCTGAATACATTCGAGAGACATGTGAGTGGAATGGGTGTCAAGACCGTTGCCAATCTGCTTTGAGTATAAGTGGGAGAAATTATTAGGTTCGTGTAGGTGACATTAGATGTCACGGACTACTCGAGACGTGTTGTAGTATACTTAAAAGCAGACTTTGAGTATAAGTGGGAGATTGTTGGGGATTATATTGAAAAGTATGCTTTTTACTTTGTATAATCGAAACTGAATTTCCAGACTTATTTACTGAAATAAATTGTTTATCACTGATGCTTTAAATATGATTGAATGTTATATATATTTATTGCATAACTGTTCAATAATTCGTACGTGTTACACTGTAGTTAATTTAGTGATACCCGATCACAGAAGATTAAATTAACAGTCCCTTGTAACTATAAGTACGCCATTCACGACCTAGATGGAAATGAACAACCATCGCGAAAAGGTTGAGGTGTAAGGCTCAGATTGGTTTGTCTTGACCAAGAGATTACACTAGTGCATGACGATCTTATTTGAATAGGACCTCTGAGGAGGATAAATTCTTCGTAACCGAACAAGGAAGAATAAGACCTCGGTGGTTCGTTGTTTCTTAACCTTCAAATCCTGAAATAGGATCACGTGGGATCGGTAACTATTGCTTTGACTTATCATGGGTAGCGAATCGAGAGAGAGATTCAATACGCACTTTATCTTGGGCAATATTATTGGTCACATGTGATTGCTAAGATTTAATACGAAGAATCGTGGTGCAAGCACGCTTGCTTGATTTGCCCCCTTGGGAGGTTCATAAGTTTTATCATACCAAATCTTGCAAGTGGAATTTGTTTAGGTATGGATAATAATGTTGAACCGATTTCTCGACCAAGGACAAAAGATATTAATTAACGGAAAGCTATTTGGGTGGCTTGAATTAATTAATGGGCTAGATAATCTTAAACACGGGAAATAATGACCGGGAGCCATATTGATTGTAATATGGGTTAAGATGGATAGTGCAATATTAATTATGTAGTGGGATTAATTAATATTTATGGGCTTGAATTATATTGTGGCTCAATATTAGATATTCAAGATCCATTAGAAGGTCAAATCTTAATTCTCCTAAAGGCCCCCTGAGTAGCCCAACATATAGTCCAATAACTGAAAAGGTGATTAAAATAAAATAAATATTGTTGCTTATATTTCCTCATTAAATTCAAAAATTATGAATAAAAGAGGGAGAAAGATTTTCTTTGAATTTTGTTATGGAATGAAGATATGTATTCTTGGAATACAAGATTATCTCATTAAATTCAAGAAATCTCCCACTTGGTTATTCATTAAGAGATTTTCGAATTTTTGGAAAAAATAGAGGCAAGAAAGATTTTCTTGATTTTCTTGAAAAGATATTATGGAAGATATGTATTTCTTGAAATACAAGAATATCTCATAAATTCAAGAAGATCTAAATCTTGGAATCTTGCTCAAATTTTCGAAAATTATACCATAAAATAGAGGAGGTGGATTTTTGTGGAATATTTTAATTATGGGAAAAAGAATATATGGGATATATTCAAGATTTCTTGGTGACCAAGAAAAGTCTTTTCCCACATTGAAAATTCACATAAATTTCGTGCCCCTCCTCTCCTATAAATAGGGGATGATTAGTTCATTCCCAAGTACAATTCCATGTCGCTGGAAATATTAGCAAATCCACATACGTGGTGCAACAAAGTTTATTTTTTCCTTTTGTTAATTGTTCGAGTATCCTTCCACCGGATTGTCGAGCAAGGGCTAAGGAATACTTGGGAAGTCCTTTTGGTTAGTCCGTCCGACCAAGACACCGCCATCCCGAGAGGGTAATGCGTTCACGTAAACCCGTGAGATTCCGCGTCGTAGGTTTTACGAAATTTTTTTATATGCATGATATGTTGTTGCAATTATTATTTGAATTAATATAGGATTAATTCATGCTAGTAATAATTAATGAATTAAATTTGTATTTAAATATTCACCCCGAATAGATCTGTGCGAATCATTCCCCAACAACTGGTATCAGAGCCACTGTTTCGGGCTCTGAATTTTTTAAATTGTAATTTAATTCACGGACATTAAATTTGAAATTGGATAGTAGAACTGTTAGATCTGTTTTGCAGGTATCCAATTGTCATGGATTTTAATGTTTTATTTTGCATGCATATAAACTGTGGTTTTTTAATTCGATTCGATTCGATTTTTTTTGCCTCGTGAGAAAATCCACGAGTAGACTAGGATTTGTTTGATTTGATCAATGTAATAGACTAGTCTAGATCTAGGTTTATTTATTTTTTGTAAATAAATTGTAACCGGATCGGGAACGAAGAGATGAAGAATTAAAGGACGAAATCCAGAACCAGGCGTAGGCGGCGCGGGCGCGCGCTGGCACGCATGGGCGCAGGGCGAGGCCAGGCGGGCCGAGCGCGCGCGAGGATGCAGGCCGGCGCACGGGCGGTGCGTGCTCCAGGCCGGGCGGACGCCGCGGGCGCGCGCACGGGTGCGCGCGGAGACGCGGGCGAGGCCGATGTCGCGGGCGAGGAGGAGGCGGGCGAGCGCGCGCGCGCGTCGCCTGCCGAGGACTGCCGACTCCTGCCGACTGCTGCCGAGGCGAGCCGAGGCGCTGGCGGGCGTGTCCTGCCAGGCGGTGCCGAGGCTGCCTAGGCTGTCCCAGGCCAAGCGGCGGCCGGATGCGGGCGTGCATCCCGCTGCGAGCTGCTTGGCGTGGCGGTTCGAGACGAAGTATTTTTCGAGATTTGAGCGAGTGGGAGAAATTCGAGACGTGTTTCTTCAAGATCAAGCCAAGAAAAATCAAACCATGACAATTGGATAATTTGTGCCCAATATGTTTATTTTTCTGTTTTGCTTGATTTTATTTGTGCTATCTTATGCTTTATTTAATTTGTTTAAATGTGTTTGCATGAGGGTTGCCAAATTGAAAAATCTCAACTTCAAAATTACTAAGTATGTTTTAAATAATTAATTGACAATTTTATTAGGATAATAAAATTGAATTAATTTTGACCTCCATGATTTATTTATTTGTGAATTCTTTTGGAGAAATTCCCCAACGGAGACGGTCAAAAGATAGGTTTCACATGAATGAATTCCAAACGGATGATTGTGGGTTATTACTAGTGGCTTTTATTTATGACCCTCCCAACGAGGCTCGATCAAAGCGAAATAGTAATCAGTATTTAATCATGGTTATTACTTAGGTATAAAATTGATATGCATATACTTCCCGGAGTCCCTGTCAATTTTATATTGGTCAACTGAGGAGCCAACTATTAATCTGGATATTAAGGGTTTGTAATCGTTTTGTTTGTAACTCAATTTGAATGTGTTTAAATAATGACCCACCCAACGTGGCTTATTTAAACTGCATTTTTGAGATGTTGGCTGATGCATTGTTCATATTTTTTGAGATTTTAAATATGATGGCATGTGATCAAACCTTGTGATATATTTGTGCTTATGCATATTATTGTTTATTTCAGTTCATCATGTCACAACTTTTTAATCCACTGTTCATTATACTTAAAGTCAATGCAATATGTATGGAAACTATATTGATTGGAAAATTATAATTGTCCTAACTGCACAAAAGCACAAGTGGATTTTGACACACAAAAATCAGATGAGCCAACTGACGAGTCAAAACATGCGGGACTCGTCGGATCACTCATGAGAGATGTCGTCATTTGAAATGGTGGAGGGAAAACCCGTAAGGGATTATCTCCTCAAAATAGATGGCCCATCCGAACAAACATGAGATTCTGAGTGCAGATTATGATCTGGAGACTCAGATGAATTTGGTACTTCACTCTCTGTCCAAAAGGTTTTTGAGCATTTTGGCCTCGCTAGCTAATTTGTTGCAAGCTTTTGGTCACGGCAGAAATGATGAAGAGGCACCAAACTCAAGCTTTAATGACAAGTGGTCCGTCTTCATTTTCTAGGCCAAGGGTAGGCAAGATAAAGAAGAGGACCAAAGGCCATAAGCAATAAAACTCAACTATTGCCAAGGGCAATGGTAAGATGAGGAATGCTTGTTGTGTCAAGGAAAATCCAAAGAGGAAGTGCTTAAGCTGCGGTGAGAGAGGACAATGGAGGTTTTGCCTGTTCCAACCCCAAAAGGGACGGAAAGAAAGGTAATTCTCATACACTAGTTGTTGAAACTTGTTTAGCGGCGTATACTTCTCATTCGTGGGTGGTTGATACGAGATCCACTAATCATGTTGGCTTCACGGGTTCTAAATGATCCGGCAACATAGTGGGAGTGAGATCCTCATCACACTGGGTAACGTTACGAAAGTAGAAGACATTGCAATGCTACGTAAATGGCAGATATTGCAATGCTACGATAGTAACGATTATTGCAATACTACGCAAGTAGCAGACATTGCAATGCTACATGAGTAGCAGTTAAAGTAGTGGGAGAAGTGCACCTATCTTTTGAAGATAAAGTTTTTTTTTTTTTTGAGATTATCTTTATGTTCCCAGTTTTAGAAAGAATTCACTTTCAGTTTCTAAAAATCGATTAAAGGACACTAAGTTTCTTCTAATAAGAATGACATCATTTTTGAAATGATGAGTGTACCTGTTATGGGACATTGATGGAAAATCTCTATAAAATTAACTGTGCACACCACTCACTTAAATGCATCCTATAACACATCAACTATTTCCGGAAAAAAAAAAGCGTGAACGAAATACTTCTTTGGCATCTAAGATTAGGTCATATAAATCCAAAGAGGATCCAAAGGTTGGTGAAAGATGGTTCACTGGAGCGTCTCCAAGTTGAATCGAATCCAACCCGCGAATCATGTTTGGAGGGTAATATGACCAAGATGGCATTTGGAGCCAAGGGGAATGGGGCTAAAGAAGTGTTAGAGATCGTTCACATAGATGTACGTAGTTCAATGTCAACCAAAGCAAAGAGGAGGTTATGAGTAATTTTATTGATAATTACTCAAGGTACATTTTCCTTATGAAGCATGAATCGAGACCTTTGAGAAATTCTAAGAATTTAAGGCTCAAACAGAGAATCATAGGGAAAAAAGTATCAAGTCTCTACGATCTGATCGTGGAAGCGAATACCTCAGCGATGAGTTTTTGAACTACTTATCTGATGAAGGATTGTATCCCAGCTCACCGCACCCCGAACCCCTCAACAAAATGGGGTTTGCAAGAGCAAAGCAACAAAATTCTTTTGGAAATGGTTAGATCAATGATGAGTTATACGGATCTTCCCGAGTCGTTCTGGGGTCATGCCTTGGAAAACAGCGACTTATATTCTGAACTTGGTGCTATCCAAATCAGTTCCCAGAACCCCAAAGAATTGTGGACCGGATGCAAGTCTAGTATGAGACACATGAGAACTTTGGGGTGTCCGACTTACGTGTTGGACAAGGAAACCGGTAAATTGGATCCTCTATCGAATTAAAAAGGTTTTTGTAGGATACCCCGAGGAACAAAAAGGGTGAATGTTCTATAATTCCGAAGATCAAAAGGTGGACATTCACACCCACTTTAGATTTTGGAAGAAAACTATAGAACCAAAGAAAACCCAGAAGTGAGATTACCTTAAATGAGCTTAGAGGGCAAACCTCGGTGACGATCAGATTAGATGATATACCAAACGATCGTTTTTCTGGCCGGAACCTCGTTATAGTGGGAGGGTTGTTAGACAGCCCGAGAGATTCATGGGAATAGGAGAGTCCTCGGACTTGATTCCGGAATCAGACCCATGGACATATGACGAGGCACTCCAAGATAAGGATGCTGATTTCTTGGTAAACAAACAATGAAAGCGAAGTGGGTTCTATGTTTCATAATAGAGTGTGGGAGCAAGTTTAACCACTTAATGGGGTCAAACCCATTAGATGCAAGTGGGTATATAAGAGGAAAAGAGGATCGGACGGGAAGGTTGAAACCTTTTGAAGCAAGACTAATGGCGAAAGGTTATACTCAGAAAGAATGGGATCGATTATGTGGAAACTTTTTTCGCCCATAGCCATGCTTAAGTCCATCCGTATTCTCTTATCGATTGCTGCGCATTTTCGACTTTGAATCTGGCAAATGGATATCAAGACAGCTTTCCTTAACGGAAGTCTTGATAAAGAGATCCATATGCAACAACCCCTAGTTTTCATTGAAACAGGCCAAGAACACTGGGTTTGTAAAAAGCTCAAGAGGTCCATTTACGGACTCAAACAGCATCCGAACTTGGAACCAAAGTTTTGATCATATTATAAAGTCTTATGGGTTTTGATCAAAACGAGTTTGAAAGTTGTGTGTAAAAAGCGTGTCGAAACTGCATTGGTATTCTTAGTACTGTACGTAGAACACATTGTGATCATCGGGAACGATGTGAAGGTGTGATCAGATGTAAGGGCATGGTTTTCAAAACAGTTTGATATGAAAGACTTAGGGAAAACCGGACACATCTTTGGGATCAAGATCACAAGAAAAGGATAGTCGGGTTATCGCAAGTTTCATACATAGACACTGGTTTTTGAAACGATTCAAAGATGCAAGATTCCAAGAAAGGATTCTAACCTTTCGGACTTGGAATCCATCTATCCAAGAATATGTTCCTAAGACAAAAGGAGATAGATGACATGAAAGGCATTCCTTGTGCTTTGGTCAGAGGAAACCTTATGTATGCAATCGTGGTACGAGACCCGGATATATGCTTTGCGTGAGGCATGGTAGCAAGATATCGAGTAACCGAGGAAAGTTTAATCGACGACGATTAAAAACATCTCAAGTATCTCAAAAAAAGAACTCGGGATAGAATGTTGATTTATCGATCGATACTCCAATCCCCATCGGCCACATGGACTCGGATTTCCAATCAGATTTAGATTCCAGAGATTATCTGCCTCAGTTAGTGTGTTTCCATTTGGGAAGTGTAGCCATCAAATGGACGAGTGTGAAGCGTAAAATGCATCACCGACTCAACCATGGGACTCGGGTAAGTAGTCGCCAGTGAAGCGGTGGAAAGAACCGATTGGGCTCTAGATCTTCTTAGTGGACTTGGATGGTGTTCTCAATTTGTCTAGCAATATCCGCTAGGGCGCTTGCAAATTCAAGAGAACCAAGAGTCCACGAGTCAAACAAACACATTAAAGGAAAGACATCTTATACGAGAAATCGTTAAGAGAGGAGATATATATGTGGCAAAGATAGCGTCTGAGGACAGCCTAGCAGATCCATTCACAAAGCGTCTGCCTCTGAATACATTCGAGAGACATGTGAGTGGAATGGGTGTCAAGACCGTTTGCTAACTGCTTTGAGTATAAGTGGGAGAAATTATTAGGTTCGTGTAGGTGACATTAGATGTCACGGACTACTCGAGACGTGTTGTAGTATACTTAAAAGCAGACTTTGAGTATAAGTGGGAGATTGTTGGGGATTATACTGAAAAGTATGCTTTTTACTTTGTATAATCGAAACTGAATTTCCAGACTTATTTACTGAAATAAATTATTTATCACTGATGCTTTAAATATGATTGAATGTTATATATATTTTCTTGATAATGTTCAATAATTTGACAAGTTGTTAATCAGTAGTTAATTTAGTGATACCCGATCATAGAAGATTAAATTAACAAATCCTTTTGTAACTATAAGTACGCCCATTCAAGACCTAGATGGAAATGAACAACCATCGCGAAAGGTTGAGGTGTAAGGCTTAGATTGGTTTGTCTTGACCAAGAGATTACACTAGTGCATGACTGATGCGCTGAATAGGACCTACAAGAGGATAAATTCTTCAGAACTAAACAAGGAAGAATTAGACCTCAGTGGTTCGTTGTTTCTTAACCTTCGTCCCTTAAATAGGATCACGTGGGATCGGTAACTATTGCTTTGACTTATCATGGGTAGCTTAATCGAGAGAGATTCAATACTTTTTATCTTGGGCAATATTATTGGTCACATGTGATTGCTAAGATTTAATACGAAGAATCGCGGTGCAAGCACGTTTTTGCTTGATTTGCCCCTTGGGAGGTTCATAAGCTTTATCATACTAAATCTTGCAAGTGGAATTTGTTTTAGGTATGGATAATAATGTTTGAACGTTTCTCGACCAAGGACAAAAGATATTAATTAATGGAAAGCTATTTCAGTGGCTTGAATTAATTAATGGGCTAGATAATCTTAAACACGGGAAATGATGACCAGGAGCCATATTGACTGTAATATGAGTTAAGATGGATAGTGCAATATTAATTATGTAGTGGGATTAATTAATATTTATGGGCTTGAATTATATTGTGGCTCAATATTAGATATTCAAGATCCATTAGAAGGTCCAATCTTAATTCTCCTAAAGGCCCCCGAGTAGCCCAAACATATAGTCCATTAACTGAAAAAAAAAGGTGATTAAAATAAAATAAATATTGTTGCTTATATTTCCTCAATTTTTTCGAAAATTATGGATAAAAGAGAGAGAAAGATTTTCTTTGAATTTTGTTATGGAATGAAGATATGTATTCTTGGAATACAAGATTATCTCATTAAATTCAAGAAATCTCCCACTTGGTTATACATAGTGAAATTTTCGAAATTTTTGGAAAATAGAGGGCAAGAAAGATTTTCTTGAAAAGATATTATGGAAGATATGTATTTCTTGAAATACAAGAATATCTCATAAATTCAAGAAGATCCAAATCTTGGATTCTTGCACACTATTTTTCGAAAATTAATCCATATATGAGGAGGTGGGATTTTTGTGGAATATTTTAATTATGGGAAAGAGAATATATGAGATATATTCAAGATTTCTTGGTGACCAAGAAAAGTCTTATCCCACATTGGAAAAACACACAAATTTCGTTCACCCCTCTCCTATAAATAGGGGATGATTAGTTCATTCCCAAGTACAATTCCATGTGCTGGAAATATTAGCAAATCCACATACGTGGTGCAACAAAGTTTATTTTTTTCCTTTTGTTAATTGTTCGCGAGCATCCTTCCACCGGATTGTCGAGCAAGGGCTAAGGGAATACTTGGGAAGTCCTTTTGGTTAGTCCGTCCGATCAAGTCTTTGCCATCCCGAGAGAGGTACGTTCACGTAAACCCGTAGATTCCGCATGCGTAGGTTTTACGTGGCTTTTTATATGCATGATTTGTTGTTGCAATTATTATTTGAATTAATATAGGATTAATTCATGCTAGTAATAATTAATGAATTAAATTTGTATTTAAATATTCACCCCGAATAGATCTGTGCAACTCATTCCCCAACAGTACCCGGGTGCATACAAGACCTAGTCATATGATAATACCACGAACAATATTAATTCAACTTTTAATATAATTACATAAAAAATTATCACAAAAATCATGTTTTAGTTTTGGCAAAAATTTGTATGCAATATCGCATACAAGCAATATGTGCAATTACAGGTTAATTAAAATTTTTTTATTTCTTTCTTCGGATACATGAATGTGTGTGTGTCAGCAACGCTTCTTCTTCCTCGGCGTAGAGAGCCACCAAATTTCTTTTTCTTCCTCGCATTGCAATAAACGCGATTAGATCTCAGTTGTACTCTTCTCACGCTGTTCTTTAAATCTGTAATCTTGGACTGACAATTTCTTTTCGTACTTGTACTGATTTTTGTTCCTATAGTAACACTCGTTTGTTCATAGGATAATACTCTTTTGTTCATAGAGCAACACTCTTTTGTTCATATATATAGTAACACATCAAGTTGTTCTTTAAATCAGTAATTTTGGACTGAGGATTTCTTTTCACGCTTTTACTGGTTTTGTTCATGTGGTAACACGTTTTTCTTCATAGGGTAATATTTTTTTGTTCATGTAGTAACACTTATTTTTTAGTAATATATAACACCGTAAACATATCATCGTAATACTTTGTGAATACTTATGTGTTACCATATGAATAACAATGTGTTACGTTATGTTTTAATACGTGTTACGTAAGATATAAAGTTATTTCAATATAACAATGCAGTAACACTTACACATAGATGTAGTAACTAGTAATACACAAAACCTTGACTAAAAAAAATATTTTAAAAATTATGTACTTAATAAGAATTGAACCTGCGACCAAATACATTAACAACAGACTTGAATCACTAGACTGCAACACATATTTGATAAAAAATATTATTCTATAAATATATATGTGTCCGCCCAACCCACAGCCTTGCCCGCCCCGACCCGCTGCATCCAATCCGTTGACTCGCAAATTTTTGTTTATTTTACCTTTAACACATATCACTATTGTGTAATATTTCATAAGAGATCTACTCTTTAATTTTTTTATTTAAATTTCACCTAAGAAAACTCTTCGTCGTATCACCCATACTATCTTATATATCTACTATAATTACTATATATATATTATGTTAGTCTTCGTAAAGTTCATTTTTTATAATAGGCAAATTTAGGACACTCTAATCCTTTTAAATTACACCAACTTCACAATTTAACTTTTAGTTCATCAACAAGCTTATCCACAGAAAACTCAACATCATTGAAAATAAAATTGTTCCTCTTTTCAAATCAGCCATACAACGCCTAGCTAAAGCGCTACTGCTATATATCTCCCTTTTTTCCCCTTGAGCAGACGACTATGGACAATTAAATTGATCGTCGTATCGGAATATAACACAGTAAAAATTCCTAGTCAATTAAAAGATTTCATCCATACCCTGTGAGTTGTAGTGCATTCGAAGAAGATATATGCTTCCCCTTTGTGTGTTCCGTAAAGCCAAATTCAACCAGGTTATGTCGCTTTAAAATCCTCCCTTTTTATTAAAAGTTAGTTAGGTTAAGTTTTTAATCTATTTCATAATTATTTTGCCGACATCGATTATATATTTTTGCTAAAGGTTATCTTTATTATATAAAAATGCTTCTTATATGTGAAGAAATCCTTAAGAATCTTAATTTATAAAATTAAAAGAATTTTAATTTGTGAATAATCTCAAACAATGTATATTAAGAATATTAAAAACATTTAGGAAAATAAAAACCCTGTACTACACATCAATCGAAAATGCAGGACTAATGGAAATAGAGAAAAAAAGTTTTTTGGTCCCATAACTTTTCTGTAATTCGGTTTTGGTCCCAAAAAATTTAAATATCCAATTTTGGTTCCATTTTTATTGAAAAATAGAAATTTTTATCATTTTTAGTCATGCGCAAGTCACGTATCGGTTAAAAAGGCGGGTTTCCATGCTCATGTATGATGTGGACACTGACTATTAAAAGAAAAACTCATTTTTCTAAAAAATTAGAAAGAACAAGAAAATTTCTCCCAAGTGCGGAAAAAATAAAATTTTAAAGTCCACGTCAACTACGAGCTCGGGAAACTCCAATTTTAACCGACATATGTCTTGTGTGTGATAAAAAAGACAAAATTTTATGTTTTCGGCAAAAATGAGACAAAAATTGAACAATCGAGATAATTATGAGACCAAAATTGAAAAGTTAAATTTTTTGGGACAAAAAACTGATTATAGGAAAGCTATGAGACCAAAAAAACCTTTTTTTCTCAATGGAAACATGAAACTACATCCTGAAACTTTTTCACATACACACAGTTACAAAACAAAATATATTTTCTACAACTAATTTACATTACTTTTTTTATGATTTGGTATTTGGCTCAAGAATTAATTAATTCGTGGACAAATGAACTCTCATCTTAAGAATTAACAGCACCTTGAAGGTTTTGAAAATGAGATTTAAAGAGAAGGATACTCCAAATTCACATGCCAAGCCCTGAGGATTCCACTAAATTTCCTTTATTAAATCATATATATATATATATTTATATATTGATCATATTAATTAATTATATATACATAATTTATGACTCGAATTTAATTTGGTTTGACTCGAAAGGCGCATGGCATACGTACACTAAAGGGAAATTTGGCTATAAATTCGGTCTGTTTCATTGCAGGTTCTGCACATTTTTCTAGAATAAGATATCTATCCTTATAGTTTACGATTTCCTGTTCGCCTAATTTTATAATGTAACTTAGTCTTAATTAATAATTATTGTTTTTTTAAATTATTATTATTATTATTGCTCTTCATTTCATATAACTATTGTTAGTGCATGAGCTGGTGATTATTTAAGGCGAAAAATTCTTTTTTTTTTCTTCCCTTTTTCCCCTTAACAAACTCTTTTTCTTCTGACTAAACGAATATCTAATGTGTCATTTTTTAATAATTAATTATACTCTTGAACATGTGATTCCAGTGGCACATGAAAATAGTTTTCTAGCCCACTACTTTAATTTAATTGTGGTTTCAAACAAACTCTTATTTATTTATTTCATTTCGAACCGAACCCAACCCGGTTCCCCACATGCGCGACCACATGCACAGCCGGGTTAGGTTTGGGTTCGACCAGTTCGGGCCGAGTCAAGTTCGAGTCGGGTCGAGTTAAGACCGGATAATTGGGTTGAACTAGGAATGAAATAAATGAATAAGAGTTTATTTGGAAACAAAATTAAAATAAAATAGTGGGATAGGAAACTATTTTCATGTGGGAATGAAGATTACATGTTCAAGGGTATAGTTGTCGAAAAGGGGCATAATAAAAATCCTCAGATAAAAAAAGGGCAAAATTTATAATTTCTGTTTATTTAATTATTAATCATAATATTATAATTATTACTAGAGAACTAACAACCATTTTTCGTGTTATTTCTTGTTCTCGGACGAGTACGTACTATAACAAAAATGTTGTTCGCTCTTCTCCTTCTCGTGCCTCTCGTCTTCCTTCTCCTCAAAAATCCATTATCTCGTGAGACGAATCTCCCTCCAGGCCCTAATGCATGGCAAGTTTTATGCAACATTTCGGAATTAAAAAATAGACCTCATATTGCATTCACAAATTTAGCCAAAGTCTACGGCCCATTAATGTCCCTACGCCTCGGTAGTCGAGTCGTTATCGTCACCCAGGGACGGACCCAGAAATTTTACCGAGGGGGGCCCAATTTATAACATAGTGTAGCTAAATGCACTTTAGAATTTTTATATATTTTCGAAAATTATTTGGACTAAACATCTTTATATTAACAGAGTCGAATACATTTATATGTATATTGAAAATGTGAATTATACATATTCTTTCTCTATTTTGTTACCCCTTTCTCACCTAAAAATCAATATTTTATTTATAGAGTGTTGATTTTTACAAGGATTAGTAATAGTGGTGTACAGTGAACATGATGCACATAATACTTTGTTTAAAGGAGACAGACATTCGTATGAGATAGTTTTATACATGATATAGGGCATAATCTATAACACAAATAATACTCATTCTTCCAAAATATTAGAGCGTTAATACACAATTTATGCTTCGCCTTACTATGAGACTGTCTCATACAGGTGTGTCTTAATTATAAGTATATATATATAAGAAATTCAAGTGGGGTCAGGGGGGCCCAGTGACCCCCCTCGCTCCAAGGTAGGTCCGTCCCTGTCGTCACCTCATCAGCCGCAGCCGCCAAAGAAATCCTTCAAACTCAGGACAAGAATTTCTCCGGCAGGTTTAAAAGAATTTGAGAAAAAAAGTTTTTTTTTCCCATAATTCATCCCAAAAAATTAACTATTCAATTTTGGCCCCATAACTATCTTGATTGTCCAATTTTTGTCGAAAAAAATAAATTTTGGTCCCACAATTTTAATCGATATGTAACTTGCGCATGACAAAAAATAACAAAATTTTCTATTTTCCGGGATAAATGGGACCAAAATCGGACAATCAAGATAGTTAGGAGACCAAAATTGGATAGTTAAATTTTTTGGGATGAAAAACGGATTACGGGAAAGTTATGGGATGAAAGAAATTTTCTTCTCGAAAGGATTTTAGCTCATCTAAAAGTTTGAACTTCATTATAGAAAAGTGTGAAATCAATTCATTTATATTAATTCTGTACTGCAGGTACTTGCCATCCGTATACTACAAGGTTCCGAACGCACAACACTCGTCGATAACATTGGCGAAAGAATGCAACCGGTCGTGGAAACTCCTCCGAGGGATGGGCCAGAATTTCATATTCTCCGCCAAATCCGTCGAGGATAAGGCGGAGATAAGGAAGGTGAGGGTGTTGGAGGTGGTGGAGTATTTGCAAAGCAAAGTGGGTGAAGTTGTGAACCTTGAGGACATATTGGTTTCGAGGAATTTGTTTGATACTAGTGGAAAGGATGAGAATAGTTGCAAAGTGAAGGCATTAACTAATGAGGTTGTTAAGATGGTTTCTTCTCTAGGGTTTTCGGATCTTTTCTCGTCGCTGGAAATGGTGGATTTTCTTGCTGTGAGAAAAGGTGCTATGTTAAATGACAAAGTGTTAAAATAATTAATCTGATACTGCACTGTTTCACGAAACCAACAAAATATAAACATAGAAAAAGAAACGAATCGTGTCAAGGGCGCACCCTTTTCCCCGCAAAACAAAATACGCCCTGGATAGTGCTCACAGGATCGTGCGTAATTTCCCAAAAGGTAAAACGGTTCAAGTATTATATCAGTAGCACCACTGAAGTAATACTATCGTCGAACTGTATCGGAGTATGAGCAGGGAGATGGAAAGAAGATATGTACGCAGAATTGCAGAGTTGTTTTTCGTAGGGTTCGAAAGTTACTGAAGTGAATTCTGAAGGGTCATTATATATATAGACGGAACCACCTCACGGGAGGCTGAGTGGGGTGGTTTTGACCGCATGAGACCGTCCAGGTTCGGAGAACCTTTAATTCGAATTCAAAATTTTAAATTTTGGATAAGCTTGAATCCGCGCATGGATAAGTCCTGACTCCTGGGCCAACCCAATTCCGGATGGACCACCCAACTAATTAAATCCAAAAATTAAATGGCCCAATTAAGATTTTGGGTATCTAAAAGATAGATGGGCCCAAAGCCCAATTGCCAATTGCCAAGAACCAAGAACCCCGGGCCCGGGCGGAGCACGCGCGTGTGTGGTTCATGGTTAGGGTCCCCATGCACCATTTTGGAGAACATGACTACAAGCTTGTATTTATACTAGGACTTTCCTTTAAGTTTCCAATGTGGGATGAGTGGGAAAACTACACATGGTCAACACTCACCCATTAATTATTCTCTCACTAGATCATTAATGTCTCATCTTCTTTAATTAATTTCTCACTCACCGAAATTCGGTTTTGAGATATTAAATATACCACAATCATCTACTCCGCGAGTAGATCGATCTCGTCACGTTGAATTTACAAAAACCAACGTTTTAATTCCTCAATTAATTTGGTCAAACTTGAGTGCTAGAACACTTTCAAAACCAAATTTCCAACACAAAATTCTTTGTATTTGGGGAGATATTGTGAGGGAGAGACGAGCAAAACACGATTGTGGTCTCGTTTCGGGCGAGAGAGATTTCTTGGACGGGCTTTTCGCGGAAACTGAGTTTTCCAACGAGCAAATCTGCTTCATTTTCTTGGTTTGAGCTTCTCCTCTTACTCTTGAACATTTAGCATGCATGGATGATGATTGGAGTTTACTATATTCATCACCTATTAACACATGACATTGATTATAATAAAATGCAACATCAAAGTGAAATAGGAAAATCATTACGTGTATGAGATCACATATTTCATAATTGGTGTTTCATTGTATTCTATAATATGAATGAATGACACGTGACACAACAATTAACTTTCTTCTGTGGCATTAATTAGAAAGGTTAGCAATCCAAATCAAATAATTAATGTTTCATCTCACCTCATCTAATTCTATTTTTTTTAATGCGCAAAGTATTTGTGTATCTAAAAGTTAAAACACATGGAATGTTGTGGTAACATATTCAAGAAAGTATTTAAGGAAGATGAAACACCATTTAGAACATAAGACCCAGTTGGGTATTATTAATTTGTTAGAGAATTATACATATGAATTAACTCCATGCCTCTCTATAAATTTGAATTTTTAGATGTCTCCACACTTTTTTATAAGTTCAAATTTTTAGATGAATTGTAATTCTTTCATTAAGTGGCTGTTTCGAAACTCTATTACAATAGTTGGAAGCACTTTTTTTAAAGTTGATGGCGTAAATTGTTTCAACACAGGCCTTAATTATATAATCAATTCATTTGTCACAAAAATATAAGTTTTCAAGTTGATCACCCTATAATCTTCATGAGCATATCAGGATCACCTATTAGAGCCCGTTTGTTATGTGGTATGAGATATAAAAATATATGAAATTATGTCATACTTTTTATTTACCCATGTGATATATTTGACTTTTTAAAGTGTTTGGTATGATGGATTAAATCATGATTGATATTATAAATATCACTTAGGAGGGATAACACATGTTTGGTATTATAAATATCACCTAAGAGGTGGGATGTATAATCATGTAAAATGGAAAAATAAAATGCGGGCTTTCGGGCCAAAAGGAAAAGCCATCAAGTATACTAGATATGATTTGTTTTCCCAATTTTCCTTTCTTTTCCCTTACTCTCTGCTGTTTCATTTTGTGTTTCATTACCTTTTATGCCCTCACAGGAGGTGCTTCTTGCGGGCACAGATTCAACCATGATTGCATCCGTGTGGTCACTAATACAGATTTGGGCTTGGAGAGCTGTTAAAAATGACCTTGGAGAGCGGTTATAACAGCTCTCCAAGTAACAACTGTCCAAGCTTGGACAACAGATAAAAAACCTCATTGCAAGCAAAAGCACTTACAAAGCGGTTCCCAACCGCATTGCAAGCGATCGCTCTTAGACAGCGGTTTAAAACCGTTGTCCTCTTGGACAGCGGTTTACAACCGCTGTCTAACCCTTTTTTTTGTTTTAATTTTTTTATAAATAAATACACTTGGACAACGGTTAAAAATCGCTGTCCAATAATTTTTTTTTTTACAATTAATATATATCTAATTTATATTTTAAAAATCCTGTTTATATAAAACTAAAATCAAAACTAAAATCATAAACCAAATCTTATACCACGATAATATATATATACATCCAATATACCGAAACATATCAAATAAATTAATAAACGCATACGCATCGTATATGAAATAAATATCCGTCAACAAATTAAAACATGAAGTATATCAATACAAATATATAAGTAATATGCTACCAAAAGTTATCCCGCTCTATCTAAAATTATACAAGAATCGATTGTAAAGGTACCTTGTCCAATCCATTTTCCATTTGTTCATTCTTTATTTGGAGTAAGACTTGACCGGACGATCATAGACAAACTGCAAACAACGATCAATTAATCAATATAGTTAGATATATATAGTATGAAGTTTTATTCAATTAATAATAATTTAAATAAATCGATAAATTGACTTACGTTGATAGGAATCGACGTTTGAGAAGCGCATATTATATCTTCAATATAACAGCACACAAAATGTCCACAGTGATCGCTATCTCGTTGCCTCGATACCTGTTGATTAGCAATTATAATCACATATTACAATTATAATTATTTTATATTAATTTGATAACTTAATAAATTAAATTTACCTTAACATTATTCCAGTTCACTTTATTGAAGTTAGCTCTTGAGCCTTGATTAGGAAGGCGACTCCGATACATCGTCATCACACTATTATTATTAGAATTAAAAAATAAAGTTAGATTAAATATGCATAATTTTAATAAGTAAAACAAATCATTATATTATAATATTAAAAATGAACTTACGCTTCCATGTACGAAGTGAGATCAGGCCGATTTGAAGCCAACCCATTCGCAGCTGGATCCATAAAATATACACTTAATGTGCTCATATTTATGGCGACCAACACCCAATGATTCCTATATTATATTAAGAATATTAAAATTAACTGTAAATTTAGCATATGTGCAAATATCATATATATTATGAATATAAATTTTAACGAAATGTTTATTGTACTCACCCCACATTTGTTGGCAAAAAATGAGATGATCTCTGTCAGTATAACTCAGCATATGAAAAACTAACCACTCCATGGTCTGTGGCCTATCAATCATTAAGCAAGACACTTGGAGGGAGACGAAGGAATACATTCCACCTGCTCGAGAATCTCTGGAGAGATATACCTCACCCAAATATCTTTAACCAACAAATATACGCTAATTACTATTTAATTTGAAAATTAAACTATATATAGAAAGTAAATACTGAGAATTAATTAGTAAACACATACTTGAGATAAAAGGCTATGCTCGTTGCACTCAACCACTGGTCATTCACGACTTCAATCACATGCTCCCGAGCGATGTATTCTTCAATAGAATTCCGATGAAAGTAAGCATTCATCGGAACTGTGACCATATCGAAATCAAAGGACTCCACTATTACTTGCACCGTATGCTGTATGGCGTAGTCGTGATCTAAGTCTCCAGGCAATGGATAACCAATTAGTCTGCGACCACCAATAGTGGAGTCCCTCGGTATCTCCCTCTGACTGGCTGCGACACCCTTTGATTTCTGTTTAGGCTTTTGTGGTGTCGGCAGTTTCTACAATTTATTTGCAACATTATTTAGAACGACAAACAAGATAATGAACTTTAATAACATATATTAAATTTACCTTCATGGTGAGAGAGACCAAGTTGGTCGGCCATTCGATGAAGTGTCCGACAGCTATTCCGACTGTGACAGGATCATCAATTGGTTTAGGCACTGGTGAATCCTCTTCTCCGATTACGGGTACATCGAGCGTGACCCTCACGAAACCAGGAGTGATGGGACTACCATGAATAACTCCATCGGAGTAATTGAGCAACGTTCCTGTAGCCACCAACCGAGTAGGATCCTCCAAATAAAGGTATCATAGGGTCGATGACTATTCGAATAAGATATTTAGTTAGAAAATTTTAATATATATACTAGTCTTTAATTAAAATAAATGTGAGACACATCTGATACCTGCGGGACGTCGTTTCGAAGTGCCTCAATAAAATCGTCCCTAGCATTAGCCGAAAACATAGCATCAGCGACACTATTTTCACAGCTTGCTCCACTCGAGGACATTCCGTGATACGACCGTCTCTCGGACCTCATCTGTTCCAACTCTTTAGCCATCTGGGCAACCTGTTCCGAAAGTATACCCACCATATTCATGGCTTGAAGATCAGGTAACATGGCTAACGCCATATCAAACACTCCGTAAGCGGCCGGGATGCTCCTGACGACCTATAGCCCATCCAAGTAGATCATCGGGACCGACAAAGCGGATGTCTTCGGGCGTCATGGTCTGAGACATACGCTCCTGAATTACAAAAGATTATTATTTAATCATTTGTTTAGAAATAATAGTTTGTAATTCGAAGACAAATTAATGGATAGCTTACCCCTTCTTCGATGATATGCTGTGCACTGGAATCGGGAATATCCCCGAATCGAGTCTTTCTAATAGTTTGAAATAACTCGAAACGGGTAACAACAGGCTCACGCTCTCCAGCTTTCTTTTTTTCTTCTTTCTACGATAGTCATTAACGTGTCCCCTTATTAGATATATTAAAAGTGAATATATAAACAAAATTAAATGTTAGGATTTTGATCTCACCAGATTTTCTCTTATGCGTGCATAACCTTTGTTCGATCCACGATATCGCGCCTCCATCGACTTGGCTTGTTTGCGATTTTTCTCACTTCGTGACTACAGTGTAATAGAAATACGATAAACACTGAAAATCATAGGATATTAAAGGATATTGATCAATTTTACCTGGAACTCATCCTCCAAAGATCGTCGCACAAACTCCACCCAGTATGGGGCCACTGTAGGGCAATTCTGATATGCCTCATGCGGACTAGCCGAGTAAAGACCAATATCAGGATCTCGTGCTTGACTTCTCAGCCAAGCCCGAAAATTCTTGGCCAATACTCCAGCTTGCGACAGTATTTGCTTCTTCTTTTGAATAATCAAGGCTGAGAAATGTACTCTGACGCATATAACATAACAATGTAGTAAATTTAGTAATCATACAACAACTTTCAATAAGCATATATATAATTAACATACCGAAAGTTCATTCCATAATCTTTCCTTCAAAGAAGTCAGTTTGTCGCTACGCCAGTCCTTGGATGGAAGCACGGTAGGGATTATACGCCTGACTGCAGCTCCAAGGTAGAAAGACAACGTCTCACTCTGTTTTCCGATTGCCTGCCCATACTCATTGAATGATAACTGTAATAACATATTATTTAATTAGATTCAACGATCAATCAATATAATTACAATTTCAACTGTTCAATTGTAATAAAATTACCTGCACTTGTTTCCCCTGGTTACGAGCCCTCTTAATAGAAGCCATCGTGACTATACCTCTACTGCGCTTATCCCCAGAGCTGCTAGTGGTGGGAGCAGAAGTGTCACTCTGTCTCAAGTCATCAGTATCATGTCGATCATCAGCACCATGATCTCCATCATAATCTCCACCATGATCTCCTAAATGTACTCCATCATCATCTCCATCATCTCCGGGATGTGGCAGATAAGACATGATCCTGTAAAGCAGAAGAAGCAACATTTAATAAACAAAAAACAAACAATATTATCGCTAATCTGGTAACTACTGTTAAATTTGTTTGACAGAACCACGATGGACCATTTCTTATTAATTGGGTCGGGGACATAGAAAATTTGTCGAGCTTGACTGGCCATTATGTAAGGGTCATCTTTGTATCCCACATTCTTCAAATCAACACGTACGAACCCAGATCTTTCAACTTGGACCCCGTTAGGGATCCTCACCCAACTGCACTCGAAGATTGGTTGTCGGTGAACAACATAGTCGAGTTCCCAAATGTTGACAATCTGTCCAAAGTAAGTAGTATTCGATTGATTCCCTGCAGTTGCAGTAATGGACACCCCACTATTCTGCATTGTACTTGTGGCATCATGATCTCTGGTATAAAATGTGTATCATTTAATAAGATAACACTTATACGAATACACATGTCTATCAGGCATTCTGGATAACCACTTAACTCTTTCATTCACTAATTCTTTATCCCGTGACAACATATTTGCTACATAACCATGAACCAGTCAACAAATGTGCGATTGTGCTCAACTTCAATCCATGATCTATCTCTGGTGGGAAATGTCTCAACAAGTGCTTGCATGTCCAGTTCAATAAAAGGAAGCACGTCGACCGTGTTGTGAAGTACGCACAAGTGCATCCGTGTTAGTTCCTCCATACTAACACTTACATATTGACCACCGGTAATGCCTTCACCATCCATCCTATTGGTTTACCGAGTAATTCGAAATCCAATTGCATCGACATTCGGAATGAATTCAGACCAGTACTCGACTGCTTCTTCTACTAAATAGCGTTCTGCAATGCATCCCTACGTCCTGGACATATTCATCACATATCCTTTGAGCACTTTCATATATCTCTCTACACCATACATCCATCGCATTCGAGCAGGACCACACATCCTTGTCTCGTGTACCAAATGAACGGTTAGGTGAACCATTATATCGAAAAATGATGGAGGGAAATACATCTCAAGCTCACAGAGCGTCCCCACAACCTGTCTCTGAAAACCAAGCAATTTTCTAGGATCTATGACCTTGCTACTCATTGCCTTGAAGAACCAACATAACTTTGTTATGGTTATGCGCACATTTTCAGGCAAGATAGAACGTATTGCAATGGGCAAGAAAGTCTCCATGATGACATGATAGTCATGCGATTTCAGATTCATCAGTCTCACGCCATCATCTGATACAAGTCTCTGTAGGTTGGACAAATAACCCTCTGGAACTTTCACATCCTTTAGCTTCTGAAGTAACTCTTTTCTCTCATTCTTGGACAAGGTGTGTGCAGCAGGAGGTAAGAACGGTTGACCCCTTTCTCTAGGCACAGGTTTTAGTTCTGCTCTTATTCCCATATCAATCATATCCATTCTTGCATTGTAACCATCCTTGGACTTCTTATCAGCTAGGAGAGTATTGAGCAAGCTGCCACAAACGTTCTTCTCAACGTGCATTAGATCAATGAAGTGTCTAACATACAATTCTTTCCAATAGGGTAATTGAAAGAAAATTGATTCCTTCTTCCAACCGCTAGTGGGGACACTCTTTGCGAAGCTCTTTCCGTATTGTGTGTCGATATTCTTCATCTCATTCAATACATCCAAACCTGACAATAAACGTGGTGTTTCACCTGTCTCGATTGTGCCATCGAATGCATCGGCCATTGTTCTGTACTTATGCATTGGGTCCAACCACCTCCCATGTCCCATATAAACAGTCTTCCTACAGTGACTCAAGCGAATGTGATGTGTCTGCTTGGTACAACAAGGACATGCATCGGCCCCCTTCACACTATATCCAGATAGATTCCCGTAAGCGGGAAAGTCATTGATAGTTCCAAATAACATGACCTTCAACTTGAAATTCTCCTTTCTACAAGCATCGTACACATTGACACCCTCATCCCACAGGAGCTTCAAGTCCTCTATCAAAGGAGCCAGATATACATCTATGTCGTTACCAGGTCCTGATATCAAAATAGACAACATCATGTAAGTGCGCTTCATGCACAACTCGGGTGAAAGATTATAAACTAACAGTATCACTGGCCATGTACTGTGGTTGGTACTTTGGATACCGAATGGATTCATTCCGTCAGTCGAGAGTGGCTCGTTGCCAAATTCTGGATGTCTGACATCGAATGTCTTCCACTGGGTTGAATCAGCAGGGTGTCTTAGCATTCCATCTTTGATCCTATCATCATGATGCCAAGTTAAATTTCTAGCATCCACAGTGCTACTATACATTCTCCTGAATCTTGGTATTATCGGAAAGTACCACATCACCTTGGCGCGGAGATTTATTTTTCTTATATCGCTTCTCCCCACACTTGGGACATTCATCGAGTTCGCATACTCCTTCAGAAATAAGATACAATCACCCGGACAAGCATGAATTTTCTGATGTGTTAATCCGATGGAGTTGAGCATTTGTTTAGCATCATATGCTCTCGTGAAGGCGAGACATTTCCATCGAGCAATAGACCACTAATCGCTTCCAAAGATACTTGTGAAGTTAATCGATCGGACAACCGGTGAGTGCTTTTAGGTTGAACAATATCAACACACGGTAGCTTTTGTTGCCTTCTCACACCGGCCACGGTGGTAATCCGTGAGAATTCTTAACTTCTCGACATATAAGGGTGATCTCGCGGATCACCGTCATCCCCACTCGATGTATCAAGCGGTCGGTACATCATCGAAAATATCCGCATCCATTTGTATCTTCAAACCTAAAGTCAGTTCCTAGGTTGCTTGAGCTACATCTATCTATTGTCTCACCGTGAGATGTCCAAACGGTATATGCTTTATCAATACCGTGAATCATCAAGTGGACGAACAAGTTTTCTCGACCACTAACAGTTTTTCCATTCATACATTTCCAACACGGACATGGAATGTACCGAGGGTTGGTGCAAATGTGTAATTGCATGATTACAAAATTCTTCCACCCCATTCCTATACTCATCTCGATAATCGATCCGCTTCGAACCCACTTTCGATCCATATAGAACTAGCTCTGAGATGCCTATAGGGAAAGACAATATGAAGACTGTTTCTCAAGACAATGTATCTTAAAGTATTAAACCTAAAATCATACCTAACTATACTTAATCTACATTCATTTTAATTTTCTAATGTATTCTAATGTATTCTAATGTACCATCATTAATCATCTAATTAAAGAAACACACTATTCATTCATCAAATTAATAACCAAAATATATCCTAATGTATTAATCCTAATTTATGCTTAAATTAATCCTCACACAAGCATATAAACACCTTGAGTGCATCAATTGTTCATCTCTAAAATTAGCATAAAAAAATCAAGTCAAGCCACACAATATATATTCATCTCTAACTCTAACAAAAATTAATTCAAGCCACTAACAACAATTAATCCAAGCTAGCTACTAACAACAATATAATTAAATCAACATTAATCACACACTAACAACAATACTTTTGAATGAGACAACTAATACCTTTGAATGAAACGTCTAATACTTTTTAATGAAACAACTAATACCTTTAAATGGAAAACCTAATACTTTTAAATGCTTTGAATGGAACACCTAATACTTTAAAGTTTAAATGCCTTGAATGAAACACCTAATACTTTTTTAATGAAACAACTAATACCTTTGAATAAACACCTAATACCTTATTATGAAACAACTAATACCTTTGAATGAAATAACTAATACCTTTGAATGAAACAACTAATACCTTTGAATGAAACACCTAATACTTTTTTATGAAACAACTAATACCTTTTAATGAAACACCAAATACTTTTTAATGATAAAACTAATACCTTTAAATGAAACAACTAATACTTTTGGGTGAAACAACACACAAATTGATAACCAACCAACCAAAATATACACACATTTTCAAGAGCATTAATCATATACCAAAAACTAAATTAAACAATCTAACAAAAATTAATTCAAGCCACTAACAACAATTAATCCCACACTAACAACAATTAATCCCAAACATATATAAACACATTTATATATATATCCTAAACATATATATATATATACATATTGTAATTAATATATATATACAAAATAACATATATATATACATATATATATATAAAAAATACCAATATATGGAGGAGGAAGACGGCGACGGCGGTAGGGGATGACGGCAAAGGCGGCGACGGCGGGGGCGGTAGGGGAGGGCGGCGGCGGCGGTAGGAAAGGGAGGGAGGAGGGAGCGCGAGCGCGACGGAGACGATTTGGGGGAGATGGAGGACCTAGGACGGCGACGGTGGCGATTTATGGACAATGTGGGTTGGAGGAGGAGGGTGACGGTGCGATTTGTGGGAGAGGGAGGAGCTACGGCGACGGCGGCGATTTTGGGGGAGAGGGAGGAGGAAGACGAAATTGGGGGAAATGAGGGCAGGACGCTATTTCAGGTCTGTATAAAATTTCTGAACTTCACTTGAAGAGCGGTTTAGAACCACTCTCCCTTGCAGAGCGGTTCAAAACCGCTCTCCCTTGGAGAGCGGTTTCGAACCGCATTTTAATTTTTTTTTAATTTTTTTTATTAAAAACCGCTCTCCAAGCTCGGTTTTGGAGAGCTCTTTTTAAAAGGGCTTTCCAAGTGGAGCTGTCCAAGCTCAAATGTGTAGTAGTGGGTTGATGGTAGAGTTGATAAGGCACCCCCTTATTCTCCACCGAGTTCGCAACGAAATCGCCAAGGCCTTCGAACGAGACTCATGAGTCAACGAGTCGACTCTAACCGAGTCACACTACTTGCAAGCCTGCATAAAAGAAACGTTAAGGATCCACATTCCAGGCCCATTTTTGGTGCCCCATCGCGCAATCGAGACATGCAAGACCGATAATTACGAGATCCCGAAAGACAGCGTGGTGCTCATAAATGCATGGGCGATAAACATGGAGCCTAGTAGATGGAAAGACGCTACGATCTTCAATCCCGATCGATTTATCGACACGAAGATCGATTTTCGGGGAAATGATGATTTTGAGTTTATAGCTTTTGGGGCTGGAAGAAGAATGTGCCCTGGATTGAATTTAGGTATAAAGAATGTTCAGATGCTGGTGGCGTCTCTTGTGCATAATTTCGAGTGGAGTCTATCGGACGGCTCAGATCCAATCAATATTGACACCAATGATAAGTTTGGAACTGTACTTAGGAAGGAAAAGCCATTGTGTTTGATTCCAAGGGTGAGAGAATGAAGTGTTTGCAAGTGATCTTGATCATTAACCTTAATTCACGTGAAACATATGACGTGAGGTCATGAGTTCGAGTCACCATTTAATCGATAAAAAATAAAAATAAAATTCATGTGAAGCATAGAGTGATGTCGATTTCTCTAAGTTATTGATCTCTAAAGTGATGTATAATGATCCTACTGGATGAATAAAAATCAGTATCTATATATCTTGTGACTGAATTCCATCTGAACCGGCAAGAAAATTAGCTTGCAATATTATTGTGTTTCAAAAATTGTAATTTACGAGCATATTTTTTTTTTCAAAGATTGAGTTAAAAAGAGTTGTACTTATAGAGAACGTGTAGAAAGATAATTTATTCACATGTTGAGTAGTAAATAAATACAAAACAATGAGTTTAATCTTTCTGCATAATTACAATGGGTAAAATATGTTTTTAGGCCAAGTAAACATAGGGGGTTGTGTTTTATTGAAAATAATTTTACGGGCTTGGAAATGTAGGATAATATATTTTAAAACCTATACATATAGGACATATGCTTTAAAATCTGTAAACGTAGAATAATAGAGCTCGAATAAGCCAAAATCGGCTGATTTTAGAGCACTCCCAAAAGTAAACTCATTTGGGTGTAACCCCATTGTGACCATACCTAAATACAACCACAACGCTGTCATGTACCTACTGATATTGAAGGAAGGATTTGAGAAGAAGAAAGAAGATGGACAATTGGATTTAATTATGAGCCTTTTACTTGTTTTAATTCATAAGAATAAATGTATTAAAAGTTATTGGACCTTAGTATTTTATAGTGCAGCCCACTAGTTAATTTAATTAACTTGTAGGGTATATTATGCCCAATAGCTGGAGGAATAATCAAGCAAAAAAATTTCAGTCGTCTCTTACCTCTTCTCTCAAGTTTTCTCTCTCTATAACTCTCTTTCCCTCTCTATAACTCTCTCTTATTTGTTACTCATATATCTTCAATTTTCCAGAAATTACACCAAAAGCATGAATCATACGGTTAGTAGTGTTCAGTTCACTATAATTGGTACCAGAGCCGTCGATTCTGAGGAAATTTGTTAATCAGAGCTTGAAGATGGCCAGAAAAGATTAGAGCGATTATTGTACACTCTATCACAAAATAGAGAAGCTAGGGAAATCAAATTATAACAACAAATCTCTGAATTCAGTGATGGATGGCAAGAGAAAATGAAGGTAATATCTGAAAAAATGGAGCATATCGCCAATACCTAGGGTAATATGCAGTTACAGTTAAATGATAACAATGAGAAATTAAGGTTGGATGAAGAATCAATTGGTGATGCCAGCGAGGAGCTCAACATCAAATCTCAACAAATTACAGAGCCGATTCTAGGTCAGATTGAGAAAGATAAATTAGACATTGTGGTGGTTCCGAAATTTGATTTTTTTTTTTGTTTCTTGTTCCAAGTAAAACAAAATGATTATAAATAATGAGCCACATTTGCATGAGACCGTCTCACGGTGAGACAGAGTGTAATTTGAAGATTGACGCTTTAACACTTTGGAAGGGGTGAGGGTTGATTGTGCTAAGTTGTACTCCGTTTCATGCATGAGACCATCTCATACGAGTTTTTGTCATAAATAATTAATGTTTCTTCAGTAATGATGTTAATCAATATCACAGTAGAACAAGGTATATCAATGGCAGAAAATGCCAAACTACAAAAGAACAAAAAAAATCATAAACTGCATTGCAAGAATCAAGACAATTCTTGTAAAAACTACAAAATCCAGCCAGCCCCGCCTTATTTAACAATCAATGATGTAATTTAACAATCTTTTTCTTTAACAATGTCAAACATAGTGTAAAACTGATTTCATCTCCTTTTTCCTCATAATTACCTCATAGTATGGCTGGGATTTAAATTAATTTGGTCTCGTAACTTTGCACTTTTATTGAAAATGTCCCGTATGTATCACATGTTTTAATTTAGTCCCGTATGTTTTCAATTTGTGCCGATTTCGTCCCAAACTGCCGGAGGTCGACCAAAACGCTCAAACGACGTCGTTTTGGGGCGCGTTTCGGCCACACACCCCTAATTTTTACCGGAAACTGCCGAGTCAGATTGTTTTGTATATGTGGCATGCCAAATGTGTAATAAATACAATTAAAAAAAAAATTCAACTCAATTAAAATAATAAAAATAAACCTAATATTAAATTAAAAACCAAAAATTTAAAAAAATTACAATTTTTTTTAAAAAGATAGCATCTTCTCCCCAAAACCGGGCGGCTTCTTCTCCCCCCTCTCCCCCGCCGCCACCGTCTCCTCCTCCATCTTCTCTCCACCCCCGCCACCATCTCCTCATCCACCTTCTCTTTGGCCGCCGCCGTCTATTGATTAGCAGAAACTGCATCGGTGTGGAGGCCCATATGCGCAGCGCCTAGCCGCAAGTATCCCTTTCCCCAATCGGGCTTGAGCTCGACGGTATTCGCATCGGGGAAGGCGTCGGAGAAATTGCAGAGCGAGGCGAAGGCGGCGGAGCGGTTGGAGTAGAGGACGTGGTTGGTGGGGGCTAAGCTGATTGCGTCGGCACACGGCGTCGTTGAAGTTTCCGGCGGAGAATCAACCATTACTGATTGGATTTGGGGATTAGAAGCAGGAATTGGGGATTTGAAAGATTTAGGAATTATTGTTTCAATAATAATTGCAGCGAGTTGGATTTTTTAATTGACTTGGATTCATAATTTAATTGGAGGTGCTAAATGGGCAGATTCTGCCCAGGGCAGAATCATTAAAAAACCTTTGCCCTCAATCAAGTCCACCCAAGAATCTGCCCTCAATCAAGTCCACCAAATCTAAAATAGCATTTTCTGCCCAGGGCAGAATCTGCCCACCAAGAATTACTCAATTTAATTTTAGATTTATTTTTATTATTTTATTGAGTTGAATTTTTGTTTTAATTTTTAATTTTTTTTAATTGTGTTTATTACACACTTGGCAATGCCACATATGCAGAACAATCCAACTCAGCAGTTTTCTGCAAAAATTAGGGGAGCGTGGCCGAAACGCGCCCCAAAACGACGTCGTTTTGAGCGTTTTGGTCGACCTCAGGCAGATTGGGACGAAATCGACACAAATTGAAAACATACGGGACTAAATTAAAACATGCGATACATACGGGATCTTTTCAATAAAGGTGCAAAGTTACGCGACCAAATTGATTTAAATCCCTAATATGGCTTATGCTGCTCTTGTTTCGCTCCAACAGACCATAGATATGATCCTGAATCATGCTAAGTATTCCATTTCTGTTGATGAAAGAGAACAAATTACATCCATATTTGAATATATTTGTTTCTTGATATCCTTCCTTGAAAATTTCCCGGAGAAAGCCCAACATTTTGAAAGAAAAGTCAGGGAATTAGCTAATGAAGCAGAAGATCTTATTGAATATTTTTTTTACAAGCAATTTTGGATGAACTACTGGTGTAGTGTTGGGCTATCTAGAGTTGAATATGAACGCCGGCTGAAAAAAGTAAGAGAGGAAATTGGTACAATCACTGGAGATATGATGGATGATCGACCCTGTGATGTACATGCTCCTATTTCATCATCAAGTCTTGTAGCTTCGGGGAAAAATGACGTGGTAGTTGGTTTAAATGACGATCTGATAGCTATAAAAGAACGGCTTTGTGGGCAATCATCCAAGCTTGAAGTAATACCAATAGTAGGTATGGGAGGCATTGGTAAGACTACTCTTGCTCGATATGCTTTTGATGATTCATTAATAATGGAGTTTTTTCATATTCGTGCGTTTGTCCAAGTATCCCAAGATTATAGTGTGAAAAAAATTCTTTTAAACCTCGTAGCTTCAATTAAATTGTTCGAAGAACAAATGATAGGAGAGATGAAAGAATGTGAACTTGCAGAACAAGTGTACAAAATCTTGAAAGGCAGGAAGTATCTGATTGTAATGGATGATATTTGGAGCGCAGATGCTTGGGATGATTTTAGGAATATATTCCCAGATGACAAGAATGGAAGTCGAATCATGTTAACCACTAGGCTATCCGATGCAGCCGCTTATGCCAGTTCTGGTAGCCCTGTTCATGAAAATCCAGCTTTTCCAAGGACACTAAAGAAGTTGACTTTAGTTCGTGGTCAACTCCCATGGGAAGATATGGGCATTATTGGTTCGTTGCCTAATCTTCAAGTGCTTAAACTTAAGCATAGCGCTTGTGATGGTGATACATGGAAAACAACTAATGGAGAATTTCGTCAGCTCAAATTCTTGCAAATTAAGAGATCAAAGCTCCGATATTGGATAACTGAGAGCCTTCATTTCCCAAGACTCGAGTGTCCATATCTAAAAGAGATTCCAAAGAGCGTTGGAGAAATACCGACTCTTGAATTGATTCAGGTGGATGTCATGAACGAGGCTCTAGCCAACTCGGCCAAACAGATACAAGAGGACCAACACTCTACTTACGGAAATGATGCCTTTCAAGTTCGTCGCGTTTATGTATGAGTATGAGGTAACACATCTGATAGCATAAGATAATCAAGAGTCTCTCCCGCCCAGTTTTTGAATTTCTTCGATCCAAGTTCATGGTTCTGAGTTCAGGGTGCGGATTCTGGGTTCATGGTTCTGAGTTCAGGGTGCGGATTCTGGGTTCATGGTTCGGAAATGTAAAAAGAAATGGAGGGTGAAATCACCCAAGTTCTAATGTGTGGTTAATCCAAATTAAAATTGAATCCAATAGCATCATGTGCAATTTGTGCACACAAATATCACTCTTATCTGAGAGATGAATGATTTATTAGTCCTTATTTAGTAACACATACATACATATTGTAAGGGAAATTAAATAACAAAAATTAATTCTTCACCTCTCTAAAGGTTCGGACTTTTAGATGAGACGAAATCCTTTCATGGTATTAGTGCCTTTACGCTCACGCTCACATCCTGGGTTCGATTCTTGCTGAAAGCTACTCATATTAAATTATTCACTCGATGGGTCTCCTTTAAATAAAAATAATTAATTCCTCACCTCTCTAAAAATTAGGACATCTAGATGAGACGGAATTCTTTCACGTTTGTACAATTCTAGTATCTAATAGTTACGCAATTTTAATGGGAGCAATATGTAGAAATTAATATCAATTGCATAGTTTTTAAAAAATATTAACAATGATTGATCGTGACTATAAAGATGTGAATGTATAAGCTTCAGAAATTAATTACTGTACCAAGAACCAGAATTTCTACTACTGATTTCTCAATTTCTTGCGCTATAAATGTATAAGCTCATATTTGAACCGCAGCTGATATAAGCAACAGAGAAGAAGAATTGCAGAAAATTTTGGGATTTTGACAAAAATATATATATTTTGTAACTAATGGAAAATAGATTTAAATTGTAAAGTATTGAAAAAAATCTCTTGATGAATGTTTTTTCTTTCTTTAAAATATAACTAACTTGAGATTTTTGCAGTGTTACAACATTCCCCTCTTGAAAAATTATTTTGTCTTCGAAATTTTAAACATAATCGTAAAATTATGAATGCATGTATTGAATTTGAAAGTGGAATGATTTTAAATATAACTAATTTGAGATTTTTTAAAAAACATAACTAACTTGAAAGTTTTGGAGTGTCACCTTATCGATATGAAGGAGTGTTGATAATGTAGCATCAAAACAATAAGAAGAGTTGTTGGATCAGTTTGCAATTATGGATCAGTTGAGAATCAACTTGCAAGGCAAGTTTTGGACGGAAGTTTGTTACAACCGCATTATGTTACTAACAGAATGGGTGCTCAGAATAGGCATTTTGAAGGCTGCGTTGTGGCTTAAAAAAGTTGAACATTTCAGTGTAAACAAATGTAACGTTTTAGTGAAACAAATTGCATGTTAAAAAAATGCACTTGAGTTGCACGAATGCACTTGGGCAGGTGCATTTGCAAAAGCCTGCATCATGAAAAAAAATATAAACATAATCAAATATTAACTCAACAAATACATTATGAAATTGAAATAATTAAATACCTGTTTGTTGTCCGTTTTTCCATCGTTGATCCCACCAAAATCACTGATAATGAAATTATTATTCTGCCCATGTACCTCAATACTCCAAATGGAACAGATTATGAAACAAATAATCAATGTATCTCTATGAGAATGCATCATGATTCTTAACAAATAACAAATAGTTATAAATGTGTACTCTTCACGTGGATTGTAATTTAGTTTGATTCAAAATGAAACAGAAAAGGTTGTTATATATATATATGTACGCTAGTAGCGGTACAATTCATAAAACATAACTATATCAGAATATTACAATCAATTATTTCTAGAAATCAGCGACTTAATCAAAAAATACTTGCGTTAGTTGTGCCTCTAAATCTTGGTTTATTATCTTAATACTATCTTTTAGTAATTTCGGTTTATTGCACAGTAAAATGGATTTTAATATAGCCACAAAATCCGCAATTCGTTTTATTGATCGTATGACCATAAAATCTTTTTGACCTTAGTTTTCATTTACCAGCTTCCGAAGAATCGAATATAATTACAAATTGTAACATGTAATTGATATTTTTATAAATTGCATTATATATTATTTTTGGAAAAAAAAATGCAAGCTTGTATTAATAAAAAATGATAGATTTCAACCCCAACACATATTTTTGAAAATTTTCTATTGAATTTCTTCAATTTGATGTTTGCTAAAATACTATTGACATTGTAATATATATATACAATATATCATTTGTAGGTTATATCTAGTCGAAAAGTTTTCCAAAAAATGAGTTTGAGTTGGACTCGATCACTTTTTATTAGTACAAATTGCATTTTTTTTTAAATAGTACCTATTGCAATCTATAATATATATATATATATATATATATATTAATATAAATTGTGATTAACCATAATTATTTCTGTCAAAAAAAAAGATTAACCATAATTATTATATTAGATATGGTAATTAACTGAAAAATTCACTATACCAAAACCGCGTGGATATATATATTTAAACAAGATCCACAAGGCTGAAGCGAAGGACTAGAACAAGGAGAGATTTTTTGTGCATTTGGTGTGCACGTGCACTCCATAGATCAACCTGTTCAGCAACTCAGGTGTTAAATCTCCTCTACCCTCTTCAATTCTTCACAAACTCAAAATCGCAACACCCAAATTCCAAACGACACACACAAACCCTTGATTTTACTCCGTAGGATGCAGACAAAGAACCATTCAAAGATGCGTACAACAGTGGAGTGACGCTACCATACAGCGGCGGCGCGTCACGATAGCAGTTTCCTAACTCTAGTTTTTACGCAGACGAAGATATGGTGTTTGTGCAAGTTTTCGTCGGTAAATTGGGAAAGTTGTTAGGGTTTCAATCAACGACACTGCGGCACTTCAAATAGATTTGAGGAAGAAGATGATTGAGATTGGTGGTGAATGGGCAACGCGATTTTGGGGTGTTAATTTGGGGGAGACTTATTTTGATGTAATTAAATTTTAATATATTGATTTAGTTTTTAGGGGAAATAGTGACATGGATTTAAAAATTTAAATTTGTCTTTAAAAATAAATGTAAATTATAATTATTTACACAGTCAGCAAAACCCGCCGGAGAAGGAGGCGTACGTGAGTTGCGCACGACATGAAACGACGTTGTTTCATGTCGCCGGTGAATTTTGGGGTTAAAATTGTATAATTCGAAAAAAATTAGAATTAATTTTGTTAGTCAAACTTTCTTGATATCATTTCAAAAAATGTGATAAATTGTGGGACCATTTTGAATTTAATCCAAGTAGGATTACAATGAACTTTATTTATTTCCTTTTCCTTTTCCTTGCTAACTTATCAAACTAGTCAGCTAAATCAGATCTAGTTAACCAAACTAGTCAGCTAAATCATATCTAATTGACCAAACTAGTTAATTTCATTGACAACGTTTAGGAATTATATTCAATCCTCCAAATTTAACATCGCCGTTGGAGCATTTTGCCATAGTCGATTGCCCATTATTATAAGTGATTTTAACCCCAAGCAAATCTATACCTTTGCATGGTTTACTCTTGCTACATTGAATGTCGACTGCTTCAGCATCAGACGAGGTGCCACGTACATTTACATACTTCACTCCTTTTATTTCCACACCCGACTCTCCATTTCTCTGACACGATCCAGAGGGGCAATAATATTGATCTATGATGATCGGATTACGTACCGAGTTCAGCTTGATGTCTGCAAACGTAACATCAGATACAACGATCGATGATTTTGAAGGGGCCCACGTTTTAATCCTTAGCCCATTTTGTGTCTTGCTCAGAGTGCAATTTCTCACGATAATTCCACTCACGTCCGCTTCATCATTGTACTTACCCAAGCTTCCGATGCTGATCCCATGGCCCGGTCCGCAAAACACGCCTGAGATGTCTATGTTTCTACTTCCGTCCCCCACAGAGACGCAGTCGTCTCCCGTGCCTATGAAGGAATCCTTGATGCTGACATGGTCGGAGCGTGAAATGTGGATTCCATCGGTGTTGGGGCTCTCATCGGGAGCTGATATATGCACGTTTTTCACGTTCACATTTTGACAATCATTGATGTGGAGATGGAACATCTTGCTGTTCACAAACTTTATGCCTTGGATTAGGACATTTTTCACATCACCTATCTTCATCGACTGAAAAATGCACACACAAAAGGGTAATCATATTAATTGATCTGCATACAATAAAGGGACTTAAACCAAATTCGTCCCATAATTTTCCACCTTTATTGTAATGGTCCCGTAACTATTAACATTTTCAATTTAGTCCCATTAGTATTCAATTTGTTTCAATTTAGTCCCAAACCGCCGGAGGTCGACCCGAAACACCCAAAATGATGTCGTTTTAATCGCAAAAATTAGGGGCGCGTGATAGATAAGCCACTAAAACAACGCCACTTTTGATGTTTATGGTCGATTTCGGACGGCCTGGAACTGAATTGAAACAAATTGAATACATGTAGGATTAAATTGAAAAAATGATAGTTATAGGACCACTTCAATAAAGATGAAAAATTATAGGACCAATTTGGTTTATATTTCATACAATAAACATAATATCATAAGGAAAAAGTGTATTTTCGTCTGTATGTTGCAACAAACACAACTGTGGTGTATAACTATCATTCAAATTAATAGGTAGAATAAAAAAATCTCTTTTTTATCTAATACAAGAGTTTTGATTAATTTAATCTCTGGTTTTTTATTTTATTTATTTGTGTATTATCTTATATATAGGTATATTCTCATGGATAACATTCATTTCTCAATTGGCAAGTCAATATTATAATATTATTATTCTCACTGTCTTCCCAAAAAAATTGAACACCAAAAGATATTTTGTATCAATATGTATAAATTGATAGAAGTATTTACAAATATTACTTACACTGGGACGATTGCCGCAATTTCCTGAGGCCTTGCAGCCGGACCATGCGGAGGCTCCATTGCCGTCAAGGGTTCCAGCACCGGAAATAGTAAGGCCGTCAATATTATTAAAAGTGAGCCAATATTTTTGATCACTGGAGCCGCTGCTAGCCTTGAGGGTCCCGTCGATAATAAATCGGGTTGGGCCAGTGCATGGGCCTTTGAAATCTCCACTACTCATTAGAAAAGTACCTTTTGGAATCGAAACAATGCCTCCAGGACTTTCACAAGCTTTCTTCCATGCATTTGTAAAAGCCTAAGAATATATATAAATAATATCAAATATTAAATTCAACAAATACATTATCAAAAATGAAATATTTACCTGTTTGTTATCCGTTTTTCCATCGTTGATCCCACCAAAATCACTGATATTGAAATTGTTATTCTGCCCATGTACCTCAATAGTACTCCAAATGGAAAACATAATGAAACAAATAATCAATGTATCTCTATGAGAATGCATCATGATTCTTATAAACAAATAACAAATAATCATAAATGTCTACTCTTCACGTGGATTGTAATTTAATTTGATTAAAAATGAAATAGAAAAGTTGGTTATATATATACACGGTAGTGACGGTACAATTCATTAAACATAATATCACAATATTACAATCAATTACTAGAAATCAAGGACTTAATCAAATAATAATTGCGTTAGCTTAATGCTAGTATCTTTTAGTAATTTCGGTTTATTGCAATGTAATAATGAATTTTAATATAGCCACAAAATCCGCACTTTTTTTTTTTTTTTGAAGGAAAGATACAAAGAGGAGCTGGAATTAGCCAACACAAAAGGATGTTCTGGATGAACGACCAAGACAAATGACAAAGATTATTGGACTTGGCAAAGAAAGCAAGCTCCCATTACATTATATTGATCGTGTAACACCCCGTCCCAAAATTAAATAAAAGAACTATTTAAAATAAATATTTATGTGTGCTTTCTTTACTAAATAAATTTAAGAGCGTGTATACTTGCTAAGATTTATTTTTAGGGAATCGAACGAGTATTTGAGCAAGAGCACTCCTAGTATTTAAGAATGAAATTATTAAACAAAGTTGTTACCATAGATTATTAAATAAAAATATTCTAAGGAAAGAATATTTTTAATAAATTAAGATTTTCAATATAAAAATCGAAAACCTACCGAATAATAACTACGACGAGGGAAAATCTACTTCGTCTAACTAAATTAGAATTTTAGTCAAACTTTAAGAAAAATCAAATTTTTAATTAAATAATTAAATAAATAATTTTCGTCTCGGAACGTGAAGATTTAATTGCTATATGCTCTAAACAATTAATCCTAATAAAGTCATATTTTTTATTGACGAAATTACGAACTTATAATATAGATATAGAGTGGGGTTAATGCCGAGTAGTAATAAACATCACCTAAGTAAAAATATCTTCTGCAAATTATTCTTAGCCACACAAAAGAGTTAGATTAACCACCGCCACATACTTCGGTTACTGTGCAAATAAACTTTAACTCAAAAATTAATTAAAACAAAAAAAAATTCTCCTTCCAGGATATCAATCCTCCTTCTATAAATAGCAGCCATCCTACTCAATCCATTGATAATTTCCACTTAGAGCACTGATACGCTGCAGGAATTTACCCACACCATTATCAAACTCACCACCATCGTTCATCATCACCATCGTCAAGAATACACCTTCATGATGACACCATCTTCATCCTCCAGCCAAGAAGCTCTTGCTTTCAAGCTCTATTTCCTACTTTATCTTTGAATTCAAGGTAAAGACCTCAAGATCCTTTCTTCTATGGTGAAAGATTCATATTTTTATTTCCTTTCCTTCCTTCCCTTGAGAAGGATCATCTAAAATCCAAATCAAGCTCGAAGTTGTTAGGAAACAGAGGTGTGCCAATCTGCTGCAGAAAACAAGAGAAAGAAAACAACAAAGGTAACCTCCGAACAAAACTCGAATTTCGTGTTTGTATGAGCTTCGGTGTAGAATTTCAGTGCTTGAACGTGTTGGAAATTACTAATTTGGAACTCATGTGTGTTGTTTGAAGTGCATACTTCATGCTCGTATTTTTGGTTTTCAAAAAATTGTACCGTTATGCTGCGAAATTTACGCTCAAATATGTCAAGTTGAAACGTCCAAAACTGTTTCGAGTCATTTTCGCCACGTCTGTCGAAGTACCCTATGGTGCTGGAATTTTATGTTTTAAAACACCCTTGTGTTCTCTTATATGTGATCGTAGTCTCGGTACTCAAATTTGGTGTCGGTACGCTGCTCGTTTTTACATCTAAACATGGTTGTTCAAAACTGAAATTCTGAAAAAAAAAAAACTGCTACTCGATTCACTAATTAATAACTTTGAAAATTCATATCTCGAGTTCTATAAATCATTTTAAGATGAAACTAGCGGCAAGTTAAAATTCATGAAGTCTACTATATTTGTACAAAATCTCGTATTTTTTCACTGTGTAGGATCGGAGTTATGATTTATTTCGAAAAGTGTGGCGTGCTGGAAAAAATTCTGAAATTTTAGTGTTAGTGAGGTAATTTCAATCGTCTATAACTTTCTGATAAAAACTTCTTTTTAACTGAAACAAAAAGGGTCATATTCTATACATATTGTAGTTTCTAAATATAAAAATTTGAGTCATTTCGATAATCGTGTAAAAAGTTATGTACGTGCTAAAAGAAAGACAAAAACTGGGTGTTTTCTTTGAACAAGGAATGTGTTTCAAACCCCTGACTTTCATGACACTTTTAACTGACTTCCGCTCGTTATTTCCAAACGATTTTTCATGCCAATATACTTCATATTACAAGCTTTAAAATCCCTAAAGTTTCACCTCGATAGGACTAAAGAATAAACGGGAAACAGCTCGCGAAAATGGAAGAAAATCATAGTTTTGGGACACTAACTTTCCAGAAAAATGTTAAAACTAAATACTTAAACTTTTATGAGGCTTGTTACTTAGTATTATGATTTTTGGTTAATTTTTATCCCCACAAAACCTTATGTGTTCCATTCTTCTTTGTGCCACGAAACTTAGAGTCCTTTAAATATCTTTTCGAGAAATAATTTTAGGACTTTAATTAATAAACTCTAAATAGCCATTTCTTGTAGAAAAATTCAATAAATATTCGAGTGGATAAAACCCTAAGAAAAGAGCTTAACGTCCTCGTTAGACTTACGAATAAAATTAATTCAATCAATAAATGAAGTGAACCTGAATATATATTGTACTAGGTGAAGTGCTGCTCAAACAAATACTCGGACGATTACTACCACGCTCGAACTCTCCAAACCACATCCAAGTCTTGTAACTTTTCGTAAAGTTAACGAGGTGGGTGTTATTATCTTTATTATTTTGAATGTTATATGGACTATTGGTGTATTCCGGACTGAACAAAACAAACACGAATCCATAACTAAGAACTCAAGAAAACAATTTCTAAAACAGACAAGCTTATGAATGAATATGCTATGTATCTTACTAGATACATAAGATGCATTTCACGAAGGAGGTGGGAAGTTGTAAGAGGATTGCACGTGGTAGTTGTTGCAGTTGTCCCACATGATAATTATCATGCGATGTAGGTTAGGCGATAAAGGGATTGCATGTGGTGAGCAACCAACGCCCCAAAATGAATCCAAATGATCTAAATGAAATGTTATATGATCAAATGATCATGATGGATGATATCTTATGAATATCATCGATGTTTAAGAAATTAAGCTACTAATAAGATTACCATAAGACACCAAGCTATTTAACGAGTTTATACGATGACTTTGAGCAACCCTCCAAAAAATCATCTACAAAAAGCGTATGAATAATCTCTTAATAAAATACCAAGATAATTATATTTTGATTGTCTAATCAGATAACAAATAAGGCATGATGCCCATACGTGAGAAGTAGCTCACGCCCCCTTTTTAATACCATTTCGTGTTTTGACTTCGAGGGGGGAGCAAAGAAATAGGATGACATGAGTTTCCCAAGCTTTAATAAATTTGATGCATATTTATAGATATATTTACACTCGTATCAAACCTCTCTAAAATAAATGCTTCGCTCTTAAGTTGAGTGAATTTATTCATATGCCGAGCAACAAACCCTTTAAAAGTTGCTCGATGATTTAAAATGTATGCTACATTATTAATGACTGATTTTACTATAATGTCATAATATGATTTTAAATAAAACGGGCCCACACCTTCACATTTTATAAATCATTATTAACTATGCAAACTTATATATTTTACTCGATGTATTACTTTAAAAAGATTTTTTTTTTAATTTGGGTTCTTTTGGTTACTAAGTGACAACTCGAATTTAGAGTGTTAAAGCGATAAAAGTTTCATTTCGGATTCGGGGCGTTACAGATCGTATAACTATAAAATCTTTTTTATTTTTTATCTTAGTTTTCATTTACCAGGAATACGAATATATAATTATTATGATTAATTACAAACTTCAACATGTACTAACATTTTTATCATTTGCAATCTGTACATTTTTTTTTTTTTAAATGTAACCTGTATTAATAAAAATTGGCAGATTTTAATTCCGATTTATTTTTAAAAAAAAATTCTATCAAATTTATTCAATTTGATGTTTGTTAAAATACTTTGAAATTGTGATATATAAAATATATCATTTTTAGGCTATATCTAGCTGGAACGTTTCACAAAAAATGAGCTTAGGTTGATATTGATCACTTTTTACTAGTACACAAGTTGCATTTTGTTTAAAGAATAGTACATATTGCAATTTGTTAAAAAATAATATTACAGGCTGCAATTTATAATTAATCCTAATTATTATATTAGATATGGTAATTAACTGAAAATCTCACAATATCAAAACCGCATGGATGTGTATATTTAAACAAGATCCACAATGCGTAACGATTTGAACAAGGAGTGGACTTTTTGTGCATCAGGTGCACTGTACACTCCATATTATATCATATAAATACAAATAATTGAACATGCGCGATGCACGGTTATAATTACATAATTAATTTGTATTAAATTTTTAGAAATATTCATATTAAAATATTTTTTCATTCTAAATAATTTTTTTTTATTGATAATATTTTTTTTATAAAAAAATATTAATCTCTCAGAAAATTTAAAGTTAATATAAAAAATATTTATTGTTATTGAAAAATTCAAATAAAAGTTTAAGTTTGTAGATAAGAGTGATAAGAGAAATAAATCCGAAGTTGGTATGCTGTGAAACTTGTTCACCGTGAAACTGATTTTTTTTTTTTTTTTTTACAAACATACACTTCAGTAATATAAGTGACACCCTTTAATAATATAAGTCACACACCCCAGTTATCATTATGACACTCTTTGCTATAATATAAGTCACACCCTTCATTTTTATGAGTAATACTCTTTATAGTAAAATGTCACACCCTTTATAGTAAAAAGTCACACTCTTTAGTAATATAAGTCACACTCCTTAACCAATTTCACCTTGAAACTTGTTCACACTATACTTTGCCATAATTTCGTATTCAATTAATCTTTCTCAATCTTGACTTTAATCATTTTTATCTTCTTTGAATTTGAACATTTTATATCATTGTCAAAATTAGAGACAATTTTTTTATTTTCACAAGAAAATTTTACTAACACCGAAAAGTGTTATTATAATTTTCTTTATGCTTATCAGATCATTAGATATAAAATAAGAATCTACAAAATAAAAATCTTCAAAGAAAAAAAAAAAAACCTAGGTATCTTGTATGGAATACTTATATACAAATAACATAAAACTTCTGATTTCGAATTTCTTCGAAGATATATAATGAAGAATTATCTCACCAAAACATTAGATACAAAATAAAAATCTTGTAAAACAAAAAATTGAACATCAAAGCAAAAAAAAAAATGCGTAAATCAAACATTAAAAGCAAGAGAAAAACATAAAAATCATGCAAAACCAAAAAAAAAAAAATCGAACATCAAAAGCTTAAAAATTATCCTATGAATAAAAAAAAAGGAAAAAGGCGCAAAAAATAGATGAAGTGTTGAGATTAAATTTACGATGAAATATTTTATACGTTTTTTCCAAAAAAAATTCCCAATCCGTCATGATTTTTTAATATTTATTTCATACATATTTATTTCAAAAATTAGAGATTGTGGAAATCTACTACCTATTTTGAGTTAATAAGTTGATTTCAGAATAGAAAGGATTTCATCTTATAAATTTTTTTTATAAAGAGGTGTGCAATTAATTCAATTATATAATTTTCTAATATTTTCACTCACTTATAAGTTGAATTGTACTCTTGGCTTGTCAACTCCATAATAGAAAGGACTGAGGAGGCCCAACAAGAATAGCATGAAAGAATTTCATCTCATCTAAAAATTCGAATTTATAAGAAGGTGTTTAATTTATGCACTTATATAGTTCACTTATTTCGTTTCTTTCTATCGTTGTATCCTGAAAGACAAGTGTCTTACGATTTCGAGAGTGAAGGATATATTTATTTTAAAAAAGTTGTGTTTGATACGAGCCTCGATTATTCAATTTTATTATATTTTCAGTCATTTTCAGTGCACCATACCAATGATTACAAATATCTAGCTTAAATAATGTTTTTTTCACGCTTTTCAAGTGGATCGACATGAAAAAAAATCGGGTGGACTGTAATATATTAATTCATATCAAACACCATACAACACTGCATGTAGAAATCTTATATTGAGAATGTCTGATTTATTGACTAGGGTTCAATTAAGACAGTTAGTTTGACTAATCGCTCGGTATATGAGGGCCTATGGGTCACACAACAAGTAGTTCCCTTTTACGGATTATAGTTGGTTGATTAAATGTTAAATTGGATTTAATATTTAATTTATGGAGAAGTAATTAATAATAGATTAATTTAGAATTAATTATTATTAATGTTTAATTAAATTGGATTTAATTAAATAAGAACTCCCAATAATTATATTTGGAATATAATTGTATGATTTAATGTATATGGAAATAAATCGTAGAGATTTTCATATAAGGCATTTGAATCCGTAGAGATTTATATTTAGGGAATTAAATTAAAAGGAAATAATTTAATTCAAGATTAGGGTTTTTATTTCCCTAATTGGGCTGGCTTAAGATTTAAGTTGGGCCTCCCTATATATCTATTTCTTGGGAATTCACAAACAACGTTATTTCATATTTTCTCCATAAGATCTAGAGTTTGGATTTTCCTAGCAAATGTCTCAAGGGATTCATATTTGGCAAATCCGTGCAAGTCTGTAATTGGGGATTACGTGGATACAGTAGTAGAGAAATCGCACTTTTCGAAGTTCTTTGTAAGATTTCTCGTTATGATTATTGTAATCAGATGCAATTAATTGTTCGTTGTTGGTGAACTTTAATTTCCGCTGCGCATGTGATTAAGTGTTTTACGTGCCTCTATATTCCAACATATTTATCACTGAAAATACACGTATAGTAATAAAAATTTGGTTATGTTTGAGAATAATATAAGTAGTGATAATTTTTTATATTGTCAATATTTAATCGAATATTTGTCACTAAAAACATATATATATATATATATAGTGACACAAATTGGTTATGTTACAGAATAACTTAACTAGTGACAATTTTGTATGTTTTCATTATTTAATCGAATATTTGTCACAAAAAATATACATATAATGTCAAGAATTGGTTATGTTACAGAATAACATAACTAGTGACGATTTTGTATGTTTTCATTATTTAATCGAATATTTGTCACAAAACACATACATATAATGTCAAGAATTAGTTATGTTACAGAATAAAACAACTAGTGATAATTTTCTACATTATCAATATTTAATCGAATATTTATCACTAAAAACAGTCATTTATTGAAAAAAAGACTTTAATACAAATACTTATAAAAATTTAATGCAAGTTAATTGTGCAATCATAATCGTGCATTGTACGAGTTCAGTTATTAGTTTACATAATATATAATAAAAGATCAACAATGAAAAATATAAAAAAACTTGTGAGGGTTGAATTAGGTTAAAAAAAAAAATTTATAAATTCGTGCAAAATTATAAAAAAAAATTAAGACATCAATGAAAAAAAAAAAAGATACGAGTAATAAATTCTCAACAAATAAATTATTTATTAATGAATATCTCATACACAGAATTTTTAATTCAATGGAAAATCCTTTTAGAAAAAATCAATAGAAAATAACGTTGTGAATTAATGAATTGTCATTGAATTCCAAATTTCACTTGGAGTAAATTTAACGTTTAGAAGAACTAATAAAGCGAGAAGCAAAATAAGTAAGCAAAACTAAAAAAAGTGAAAAAAAAAAGTATTATTCATAGACATCACTAAAATTAAAGAAGAGTGTGAATTGGCAGCGAATTTTTGGAAACCTGCATACTGTGCTGAATTAATATTCTAGTAGAATCCGTTTCCACAATAAAAATATAATAAAGATTAGAGAAACAAATAATCTAAAACCCACCTAATTAATATCAACAGCAAATCCTATCAGAATACCCAACCCAATTTACACCGTGAATACCGGATAAAGTGTTGTCAACGAAAATCAATAATTCGATTTTAAACCATTTTCCCAAGCTGCGCGATCAATTCTGCAGTAATTGCTTTTCGAATACGAGTGTAGCCCCAAGGCTTGCGATCAATTCTGCAGTAATTCTTTTTTGAATATGAGTGTAATTTTTTATTGGTATAGAAGGGATAAGAAGAGTTGTTCTCCGAGGAATTTGTATACTTGTGAGCTCGACACAACTCATTACAGGTTAGCCTCCACTATTATGTTAGTTTTGTTATTTTCACCTAAGGGGTGATCAAATTATCCGCACGAAGATGATGAAATTTTGATTTTAGATATAACTAAATGGTGACTATAATTAAAATACGTTTATCACAATATTACAGATATTATTATTCTTTTAAAGTTTTATTCAATACATTGATATAAAAATATAAATTGTGATGAGATCTTTTAGTTTCTGATAATAATTACATCTTAATTAGTGACACAATAATAGTGGCGACTTTGTAAGAAGTTGTAGTTACGATTATTATATTGCAACACAAATATAATATTTTAGCGATAATAACTTATCATGACTAAAGGTATAGTGACATGATTCTTTTGTAACTATACTATATATTTTAGCGACAAAAAATAAATGTGACTAAAATATTATGTAACAGTGACACTAAAGATATGTGACTAAAACATAGATTTACAGTGACAACAAAGGTATGTGACTAAAATCTTGAGTAACAGTGATAAAAAAATATGTGTGACTAGAACATTGACTAACAGTGACAACAAATATATGTGACTAGACATTCGGTAACAGTGACAAAAAAGACATGTGACTAAATTATTGAGTAATAGTGACAAACAAAAATGCGTGACTATAAAATAAACTTTGGTGACAAAATATGAACGTGACTGAAAATATGATTCATAGTGACGATTAAGTTATTTTTGTCAATAATCTTATAGTGACACTATTTATAGTTGTTGTAGCCGTGTGATCGGCCAGCGACCACATGGCAAGTATTGATGACGTGGCAACATGGTTTAGCAGTAAAGTACGAAGAGCCGAGGTCGGCCCCATAGGGCGACCTGGCAGCAGAACAAGGAAGAAGACGAGTCCAGCTCGCCTGGGTGAGCGGCCTCTCCCGAGGTCGCTCCTGGGCAAGGTCGGCCAGTACAGGACGAAGATGAGCCGAGCTCGCCTAAGCAGGCGACCTCCCTCAAGGTCGTTCCGTTGGCAAGGTCGGCAGGCATGTCAAGGGAAAGATATTGGGTTCGAAGAAAAGTAAAGAAAGAAGATCTTGTATATCTATTAAAGATCCGGGCGAAGATGTAGTGTATGTTGTATTTCCCTGCTTAGAGGGGGTTTTATCTTTGTATCTTGTAATTGTTATAAATAGGGGACAAACCCCACGAAACCGTGGAAGCCCATAAGCATGAGCCGCCGAGCGCCGCGTTCTGCCTCTCGACAAACCGGAGTCGTCCGGCCTCACCTACAAAAACCGTCGTTGGAGCCTCGTGAGTCGCTTCACGCCGCTGTCAATCCAAAACCGCCACGACTCTAAGCCGCAACAATATCGACGTTCTGCTAAAGTCGAAGCTCGGTTTGGATTTTCGCGCCCAACATCCGTCCAAAAATCGACCTCCAATAACCCCGACCCCCTGATCGGAAATTGAATCACCAAGGATGCCGGAGCTCGCCTGAATCCAAAGTAGCAAGCCCCTCCGCCAAACAGGTTGTTCGAGTTTCGCAAGTCGATTCTACAACCCACGTGACCTAATGAAAGGTGTTGGGCCCAAGTTGTTGGAACAAATATTTGGGCTGTTTGAATAAGTCTTTGGGCCCAGTGGGAATGCCGGAGAGGCGGATCCTCAAATTACGGAGGCTGTTCCGCCGCTTCAAATGCGGTCAACCCCCAGATTCGGAGAAGGTAATCATTTCAGATTCAATTTTTAATTTGATATCCTGCCTTAATTAATTCACGTGAGGATATATCTGTCGCGGGCTCAAAAAATCCAGATCGTGTTTTTCGATTTTCGGAACAAAGCCAAATTAATTTGTAGGCTTCTTCTAGTTTCGACCAAAATTCTACACTGGTCTGAATGAATCTATTTGGGCCTACTCGTTGGATTAAATATTTGGGCAGAAAGGGTTATCAAATTAATATTTATTTATGTGGTTTGGGTAATGATATTTTCAGCCCACTAGATTATTGCTTATTCTCTAAATTTCGTATTTAATTCCTATATGTTAGAGCCAACGTTTTTTACTTTTCAATTTTTCTGAAAATAATGAACAACGATGCTTCCAAATATAGGATAAAATCAGGTTAATTGAATGAGTGATTTGTCTTATGTGATTTGGAACTATTGCCTTTTTGACAAACTCTAATGAACATGGTTTGGCAATTACTTGCTTTCGTCATTAGTCTATGACTCATACCTGTTATTTATAATTGTGGGACTTATATGTATACTTGAAGTCCTAAGATGGAGGTTTTTTCGTGAATTGATGATGAATTTTTCGAAATAAATGTCATTTATGGGCCATTTGTAGGACGTTAAATGATGGTATTTGATTTCAAATAACTGATCTTACTGGTCAAAGCTTTATGCTATGTAATTTGCCTAGAAACTTTGTATGTAAACTAGTAATGCACTACGCATCTGTATGTGTTCCAATGACAACATTATGGCTCATTTATACAACTTGATATTTAACGGTTTATCTGTTTCTACGAGGAAAATGCTCATGACTCTTGCAAAGGAAAGTTGCACGTGCGCGCGATGCCTCAGGGGCAACTCTAAGAATCTACGGGTTGTTCTTTGGCTCACTCACATCAGGTTTATTTCGGTGATATCCTTTTAATATATACCGCGGTGAGCGCCCTTTCACATATATAAAAAGGCAGGGGCATGTATGCTCCTATCTTGAGCCTTTCGAAAACTTGGGGGAATAAATAAAAACACTACAAGTTCTTACTTCTTGCTATTAACATAAACCCTCAAAAAGGGATTACCACACAATTCATCTGCGAGCACTCCAAAGTCTCGTACGGGAGCGGGCTACAATAATTTATATGTTATATATATTCATATATTTATGTATATGCATATATATTCATACCTATATATATACATACTCACATATATAAATATTTATATATTTATATATATCTGTTTATGTATATATATAATGTATATCAATATATGTATATATATGTGTCCATATGGGTATATATGTATGTAATTATTAAAGTTTCACATGGGAACAAATCAGATCCAACTCCAAATCCTTATCCTATAAGCGACTAAGCAAAATACTTCAATTCACAAATTCGAGGTCTCAAACAAGCAGACCCGACAATATCAAAATTTACGAAGTCGGCGAACTCAAACAAGCAAACCCGACAATCTCAAAGTTCACGATGTCGTGGTATCAAGCGAACAACCCTGTCGACCTCGACGAACACCACGCGGCCTGGCCAGACGAGTGTCGCTAAACGAGTAAGACGACATATACCTGGTGAGAGTGATTTTTGAAATTCACGTCAACGGGGTCATCGTCGTATGACGTCGTATTCCATATACGGCGACCTCATCTAAGACAATATCGTTGAGACGATCAAACAAAGTTTAGTTCGTCGCATAAGATAAGACGACTCGAACGAAAATAACTTTATTGGTCGCAGGTATATGTTCGGATCACACTGGCCAAAATAATACAGTCTGAAACGACTATAAACCTATACAGTTCGAAACGACTATAAACCTATACAGTCCGAAATGACTATAAATCTAGGGATTGACCTTCTTTTGCATTCTTGAAACAACAAATCGCTCTAAAACAGACGACCCAAACAAGCAAGTGTCAAATTTCCATCTTGGGGGCAAGACTCCGAGAATCCCAAGATCAAATTGTATTTAATCCATAAGGGATCTTTTAAATAATCTCGAAGTTCGAATCTATCATTCGAATGTTTACAAAAGATATTTTTACCAAAATATCAAAATCCTTTTCCGACCTTTTAGTCGTATCTTTACAAACCCTGAGGAGACTCAAACCTAAAAGTTTTGGTATCATGAATATCAGTTTCAAAATAAAATACCAACTTAAACCTTATAATCAAAATCTCATAAAAACGTATATTCTACACTTGTGGAATCGGATCAAAATTCGTTATCGACTCTCCAAATCCCAACCTATCCGCCTTCTTGGCGATGACTTCGTCCGCCATTATTGGTGTTGACTTGCCCGCCTTATCGGCTTCGGCTTTCCGCTACCTCGGTGAGATTTATTCCGCCGACTTAGCGAAGTATTCTTCGCCTTCTCGGCGCTGAGATTGTCCGCCTTCATCGGCTGGACCTACTAACCTTCCGAGGTCGGCTTGGTCTGCCATTATCGGCGGTGACCTGTCTGCCTTAATGGCAATGACTTTGTCTGCCATTATTGGTGTTTACTTGCCCGCCTTATCGGCGTCAGCTTTCCGCTACCTCGGCCAGGTGTATGCCGCCAACTTAGAGAAATATTCTTCGCCTTCTTGGCGCTGAGATTGTCCGCCTTCATCGGTTTGGACCTACCAACCTTCTGAGCTCAGCTTGGTCTGCCTTTGTCGGCGTTGATCTGTTTGCCTTAATGGCAAGGACTTCGTCCGCCTTTGTCGACGTTGACTTGCCCGCCTATTCGGTGTTGGTTTTTCGCTGACTCGACGAGGTGTATTCCGTCAATTCAGCGAAGAGCATCTCTTTTGATGCCAAACTTCAAATCTATTGTCTCGATATGTTCGATTGTTTACACAAGTCAACCAGGATCACATTATGAGCGACCAGGGCGACAATGGTCGGGTCAAAAGGATGGTCTCTAAGTGCGTAAGACGACCTAGTACGGCAGGAAGTGATCTCTGGAACTCACGTCAACAAGGTCGCTCCTCGCATTGGTCACGTACCTTGCACGACGGCCTTCTCAAAGACAGCACTGTAACACGGCTAAGCCAAAGTTTAGTCACGCCGCATAAGATAAGACGGATAAAACATAGTTCGGTTACATCGCATAAGATAGTCGATCAGAACATAGGCGAAAATTCATAGGCGCTAGTGTATGTCCAGGATCATACGACTAACTTAACAAGCAATCGCACCATATTGCAAGAGAATTTTGACGAGCCCGACCTCCTAACGAGTATCAAGCACAGGAAAGACCCCCCAACCCGGGGGCACGGTGGAGGATCCAAATTTAGTACCGAAAGTGTTACCATCAAAGTGTGAACAATTAAGACCTCATGAAGGCATTCTAGGCATGCATGGGGGCAAAGTATGCGACCTCAAGTGCGGCGATCAAATAAATCATGTTGACGTAGAGATTAAGACCAACCTCCAAACAAAGTCGAAGTACGCTTTTGGGGGCAATTGTTGTAGCCGCGTGATCGGCCAGTGACCACATGGCGAGTATTGATGACGTGGAAACATGGTTTAGCAGTAAAGTACGAAGAGCCAAGGTCAGCCCCCATAGGGCGACCTGGCAGCAGAACAAAGAAGAAGACGAGTCCAGCTCGCCTGGGTGAGCGGCCTCTCCCGAGGTCGCTTCTGGGCAAGGTCGGCCAGTACAGGACGAAGATGAGCCGAGCTCGCCTAAGTAGGCGACCTCCCTCAAGGTCGTTCCATTGGCAAGGTCGGCAGGCATATCAAGGGAAAGACATTGGGTTCGAAGATAAGTAAAGAAAGAAGATCTTGTATATCTATTAAAGATCCGGGCGAAGATGTAGTGTATGTTGTATTTCCCTGCTTAGAGGGCCCATTAAGAGGTCCATTAGTGTTTTATCTTTGTATCTTATAATTGTTATAAATAGGGGACAAACCCCAAGAGAAGAGGAGGGAGAAAAGACATAGAAAACTCATAGTGAAATATCCTGGCTTGGCATGCCCCCAGATGTAGTCATTCCTGACGAACTGGGTCAACAATAGTGACAACCTCTAAAATTGTCACTAACTATCTTTAGTGACAAAGTTGATGTATATGATGACAAAAAAAATTGCCACTAAAAGCAATTTTTTTATAGTGCACGTAATTAATTTTTTTTTTTAAAATTCCACATCAATACAAATGCTTTCTGGATTAAATAATAACATGTTGGGGTTATACTGAAAAGTATGCTTTTACTTTGTATAACCAAACTGAATTTTCTTATTTATTTACTGAAATAATATATTAATCACTGTTGCATTAAATATGAATGAATGTTATATATATTTATTGCAAACCCGTTCAATAAGTCTAGTACGTATTACGTTGTAGTTAATTTGGTGATACCAGATCACAGAAGATCAAATTGACAACTCCTCGTAATTAAGTACAAATTCACAACCTAGATGGAAATTAACAAACCATCATGAAAGGTTGATGTATAAGTCTCAGATTGGCTTGTCTTGACCAAGAGATTATACTAGTGTATTTGGATGCACTGAATAAGGACCTACAGGAGGATAAATTCTTCGGTACTGAATATACAAGAATTAGACCTCAGTGGTGTGTTATTTCTTAATCTCCATCCCTTAAATAGGATCGTGTGAAATTAATAACTATTGCTTTGACTTATGATAGGAAGAGAGTCATTGCGATTCGATACCTTATATCTTGGACAATATTATTAATTACTTGACGATTGCTAACATTTAATATGGACAATCGTGTGCAAGTACGTCTTGCTTGATTTGTCCCCTTGGTGGGCTCAGAATCTTTATCATACCAAATCTTGCAAGTGAAAATTTATTTCCGGTATGGATAATAATGTTGAGCTATCTTTACTCCAAGGACAAAGATATTAATTAATATAAAGCTTGTTCAGTGGCTTAATTAATTAATGGACTAAGATAATCTTAAACACGGAAATAATTAATGGACACAGCGGGAGCGAGGGCGACGGGCAGCGGTCGCTTGCACGGGCGCTGCCGACCCATCGCCTGCCGAAGCTGCCGAGGCCATGTGCGGGCGATGCGCGCTGCGCGCTAGCGCACGGGTGCGGGCACTCGGCCAAGTAGCCTGCCAGATGCGGGCGTGCATCCCGGCTGCGAGCTGCTTGGCGTGGCGTTTCAAGACGAAATTTTTTTTCGAGACGAACGAGTGGGAGAAATTCAAGACGGTATTTCTTCAAGATCAAGCCAAGGAAAATCAAATTTTCTGCTTTGCTTGATTTATTGTTGTATTTTCTTATGCTTTATTTAATTTGTTTAAATGTGTGTGCATGAGAATTGCTCAACGAAAAATCTCAAATTAAAAAAATTACTAAGTATGTTTTAATAATTAATTTGGTTTTGAATCAAATTAATTTTGACATCCATGATTTATTTATTTGTGAAATCTTTTGGAGAAATTCCTCTACGGGACGGTCAAAATATAGCTTTCACATGAATAAATTCTCAAAAGGATGATTGTGAATTATTATTAGTGGCGACGATGACCTTCCCAAGAGGCTCGATCAAAACGAAGTAGTAATTCTGTATTTAATCATGGTTATTACTTAGGTATAAAATTGATATGCATATACTTCATCGAAGTCCCTGTCAATTTTATATTGGTCAAGTGGGAGCCGACTATTAATTTTTGAAAGTAAAAGTTTGTAACTGTTCTTGTTTGTAACCTGCTTGAATGTGATTTAAATGACGACCCTCCCAAGAGGCTCATTTAAATCTGTTTTGAGATGTTGGCTGATGCATGTTCATATTTTTTTGAGATTTTAATATGAATAATGTGATCGAATTATGTGATTTTCTTTGTGTTGATCCGGATATTGACACAAGATGTATGTTTATTTTCAATTTCATCATGTCGCAACCTTTTAATCCAGTGTTCAATATACTAAAAGACAATCTGCTTACTGGAGAAAACTTTGTTGATTGGTATCGAAAACTTACTATTGTCCTCACTGCACAAAGCCATAACTTGGTTCTTACTACACCCAAACCAGAGAAGCCATCTGACGAGTCTACGAAAATGGTTAAGAAAGAATATGTTGACTGGGAGCGTTCTAACGAAATGGCAAAGTGCACCATCTTAGCTTCAATGTCAGATGTGTTGCAACACCAACACCAAAACGTTGAGACCGTTGCGGACATCATGATCAATCTTAAAGCGATGTTTCAACATCAAAACTGTGTGGCTCGCCAGATCACCATGAGGGATATGCTCTCAATGAAAATGGTGGAGGGAACACCCGTAAGGGATCATGTTCTCCAGATGATGACTCACCTTAACAAACTTGAGGTGCTTGGAGCTGAATATGACATCGAGACCCAAATCGATTTCATACTCCATTCCTTGCCCAAAAGCTTTGAGCAGTTCAGGTTGAATTATCAAATGAACAATCTGAAGTTCACCTTGCCTGATCTGCTGCAAGCTCTTGTTTCGGCCGAAGGGATATTAGGAGAGAGCAACCAAGCTTTAGCGGCATTTGGTCCATCTTCCTCTTCTAGGCCAAAAGGAAGCAAGAAGAAGAGAACCAAAAGTGAAAGCCAAGCTAACTCAAGTGTTGCCAAGGGCAAAGGTAAGGTGAAGAAGGAGGGTGGAGTGAGGAATCCAACTAAGGGGAAGTGCTTCAACTGCGGTGAAAAAGGACATTGGAGGTCGGCCTGTTCCAAACCCAAAAGGAATGGAAAGAAATGTAATTCTCACTCACTAGTTGTTGAAACTTGTTTGGGGGAGTATGCTACCCATTCGTGGGTAGTGGATATTGGATCCACTGATCATGTTTGTTTTACGTTAGGGGATCCGACAACTTAGTGGAAGTGAGATCCTCATCACACTAGGCGATGCTACGAGAGTGGCAGCTGAAGCAGTGGGAGAAGTGCACCTGTCTTTTGAAGACAAGATTTTAATTTTAGAGATGTTCTTTATGTTCTTGTTTTTCGGAAAAACCTTATTTCAGTTTCTAAACTATTTGTCGATGGATATTCTGTTCGTTTTAATAAGCATGTTACTGTTTTGCATAACGATGTGATTATCTGTCGTGGAACTTTACGGAACAATCTCTATATTATTAACTGTGCACATCACTCACATAATGCATCGTATAACACATCTACTATTTCATATAAAAGAAAGCATTCTGCTAACGTGAACGAAACACTTCTTTGGCACCTAAGATTAGGTCATATTAACCCAAAAAAGATTCAAAGGTTGGTTCAAGATGGTTCATTGAGGCCTCTCCAATAGGCCTCTCCATGTTGAACCATTTTCAACTTGTGAATCGTACTTAGAGGGTAAAATGACCAAGAGGGCATTTGGAGCCAAGGGGCTTAGAGCTAAGGAAGTGTAGAGATCGTTCACACTGACGTGTGTGGTCCAATGCAAATCAAAGCTAGAGGTGGCTACGAGTATTTCATTATGTTTATCGATGATTACTCACGCTACGGATACATTTTCCCAATGAAGCATAAATCTGAGACCTTTGATAAATTCAAAGAATTTACGGCTCAAGCAGAGAATCATAAGGAAAAGATTATCAAGTTTCTACGATCTGATCGTGGAGGCGAATACCTCAGCGATGAATTCTTGAACTACCTGTCGGAAGATGGGATTGCATCCCAGTTGACTGCACCCGGTACCCCTCAACAAAATGGGGTTGCAGAACGAAGAAACAGAACGCTTTTAGAAATGGTAAGATCAATGATGAGTTATGCAGACTTACCAAAATCGTTCTGGGGTTACGCTTTGGAAACAGCGGCTTATATTCTAAACTTAGTGCCATCCAAATCAGTTCCTAAAACCCCGAGAGAATTGTGGACAGGGCGCAAGCCCAGTTATGGACACATCAGGATCTGTGGGTGTCCGGCATACGTGTTGGACAAGGAAGCTGGTAAGTTGGATGCATGTTCAGAATTAAGGTTGTTCATTGGGTATCCCGAAGGTACGAAAGGATGCATGTTCTATGGTCCCGAAGATCAAAAGGTCGTAATCAGTACGCACTTTAGATTTTTGAAAGAAGACTATATGAACGATAAAAAGCCTAGAAGTGAAATTACCTTGGAAGAACTTAAGGGGCCAACTCTATTGCCAACTGTACAAAATGATATACCAATCGTCACACCTCACAACTGGAACCTCGTCGTAGTGGGAGGGTTGTCAGACAACCCGAGCAATTCTTAGGGATTGGAGAGTCTTCGGACTTGATCTCAGGCGAAAAATCAGATCCCTGGTCCTACAATGAGGCGATCCAAGACAAAGATGCAACATCTTGGCAAACAACAATGGATGCCGAAATGGGTTCAATGGATCACAATAAAGTGTGGGAGCTAGTCGAACCACTTAATGGGGTAAAACCCATTGGATGCAAGTGGGTATACAAGAGAAAAAGGGGATCAGACGGAAAGGTTGAAACCTTTAAAGCAAGACTAGTGGCGAAAGGGTACACTCAGAAAGAAGGGATCGATTATGAGGAAACCTTTTTGCCTGTAGCCATGCTCAAGTCCATCCGCATTCTCTTGTCGATTGCTGCGCATTTAGACTTTGAGATCTGGCAAATGGATGTCAAGACAACTTTCCTCAATGGAAGTCTTGACGAAGAAATCTATATGCAACAACCCAAAGGCTTCATTGAAAAAGGTCAAGAGCATCTGGTTTACAAGCTTATGAAGTCCATTTATGGGCTGAAGCAAGCATCCCGTGCTTGGAATCAATGTTTTGATCAAGTTATAAATGTTGGAATATAGAGGCACGCAAAACACGTAATCACATGCGCAGCGAAAATTAAAGTTCACCAACAACGAACAATTAATTGCATACAGATTATAATAATCATAACGAGAAATCTTACAGTAACTCGAGTCCAGATTTCTCTACTACGGTATCCACGTAATCCCCAATTACAGACTTGCTCGGATTTGCCAGCGTTGAATCCCGAGACAGATTTGCTAGGAAAATCCAAACTCTAGATCTTATGGAGAAAATATGAAGTAACGTTGTTTGTGAATTCCTTGATGGATCACGCCGGTGAAGGCGATCCGTCACCCAGGATCGTTATTGGATGCCAAACGTATACGTATTAAAAATAAAACCTAAACATGCATCTAAAGCAAAAGGTTTAGATTTGTTACCCTTTAAGATCGAGGCGTTGATTCCACTACAGATCTTCTAGTCTGTTTCCCAGCCTCGTCTGAATGCCGAGTGGACAGCAATCTATCGAACGTGGAGAGGATGCCTCCTGTTTCGTTTCAGCAAAAAAACCCTAATTACCCGGCTACTGCGTTTTCGGAATTCGTGTGCTTAGGATTTTAGATGAAACCAGGTCCCTTTATTTATACTCCTCAGGTTTCATGGGCCAGACTAGGGATCCATTAGAAGGTATAGGGTTTGGGCTTCTTCCGGGCCCAAATAATCTTATGTTCAGCCCAGAACATTAATTTGGCCCGAGAGCATTAATTCATCCCACTAGAAAATTAATGTTGCACTCGCGTCCTATCCCGAACTGAATCAGGTCTTCTATTAGACTTTATAATTCCCCGTGTTAAAGATATCGCATGTCCATTAATCATTAAAGCTTTTGACTGCTTTAATTAATTAATATCTATTATTCCTTGAGTAGTACCACTCAATCTTGTTGTCGTACGGATTAAATCCACCTGCAGGGTTTAATACGACAATCCTTTATGAGTTTCCTCAAGGGGACGTCATCATCCTGGATGTCCAGGACACGGTGCCCCAATGACAATAAATAGATATCATGCGAGCGATGTCACTACCCAAAATACGAAGTATGAGATATCTACCAAGATTCTCACCTATAGTAAATCAAAGCAGTTGAACAAGCACCCCACATATCTAAATACCACACTTAGGGTTAAGAATAATAAAAGTCACCAAGACCTCTAGTTCTTCATAACAATCAGAACAGAAGAACATGTCTTATCTGTGACCCATTCAATGCGACATAGTGCACTAGTATAAACTAATGGCCAATACAAGCCACCAACAAGTTTATACTACAATTTAAACCAATAGTTATGTCCAGAACTATCTCCGTTGTGAATATTGTTTGACGATGTGATCTTCTGTGTGACTACAAACCCACTACATTGTCTACAATATAAGATAAGCAGACACATAAGCAATTTATAAGAATGCAATAATGTGAAAAACCATTTATTTCAGATAATAAGGAAATTGAATATACATCCACAAAAGCTCACTAAAAGTTTGCTTTACAGTATACACCAACAATCTCCCACTTATACTAAAGCTAAACTTTTAGTATACACATGAAGCCATAACAATTCTCCCATTTATACTAAAGTCTAGCTGTAATACATCGTAAACCAAGACCCTCTACATGTTTCTCAAAGACTTTTATTGCCAGAGTCTTTGTGAAAGGATCAGCCAGGTTGTCCAACGATGCAATCTTAGCCACAGCCACGTCTCATCGATTTACGATGTCTCGTATAATGTGGTATTTCCGCTCTATGTGTTTACTGGCTTTGTGGGCTCTAGGTTCTTTCGAGTTTGCCACTGCACCCGCGTTATCACAATAAATGGTGCTACACCTCGGCATACTCTCAGAAACCCCTAGGTCCAGTAAGAAACTACGTAGCCAGACAGCCTCTTTAGCAGCTTTTGAGGCAGCTACGTACTCGGCTTCCATAGTGGAGTTCGCAATGCATTTCTGCTTTACATTTCTCCAAGATATGGCTCTGCCTCCCAGCATAAACACATAACCCAAGGTAGACTTCTGTTCATCTCGATCAGCTTGGAAATCTGAATCTGTATAACCCAAAGGAATCATGCTGTCTGACTGGTATACCAGCACATAATCTTGAGTCCTTTTCAGATACTTGAGAATGTGCTTGACAGCTATCCAATGCCCTTGACAAGGGTTAGACTGATATCTCGCTACTATGCCAACTGCATAGCAAATATCAGGCCTCGTACACAGCATTGCATACATAAGGCTTCCTACAGTTGATGCATAAGGAACCTTAGCCATTTCCTCTATATCCTTTTGTGTCTCAGGACACATATCCTTAGATAGGGGAACTCCATGTCTGAAAGGTAGTAAGCCCTTCTTGGAGTTTTGCATGCTGAAACGAGCAACCACAGTATCAATGTAAGACGCTTGAGATAAACACAATATTCTCTTTTTCCGATCACGAATGACCTTAATACCAAGAATGTACGATGCTTCTCCCATATCCTTCATTTGAAACTGCTCTGAAAGCCACACCTTTACGTCTGATAATACTTTCACATTGTTGCCAATAAGAAGAATATCATATACGTACAGTACCAAGAATACCACTACGTCTCCGTTACTCTTCTTGTACACACAACTTTCATTTTGACATTGTTCAAATCCAAAAGATTATATCACCTCATCAAATCGAATGTTCCAAGACCTGGAAGCTTGCTTCAGCCCATAAAGAGACTTTTTCAGCTTCCAGACTAGATGCTCTTGGTCTTTCTTCACATAACCTTCGGGCTGCTGCATATAGATGTCCTTATCCAACTCTCCATTAAGGAAAGTTGTTTTGACATCCATTTGCCAAATCTCATAGTTCATGTGATTGGCTATGGATAAGAGAAACCGGATCGACTTTAGCATGGCTACTGGTGAAAAGGTCTCGTCATAGTCGATTCTTTCTTTCTGGGTAAAACCCTTTGCCACCAACCGTGCTTTAAAAGCAATAATCTGCCCATCAGATCCTCTCTTACGTCTGTAGACCCACTTGCACCCAACGACTTTTTTGTCGTGGGGAAGTTCACTTAGGTCATACACTTCCATAGCATCCATGGATTCAATCTCTGAATCCATAGATTTGTGCCAAGACTCTGCATCTTTGTCTTGAATTGCCTCTTTGTAAGTCCAGGGATCGTTATCATCATGTTCATCATCTGGAATCAAGTCCGCAGACTCTCCCAAAAACATGAAACGATCAAGTTGACGAACAACCCTCCCACTACGATGAGGCAATGTATACAAGGGTTCATCAGAGTAACCACGTTGTGCAGTCTCTTGTGGTATTTCCTCTTGCACACTCGTTATAGTTTTGATTGGCCCGAGCAACCTCATAGGATTAGAGTTGAGAACGAGTACCCAGCGAGCAAGATAGCGATCATAATTGATGTTGATAGGCTCACTCGGCTGCATTGGATTTATGAAACTCCAAAAGATGTCTTTTTCTGGGCACCAGGTTCTGATGAGCGGGCCGACCAACCCCCTGAGGGTTGTGTCGCTGTAAATTTAGACACAATGGAAGCTGGCCTTCGATTTCCCCTCCATCCGGCCATCACCCGTTTGCTCGTGGAATGGAATATCACCATTACGCAGATCAAGCCGAACGGGTGGCATATGATCATGAGTTTCCTGACTTTGTTCGGCAAGATGAAGCCAAGATACTATCCCTCAGCAGCTGAGCTTGCTCGATTGGTGCACTTGACCCGTCCGAGGGGTGAACACGGGTGGTTGTTCATGCAAGATAATGCCAAGTGCAAAATCATTGAGGACGTGCCGAACAAAATCAGTGATTGGAAAGAGAAGTTCTGGTTCGTTGGGGGCGATTGGAAAAGCCCGGCCTCTGGAAGCGAACCATATGCTTGTTTAGACATCCCCACTGACTTCGGGGTGTACCGAAGTAAGTGATTTTGCGTCTTTCGCTCTTCGATTTGAACTGAATTTAACTCACTTTTTATTTCAGGGATTCTAGCTGCGACGGACAAGGAGATAAACGACGGCTATTTTAGCAGCGTTTGGAAAATTGATCTGGAGTCTCGCTCGGAGCGATCTGTGAGAACCCTGAATACTGCTGATCAGAGAAAGAAAGGAGGTTTGTTCGTGCCTCCTCATCATCTTGTTGCTGTTAATCCTACTGGTAAGGATTGCCTTTTGTATTTGTATATGTTTTGTGCCATTTTGCTCGTTATTACCCTTCTGTTTGTACTGAATTATTTGTTTATAGCTTTCCCCGCTATGACCATTGTTGTGAGTACATCTAAACATACTGAGATGGCTCGGAGAAAAAGGCCACAGGAGCTTGCTCGGATTCAGGCTGAGCGGGAGGCTCAAATAAGTGAGTAGAGGGAGGCGAAAGGTGGCTAACCGATCTGCATCCGGTCCTGGGGAATCAAGCCGACCGCAAAGGAGCACTCGTTCGGCCGAGCAAGGGGTTGGCGAACAAGCTCCGTCGCCGAAGAGACCGAGGTGGAGATCGTGGAGATCGGGGCGAGCGAACAAACTTCGGACGAAAGCACGCCCGGCGAATAGGCTCGGGACGAATCTTGATCTGCGTCGGGGTGACTCGGACCCCCTTTGTCTGCAAGCGTCGAGGCGGCCGCCTCCGTGGTTGGTCCAATTTCACAGATTGTTGAAATGAAGGTTGGCACATCTTCTCCACCTCCTGCCGGACCCCGATCATGGACTCCGTTAGATCCTGAGCTCCGGTCCCCTGAGGATAGATCATTCTTGGGATGGGATCCGGCTCGTGTGGGCAGGTACATTTTGTTCGATCTGCTTCTGTTTTGGTTATTTTTGTTCGCCCTTTTTATATTCATTTGCTCGAATATATATGTAGGTTGAGCGGGTTATCGCTTTGATGGCAATCGAAGAACTATACGCTTTCGTCGAGTGTTCGCAAGGTTCCGGGCATTCCTGAGCATGTTCAAAAGGCTTGCCAGACTCCTGTTCGGGCATGGACTACCGATCTGGAAGAGTCCACTATGGGTCCCACCCCCTGGAAAATATGCGTCTGGGTGCGGTGCTTGGGTACAATCTATGGCCGTTCTTGAGAAAGCCTATGCTTTCGATCCGCCAACCTCCATGCCAACTACTTGGCTTTGATCAGAAATTCGAAGAAAATGTGGGAAGTGAGCGGGACTCGGGATGAACCGAGGTTGGCTCGGGGACAATCTTCTTCGGCCTGGTGATGCTCACGGGCTCGGGAGGATGCCCCGCAAGGCTCGGGAAAATGCTCGTCGATTTCGGGGAAGATGCACGCTGGCTCGGGAAGATGCTTTCGCCCGAAGACAAAGGAGGAATTGATTCACTCTCAGGAGGAGGTGGCCAGTATACGAAGAGCTCAAGAGGATATGAATGTTGAGCTTCGTAGACTCCAAGCTGGTGTCGAGGCCATGGAAAATGAGAGGGATGCGCTCGGCCAACAACTCATCATTGCTGAGGAGACCAACACTCGTTTGGGTCTCGAAAATTCAAAGCTGCACGATGATGAGTATGTTGATTCCATGTCCAACTTCTCGTACATTTGTGCCTTTGCCGATGCTATCCGGTCTGTTCGCCATGCATCCAACAGCGAACAAATTGCCCCTCATATCCGGGCCAAAGAAGACGATGGACAACCCACCGGACCGCAACCTTCCAATGTCAGATTTAAATGATCTATGTGATTTCTCCGTTCTTCCTGAAGGGATCAAAGTTGATGATCCGATTCTGGATGAGGAAGAGGGCTCAGACATGAATACCGCTGGTGTTGCTGGCCAAAATCTCCAGACTGAGTCTGGGACCGATCAGGTGCAGGACGAGCAAAGAGGACCTCCTGTGACCGAGCATAATGTACCTTCTGGCGAGCATTTGGTACCCGACCATACTGAAGGAGTTGTTGCTGAGGGGGCTGAGCACAATTTGTTCGACATCTCTCTCCCGTCTACCCCCAATTATGAATTTGCTCCTTGATGTTATTTTTGTTTTGTCGAACATACGTTGTGTAATTTTTTGTCTTCTTCACTTTCTGTTCGAACAATGTCTTAATACTTGTATTTTTTGCTGATTTCTTGTCTTTTGTTCGAACATATTTACAACTGAATGGATGAATTACATATTGAACCAACTCCTCTAACCTGATTGTTTGGTAATTGTCGAGGATGAAAATTGATACTTGTGTTGCTTGATGTTTTCTTTGTTGCATCGTGTTCGCTTTGTTGCTTTCCAGTCTTTGCCCCTTTTCTTCTGAATGAATTCGAACATTGGGTTTGCCTATTCCCGCTCCTGACTTTTTTCGGTTTTGATTGTCTTATTGACGTTGCAATCGGTTGATCGTCTTATTTAGGTGCGACCAGATGGGTTACTTTATGAACCCCCTTTCTTGGTGCGCGATCTTCTTATTTAGGTGCGATCACTTCGTACTAGGGCCGTCTTATTTAGCTGCGACCCCGCACTCATCACCCACTTATGCTACGGGTATCTGTAAGTACGAGTCGTCTTTTGCGACTGTGTACCCATTACTCATTTTTTGCTGTGGGAATCAGAGTACGAACTTGTTCGTCAGGTGAACATAGACTTGGGCTCGTTCGTCTTTGTTCGGGCCGTCCGGCTTAGGTGCGACCTCAAATGAGCTTGAACTAGAAAATCTTAGCGAACAAAAGTACATATATCTTTCTTTTTCTTTTTGCAACACTTTGTATTCTATTACATCCTTAATATCTGAAGAAGACTATCTATTACACAACTATTGTTATCAGACTAGGGTTTTGAATTTAAACCTTGTCTTGAGTAGACCTAACCGGCCTCACCTTGTCATGAGAATTGATGTTGACAAGGATGTGGCACATCATCCTGTCTACCCTTCTTTCTTCAGTAACATGCTCAGCAAAGAAAGAAGATAAACTTTTTGTCCTCGTGGACAATTTTGTGATTATCTTGGTAATTTGCGGGCATGAGCATGTGGCGCATTCATTCCTTTCGCTTAAAGTAGGTCGCGAAGCAAAACTTTCATTTTCGCACCATTCATCCCCTCAGGTAGATGCCTAAGCATCGGCGTCCGTGATCTTGTTTTGAGCGGACACTATGACATCCCTCCCCTTCGGAGTAGATTTTGGGGATGCATAGCGGACTAATGACTTACTACTGCATAAGCAGTGAGTAACGTGGAGTGGCAACCATGACTCCGCCGAGCATCTTGAGTCCGCAACGAGCTTCAACCTGTGCTCGCAAAGTCATACGGGGTAAATGACTCGTATCAGGCGGATCTTTCGATTCAAATTGAATGATTCTTTGAATCGAGAGCTGAATTCTTCTACGTCTGGGGGCATACTAAACCGACTTCCTTCTGAGAATCGCAGTATTTTTCCTTTTTTCTTCTTCATATGTTTTTTTCTCTGCTTTTTTCAGTTATCAGTATGCCCCTATTTATAGAACTATCCCAAGCTAGTGCTGGCATAGCTAGCTGGTAATAGCTCTCTTACTTTTGCTCCCCCTTTTGACATCTGTTCAGCTTTTTAACATCTCTTGCTCAAAGATTGACTCATCCCTGTATGGTTGCCACCACTTGTCAATTCATTCCGATACGTATCTTACGTTTGACATTTCATTTCGACGCGTATCTTCGTCTTTTCGATAGTCTTGCCAAACATTTCTTTTCGAAGATATGTGTCGAACATAATGTACTCTTCTTTCAGAATCGTCCTACTCGTTTGAACTGAATGACTGATTATGTTCGGCCCTTTGTGTTCATTTCAGCTGTGTGGACGATTTTGTTCGGCCAACACTATGCTCGCTAAAGCTGTGTGGACGATTTTGTTCGGTCGGCTCTATGCTCGCTATTATTGATAGTATTTTTTCATATTTGACGCATTCCACGAGTAGGACAATGGGACTCCATTCAGGTCATCCAAATCATAGGCCCCGTTTAGCAAACGTTCTGAAATTCTGAATGGACCTTCCCATGCTCTCGACCGAACACACCACTTGATACCCCGTTTGCTTTCGCTTTAAAACCAAATTCGCCCACATTGAACCTGCGTGTTCGGACTTTGGAGTTGTAAAACTTCTCTGATCTCTTTTTGTACATGGCATTCTTGAAATCAGTCTCCGTCCTTCTTTCTTCCAACAGGTCTGTACTCAGGGCGAGCGCCTGGTCATTAATGTGCTCTCCGAAAGTCATTGTTCGATGACTTGGAATCTTGATTTCTGCGGGTATAACAGCTTCCGCACCAAATGCCAGGGCGAACGGGGTCTCCGCTAGTGATGTTCTGAAAGTTGTTCGATAAGCCCATAATATTTCAGGCAACTCTTCAGCCCATCCACCCCCTTGAAATTATCAAGTCTGGCCTTGAGGGTATACTTGATGATTTTATTAACGGCTTCAACTTGTCCGTTTGACTGGGGATAATACGGAGATGAGTAATGCTTTTTTATGCCCCAGCACAATTCTGTCTGAATTCACTTCCATCGAACTGTTTGCCGTTATCAGTTACCAATGATTGGGGAAGCCCAAATCGACAAATGATATTTTTCCAAACAAAGTTCCACATTCTTTGCTCGGTAATTTTGACAATAGCCTCGGCTTCTGCCCATTTAGTATAGTAATCAACGGCAACCACAGCATATCTTACTCCCAACGTGCCAGTAGGAAATGGGCCGATCAAATCGATCCCCCATTTAGCGAATGGCCATGGGCTATAAACTGACACTAATTCTTCAGGTGGGCTATGAATAAGTGGAGCATGTACCTGGCACTTATGGCACGCGCGAGCATATGCGAGCAAATCTTTTTTGAGGGTTGGCTAATAATAACCTTGTCTGATTATTTTATGTGCCAGGACGAGCCCACCTGTATGATTTTCGCATACTCCATCGTGGATTTGTTCCAGAAGTACACGACCTTCTTCAGGAGTTATGCACTTCAAAAGTGGAAGTGAGAAGCCTCTTTTGTACAAATGCTCGTCTATGATAGTATACCGAGCAGATTGTAATCTGAGGCGTGTAGCTTGTGCCCTATTTTCAGGGAGAAGTCCCTTTTGTAGGTAACTCAGGATTGGAGTCATCCAAGTCTCTTGTTCGCCTGTTATTTGGGCGATCATAATTCTGGGAACTGATGGCGAACAAGTTGTGACGACCACAATGTCGGTTGTGTTCGTCACTCCTTCTGCTGTTGTCAGGCGTGCCAAAGCATCAACAAACGAATTACCCAATCGTGGTAATTGTTCAATGAAAACTTGTTCAAAATGCTCGAGCAATTCTTTTGCTAGTTGTTGATACTGTGCCATCTGTTCGCCTCGGGCCTCGTACTCACCTGTCACTTGATAAACGATTATCTGAGAATCGCTATAAATCATCAGCCTCTGAATTCCCATTGTCATTGCCATCTGTAGTCCAGTGACCAGAGCTTCATATTCGGCTTCATTATTTGTAGCTGGGAAATCAAAACGGATGGCTGTTGTGAATGTTTGTCTGGTTGGGCTGATGAGAACTACGCCTGCTCCGGCTCTTGAACTTGTTGATGAACCATCAACATACATATGCCATGGTTGGTCGATAGCTTTTTCGAGCATTTGAGGATATGTCAACTCGACCATGAAATTGGCCATAGCCTGGCCCTTCATTGCCGTTCGCGGAGTGAACGTAATGCCGAATTGTCCTAACTCCACCGCCAACTTTAGTAATCTGCCGGCAGTATCGGGTCGGTGGAGGACTTGGCGCAATGGGAAAGTGATCAGTACCTTGACTGAGTGGTCGAAAAAATATGGTCGTAATTTTTGAACACTCATGACGAGGGCATATGCTAATTTTTCCAATGGAGGGTATCGGAGCTCGGCTTCTTTAAGCACTTGGCTTACATAGTAAATGGGCAAGTGTATAGTCCCTTCTGCTCGTACGAGCACTGCACTGATCGCATGCTTGGATGCAGCAAGATACAGATAGAGTTGTTCGCCTGGGACAGGCTTAGACAGTGTCTGAGTATCTGCAAGGTACTGCTTCAATGATTCGAATGCATTTTGGCAATGCTCGGTCCACTGGAATTTCCCTTTCTTCAATGTGTCAAAGAAAGGTTTACATTTGTCCCCAGTTCGTGATATAAACCGGCTTACGGAAGCTAAATGTCCGGTTAACTTTTAGACCTCTTTCACATTTATGGGGGCCTGCATATCGAGCATGGCTTGAATCTTTGTTGGGTTCGCTTCGATCCCTCGTTGACTGACCATATGTCCGAGGAATTTTCCTGAGTGAACCCCAAAGCTATATTTTTTCGGATTTAGCTTCATATTGTACTTCTTGAGTATATCGAACGTTTGTGCGAGGTGGGTGATGTGGTCTTCCTTATGTTCACTCTTAACCATAGTATCATCAATATATACCTCAATTGTTCGGCCGAGGTGTTCGTCGAACATTTTGTTTACCAAACGTTGATATGTTGCTCCGGCATTCTTTAATCCGAACGGCATGCGTTGCCAACAATACATGTTCTTTTCACTGCAGAATGCCGTATTCTTTTGATCGTCCGGGTGCATAGGTATTTGGTGATAACCAGCAAATGCATCCATAAAAGTCATGAGTTCATGGCCTGCTGTATTATCGACCAAATAATCGATATGCGGCATCGGGAAGTTATCTTTCGGACATGCCTTGTTTAAATCCGTGAAATCAATACACAGCCTCCAAGATCCATTAGACTTGCGTACGAGCACAGGGTTCGCAAGCCATCTTGGGCATTTTACCTCTCGAATCAGTTTGTTGTCGAGCAACTTTTTGATTTCACTATTCATTGCCCCATATTTTTCCGGACTAAACTTTTTGCGCTTCTGGATAACTGGAGTTTGTATTGGATCAAGGTTGAGGGAGTGGCATGCATGTTTTGGATTAATGCCAACCATGTCTTCGTGCGACCATGCGAACACATCCAAGTTTGCTTGAAGATAAGCAATAATTTCTGTTCGAATTGGTTCAGGTAATTCTGAACCAATGAACACTTCTAACTCGGGTCTGTTCGGGTCAATTTTGATGGACTCCAGTTGTTCGACAGGTGTTGCTCGCTTTCTTTTTTGCTTCCACCGAGGATCTTGGATGGACCCCTGGTGCTCGCCATCAACCTCCATGGGTTCAAAGCCTATACGAGGCTCTAGGTCCGTTTGCTCGTTCGGCTGATCAATATTCATTTGATCTAGGAGATCTAGGGAATTAGTTGCCACCCCGGAGTCTGTGTTCGCGCATTCTGTGCTCGTGTGAAGAGCTATGCTCGTCGAACTTATGTTCGTCGGAAGATCTTTAGGCGAGGTATTTGCTCGCTGGCTTGGCTCACCAATCTCCCATGTTTGCTCCATCATGTTGACGATGCTTTGTTTTTCTGGTGCACATGATAGCAAACAATCTCGAGCTTTCTTCTGATCTCCTTTTACGCTTTCTGTTCCATCTTGTGTCGAAAATTTAACACAATAGTAATACGTAGAACAGGCCGCTTTAAATTCCTAAATAAACGAGCAAACCTAGAAACCCGTTATAAGTAGACGGAGCATCAACGATTACAAAATCTAGCATTCTAGTTCGTCGGATGTCCGGATTCAGAGTTGATTCTAACTCGACTCCTAACCTAATCATACCATAGGGTCAGGTTACAGATTCCCCAAACCCCATTATGGTATGATTACACGGTTCAATATAACTGCTTAAGTCTCCAACTTGTTTTTCCATCTGGCGAAGGGTATTAACGAACAAAATGTTCGCATAAGCTCCGGTGTCAACCAGGAGACGGTGCACCTTCAACCCGAGGAGACGAGCACTGATGGTTAAGGAGTCATTGTGGGGAGTTATGATTCCGTCGAGATCGTCTTCTGAAAACATAATCTGGTGGGAGGGTGGCGTGCTAGCTGATGTGCTCGCTACCTTCACTTGATGGATGCTTTGCATGGCACGCATCTCCATCTTTTTTCGTCTGTTTGATAATGTTGGTGCCTGGTAACATCCACCCACTGGACCATATTCAGGACGTATCATGTGAATCTCTTGACTTTCTCGACCTCTTCCCACAGCAGGAGGCCCTCTTTTGGTTATTTTAGACCTCTTACGTAATTCTTCGGGATCACTGTCAGATGTTTGTTCGGCTTTTCGCTTACCCCTTCGATCTTCCATTTCTTCTGTTCGCGAGTCTCTGCTCGCCGGCTTTTTTAAGAATTGGGTAAGACGATTATCTTCATATAGCTTCCAAAGTTGGCGGAGTAAATCGCGACACTCTTCAGTGTTGTGCCCGATGTACTCGTGGTAGTTACAATATTTGGAAGTGTTGAGCCGATGTTTATCCATTATGATTCTTCTTGGCCTTTCCAACATGTCCCGATCTCTGATTTGGTTAAAGATTGTTTCCTTTGAGACGCCCAAGAGACTTCGTAGGGCGTTTGCTTCTGCTCTTTCTTCGAATGGTTTGAAAGAGCCTGGGGGTTTGTGTCCCCCTTCATTCATCACTTTCTTCCCGAAAACTTTCCTAGTTGGAGGTTCCTGACCCAATCGTGATTGGGCGAGCAAATCTTCCATGGCTATGATTTTGGCCGCTCGCTCTCGGAACTCTGAATATGTGTTCGGCCAGTCTTGATGCATGGCCTTCCACATATCAGTATTTAGAGTCAAGCCCCCGACCACCGTGAGGATTTTGGCATCCTCCTCAACTGGGGCCCCATCATATAGACATTTATCAAATCTTTCTATGTATGCTCGATCAGACTCACCTTTTAATTGGGAAAAATGTGCCAACCTTTGTTTTGGCGCTGGGCGAGAACACATGGACGAAAAGTGGGACAGAAATTGTTGTCTCAATTGAGCGAAAGATGTGATTGACGCAGCGGGCAAAGTAGAAAACCATCTATGTGCCCGATCACCCAAAGTCATGGGGAATGATCGGCACTGCGTCGAGTCTGTGGCCCCCATCGCGATCATAAAGTCTGAATACTTGCTGAGATGGACATGAGGGTCAGACTCAGCATCGAATATGGGAATTGGCGGTCGGGACTTCGCCACTTTCTCCTGTATTCCAGCCTCCATGATCGCCGGTGACAATGGCGAGCAGGGTATTGTGCTTGCTCGAGGTTGGCCTTTGGTCGCGGTCAGGTTGGCCTGTAAATCCTCGATGGCCTTTTGCATTTCCGCCAATTTTGTGGGATTAATAGACTTAGATTGGGGCTGTTTCCCATCATGAGGACCCAGTGGGTCATGCTCGTGACGGGGCAGTCCCCCTCTCCAAGTTTGTGCTCGACTACCCAATCGATGATGGATAGACAATTTTGTTCCCGCCGATTTTTGTTCGGCATGCGGATGATCATGAAGATCTGAAGGTGCGGGCATTTTTATTGGCTGTTCCTTTCCTGGATCCTGTCGCCTATTATTGCCGATTCGGTCTTTGGCTGAGAGCCTCAAACGTTCAAACGCTGATGGTCTAGATCCTTGAGGCTGTTCGTCATCAGACGTGTCATCGGCTTTTTTACTTGCCCGCTTCACAATTTTCTTTTTAAATTGCTCACTATCAGGTGTACGTAAGCGTCGCTCTTCACGATCTTGAGTTTCTAATTTGGCCAATTCTTTTCTCGACCCTCTCTTTCTGCGCTGCGCAAAGAAGAAAAAGTGATGGCCCACGGTGAGGCCGGATCATTCACAATATCCCCGAGATTGGTAATCTCCACTTCCCGATCTTTATGAGGCTGGCGCTGAGCCTCTTTCCGGTCATGTGGTCGGCTTTGTCCCGACCTCTCCGTTTGTGTGTTCCTAGATTGAGGCATTTTATTTCTTTTTTCTGTCTCGGTTAAATAAGGGTTCGTGTATGGGTTGGTTTTTTGGTGAAGCACCCTCCTTCTAGCGCCAGTTATCGCGAGTCATTTTATACGGAGAGTATTATGTGGCTAATTTGATAACAACTCGCAAACAAAACATGCACGCATTAATACGATATAAGTGTAAATAAGATGAATTTGTTGACCCAGTTCGTCGGAAAATGACTACTCTGGGGGCATACCAAGCCAGGATGTGGTATTGCGAGCTTTACACGTACAATATTTGATACACCTTATGAAGATGAATCATTACAGATGGAGATAATTTGGAGAATTCGCCTCCGGGTGCTAGGGTTTTTAGTGGGAATAAATGATCACTCGAATTTTTTTTTTGTTCCTCACCTCTCAAGCGTGGGTATGACTTTTTGGGAGATTTTTTTTGAACCTTTTTCTTCTTCTTTTTTCTTCCTTTTATAGCACTCCGGCAAGCATGAGCTGGGTTGGTATGCATGAGCTGGAGACTCCGAGCCATGCAAGAATCCTGGTGATATTACCACGTTCCCAACTTCGTCTTCTAGATTGATCTTGGAACTTGCTTGTCTATAAGGCACTCCTTTTGGTCGTCCAAATTAACCTTTTGTTCGGTTGGATGCTTTGTTTGCCCCTTTAACCATGTCAGTTTTATGCTGGAATATTGTCTTCCTCGAGCAGACTGAGCCCTCAGGATGTTCGGGTCTTCGGGATATCTGAGTGTCGGGCACTCTGACCCTTCGGGATACCTGAGGTCTGCGGACATACTGACCCTCAGGATATCGAGGTCTTGAATATATCTTGACCCTCAGGATATCTGAGGTGCGAACATACCGACTCTCAGGATATCTGAGGTCTTCGAACATACTGACCCTCAGGATATCTGAGGTCTTCGAATATACTGACCCTCAGGATATCTGAGGTCTTCGAACATACTGACCCTCAGGATATCTGAGGTCTTTCAGGATTTCTGAGTATTTTAGCCGCCTGAGTCCTCAGATTTACTTATGGCCTTCTTGACTTAGCTCATCTGATTCCTTCTTTCCTGACCTGAGTGGCGAATACTTGTCCATTGGGCATGAATATTTAAATAATACACGTGTCGCTCTTACGTGTTCGATTAAGCCTGAGTTACTATATCGAACACAACAACCTTTATCAATACTCAAGGGTTAGGGTACATTCACATAATCATATAAGCACAAACACACACATATGACATTTTCATCCAATATCCTAATTTCCCAAGAAATTTTTCTTCAATTCATTCATTCCATCACCACAATCCAACAATTTAATCAAACAAGTTGTTTACCATTCTTTTCTCAACTTCCAACTCACACTTAATAAATTTCAAACATGGAGGTTCACCAACAATCATATTAGAACACTCATCATTCACAATTTCCACTAATTCACAAACCCATGAGAGTTACTTAGCACAACGTCAACAAATATACAAATAATCAATATTTAAAAGCCACATTTCACACAAAACCAACCAAAGCATGCCAAACTCTTCCAAAATTCACATATATGTCATGCACTCCAAGTGTTTGATAAAATGTCTCAATGAAAACTCAAGTTTAAACCACACCATGGAAACACATAAACATACAATAAGCTCCAATTATTCAATGTAATCATGAATGAACCCAAATAGAAGAGAAAAGCTTACTATTAATAGACTAGTGTGAGAAAAATTGACTCTAGCTTGTTGAGATGGTAAAACCTCCAATCTTGGCTCAAAATGGCTCCAAAGGTGTGAAAAAAGAAGTATGGTGGAATATTGTGGTGGGAAGATGCAATGTATGGGTGAAATTAGAGGGGAATGGTGGATTTTTCTTGAGGGGGGTGAATTTAGGGTTTTAGGCGAAGTGGAGAAGAAAAGAAAGAGTGGAGGAGAAAGAGGGAGGGGCTATGTATAATGCAAATTTAGGGGCAACTCGACTGAGTAAACATTTCGGTCGAGCTGCCCAAATTTTTTTAAGTCCTGGTCTGTATCGAAAAAGGCCAAAATGCCAAGCAGGTCAGCTCGACTCGAGCTGAGCTCGAGCTGGCCCAATTTTTGCATTTTTTTACTTTTCACCTCATGAATGCAATACTAACCTTTTGACCCCTCGATTCGAGCCAGGTCGCTCGTTCGACCGAGAGAGTCGGGGTCTCTTCCTTATGCACCTCGTTTTCTCCTTTGTCATCCCGCCATTTAATGCCACTTTTCAACGACTTATCTCCTTAGTTCCCAACTTACCATTGATTGCTTTCCCAAATGATTGAATTGAATAAATTTGCTCAACTTTCAAGCACACATTAACACAAACAACAATATCAAGCATAAGTGCATTGGTGCAAATGAATTTGTGAAAACGAACACCCCCCCCTCTTAAACTTTTTTTCATTGCTAAGCAATTAAAAGTTTGGAAAAATAGTGAAACAAAGAGTATGCACCAAGCCCCATGAACCATTAAGCTCTATACTAACCACATCTTAACAATTAAGCTCATCAACATTCAACTTCAACAAGCAAGTATTCCAACAAAAGAGAGCCCAACACGGCAAAATTCATGTACAAGTATTTTCACCATTAAGCTCAAAAACAGGCCACAAGGTGAACATCACCAAAATCAAAACGGGGGTGTGCCGGTGTATACAAAAAAATGCATAAGAAAATGCACACCCCCCCCCAAACTTAGACTTTGCAAAGCAAATCTAAGTTTGGGGAAAGTGTTTGTACCTAAAGTGCCCTTCGAATACACATCTTCTTTTAAAGCTCGATAATCCACCAAGCCTCGAACACACGACACCATCACCTAAAAAAACAACACTATACAAAACACTATCAAACGAACACACGAACACATAAAAGCAGTAAAAATGGGTTGCCTCCCATTGAGCGCTAGGTTTAACGTCCTTTGCTGGATGGAGCTTAAAGTCGCTCAACTCTATTCAAGAAAATCGACACCAACGATCCCAACTTGGGAGGTGGAAAGGTAATGCTTGACTCGGTGACCATTGACCGTGAAGTGGTCACCCTTTTCATTCTTCAACTCAATATATCCACTTGGAAACACTTTTGCAATCTCAACCGGCCCACTCCAACGAGATTTCAACTTCCCGGGAAAGAGTTTCAACCGGGAATTGAAAAGAAGCACCTTATCTCCAACTGTGAACTCCTTCTTTTTGATCCTTTGGTCGTGCCAACGCTTAGTCTTTTCCTTGAAAATTCGGGAGCTCTCATAAGCATTCTCACAGAACTCTTCCAACTCATGGAGTTGAAGCAATCGATTCTCCCCCGCCTTATCGCCATCCATGTTCAATTGTTTGGTGGCCCAATAGGCTTTGTGCTCTAGCTCAACCGGGAGATGGCACGACTTAACAAAGACAAGTTGGTACGGAGACATATTCAATGGAGTTTTGTAAGCCGTTCTGTAGGCCCACAAGGCATCGTCTAGGCGAATCGCCCAATCTTTTCTATTTGAGTTCACCGTTTTCTCCAAGATGTGCTTGATTTGACGATTTGAAACCTCCACCAATCCATTTGTTTGTGGGTGATATGCGGTGGCGACCTTGTGCTTGACCCCATACTTCCCAAGCAACTTTTCCATAGCTCGATTAACAAAGTGGGTCCCCCCATCACTTATCAAGGCTCTTGGCACTCCAAATCGGGTGAACACATTCTTCTTGAGGAATTGAATCACTGTTTTTGCATCATTGAGCTTGGTAGGAATGACCTCAACCCATTTTGACACGTAATCCACCCCCACAAGGATATATAAGAATCTAAATGAAGGTAGAAACGGTCCCATGAAATCAATCCCCCACACGTCAAAAATCTCTACCTCCAAGAAGATGTTCAAAGGCATTTCATCTCTCTTGGTTATGGTTCCCATCCTTTGGCATCGATCACATTTTTGAACAAACTCTTGGCTATCTTTGAAGATCGTTGGCCAAAAGAAGCCCAATTGGAGAACTTTCATTCCCATTTTCGATGCTCCGAAATGACCTCCACATGGTAAAAAGTGACAATGGGTCAAGATCTCGTCAACCTCTTCTTTTGGAACACATCTTCTCATGATCGAGTCTTGATCTCTCTTATATAACACCGGATCATCCCAAATGAAACTCTTCACATCTTTGAGAAATTTCTTTTTGGCATGTGAAGGGATTTCATTGGGAAGCTTTCCACAAGCCAAGTAGTTGGCAAAGTCGGCATACCATGGCTTTTGCACCTCAATTCTCATTACCGAAATCTTCTCAACTTCTTCAAAGAACTCCTCCAACTATAAAAGCTTCTCATCCAGGAATTCTTCCTTCACCTCGGTTTCTTCTTCTACAAAGTCTTGGTCCCTCTCTAGCCTCGAAAGATGATCGGCTATCACATTTTTGGTCCCCTTCTTGTCCCGAATCTCTATATAAAACTCTTGAAGGAGGAGCACCCATCAGATCAACCTTGGCTTTGCATCTTTCTTTGCCATAAAGTACCGAATTGCCGCATGGTCCGCGTACACAATAGTTTTACCCCCCACAAGATAGGGGCAAAATTTATCAAACGCATAGACCATGACCAATAGTTCCTTCTCCGTTGTGGTGTAATTGGCTTGGGCGGGGTTGAAAGTTTTCAAAGTATAATAGATAGCTCTAAACTTTTTCTCCCGGACTTGCCCAAGTACCACCCCAATTGCATAATCGCTTGCATCGCACATGATAATGAATGGTTCCTCCCAATTCGGAGTCACCAAAATCGGAGAGGCTATAAGTGCTTCCTTCAATGCTAAGAAAGCTTCAAGACAATCATTAGTGAACACAAATGGGACATCCTTTTCAAGTAGATGAGAGAGGGGCTTTGAGAGTTTGGAAAAATCTTTTATAAACCTTCTATAGAACCCGGCATATCCCAAGAAGGAACAAATGCCTTTTTCATTAGAAGGTGGAGGAAGTTTCTCAATTGCCACCACTTTTGCTCGATCTACTTACAGTCCCTTTGAAGAAACATGGTGACCAAGTACTATCCCGTCCTTAACCATGAAATGACATTTTTCCCAATTAAGGACAAGGTTAGTCTCTTGGCACCTTGTTAGCACGAGTTCAAGGTTAAAGAGACACTTATCAAACGATTCACCAAACACAGAAAAATCATCCATAAACACTTCAATCACATTTTCAATCAAACCATGGAAGATCAACATCATGCATCTTTGGAATGTAGCCGGAGCATTGCACAACCCGGAGGGCATGCGTCTCCAAGCATATGTTCCATAGGAACAAGTGAATGTCATCTTCTCTTGGTCCTCCGGTGCAATCATGATTTGATTATAATCGGAGTACCCATCAAGAAAGCAATAGCAATCGAAACCCCCAAGTCTATCTAGCATTTGGTCCATGAAGGAAAGGGGAAAGTGATCTTTGCATGTAGCTTTGTTCAATTCCCTATAGTATACACACACTCTCCACCCCGTAGCTATCCGTGTAGCTATCACCTCATCATTATCGATTTTGATAACCGTCATTCCACCTTTCTCAGAAACCACGTGGAGTGTTGACACCCATGGACTATCCGAAATTGGGTAAATCATACCCACATTGATGACCTATTTCCTAATTACCTCTTGTATGATAGGGTTCACCCTCCGTTGGTGTTGGACAATTGGTTTACTACCCTCCTCTACTCTTATTCTATGCATGCATAAGGAGGGGTTAATTCCCTTTATATTCTCAATTGTCCACCCAATTGCGGACTTGTGCTTACGAAGCACCCCCAACAATTTATCTAACTCACACGAATTGAGAAAGGAAGAAACGATTACTGGAAATTTTTCACCATCCTCAAGATAGGCATATGTGAGATGCTCGGGTAATGGTTTTAACCCGGTTTTCTTCTCCTCTTGCTTTTCCACTCCTTCAATCGGTTCCCTTAATGACAAGCTTGGGATCTTGTTCCTTCCCCACACTTCATTGACTTGATCCACTTCAAGCACATCTTTGCAATCATCCTCCTCAAAGGAGCTTTCATCGTTCTAAAAGAGTGCATTGTAGTATCCATTGGCAAAGTAGGGGCAAAGGATTTTTCAAATTCCGTTTGAACACTAGTTTCAACGACATCAATCGTTTTGCACTCCTCCTTCTCAAGTGTATGCTTCATGGCTTTGTAGGAGTCAAAAACGAGCTCCTCCTCATCGAGCTTCAAGGTCACCTTGCCCGTATACATGTCCACCACCGCCCTTGCGGTAGCTAGAAACGGTCTACCCAAGATCAAGGGAATTTCAACGTCCTCTTCCATCTCTAGCAGCACAAGTTCCGTCGGGAACACGAATTTATCAATTTTTACGAGCACATCTTCCACAATACCATCCGGGTAGGTGATGGAACGATCCGCCAATTGTAATGTCATGGACGTTAGTTGGAGCTCACCGATTTTCAAACGATCGTAGATTGATCTAGGCATAAGATTGATGCTTGCCCCAACATCACATAGAGCATTTCTCTTCTCCGTATTGCTTAGCTCACACATCAAAGTGATGCTTCCGGGATCTTTGACTTTCTTTGGAAGGTTCCTTTGTAGTAGAGCACTACACTCACTTGTTAGGCTTATCATCTCACCACCTTCCGCCTTCCTTCTCTTGGTGACCAACTCTTTAAGAAACTTTGCATAAGATGGCATTTCCTCAATTGCCTCTAAGAAGGGCACGTTCAAGGTCACTTTCTTGAAAATTTCCAAGAATTTGGTGAACTTATCATCAAGCTTCTTTTTCATGAAACGTTGAGGAAAAGGTGGTGGAATGGGGGTTTTAGGAATTCCCCATCCATCACACTCAACCTTTTCATTTTTCTCCTTCAACTCTTTAGCCTTCTTCCATTTCGAAACTCTCTTCTCTTCAACACATTCTTCCTCAACACAAATGTCTTTAACAACAATCTCCACTCCTTTATCGTTCTTTTCAACCTCTTCCTTTTCTCCCTCATCATCCTCCAAAGGCATGTTCGGCCCATCATACTTCGTACCACTTTTCAACTCCACGACCTTACCATGTTCTCTAGGATTCACCTCCGTCGTGGAGGGAACTTTCCTTTGTCCTTCCCTTGGCTTGAGGATGCCACTTGACCTAGTTGGAATTCCAAATTCTTCAATTGGCTAGAGAGAGATGTAATAGCATTTGGAATATTTCCAAAATTCTTCAAGTTTTCTTCAATCTTATCAAACCGTTGATTCGACATTTCAGTTTGTTGGTTTGAAAGATTGATGAAGGTGTCCAAACTATCCTCCAAAGTAGGTCTTCCTTCATTGTTTGGGGCACGGGCTCCGGGATCAAATCCCGGTGGTAGAGTGAGGGCGGCCTTCGGGTTAGAGTATGAAAAGTTTTCATGTTTACGGAGGTTTTGGTTGTAGGAATTATTGTGTGGGAAGGATTGAGTGTTTTGGTTTTGGTTTTGACCTTGGTTTTGGCTAGATGGTTGATTTTGATTGCTTTGGCCTTGGAAGTTTGACGATGGATTGTTTTGGTTTGAGAAGTTTTGTGAATGGTTGTTTTGGTAACGGTTTTGGTAGTTGGAGGATTGGTTTTGGAAGTTTTGGTTGGGATTTTGGTAGTTTGAAGGTTGGTTTTGGAAGTTTTGGTTGGGGTTTTGGTAGTAGTTACCTTGGAATTATTGATTCCATTTGTAGTTTCCTTGATAATTCCCCCTTCCCATGTAATTGGCTTCCTCAACTTGATTAGCATTCAATGGCACCTCCATGTTCCCTCCCAATATTCCTCTCCTTTGGCTTTCCGCTAATGAATCAACCTTGTTCATTAAAACTCTCATTGCTTCTGCCATTACATTCTTCGGATCACTATCAACTTGGGAAATCTTTTGAACATCGGAAGGCCAAGTGAAGGTGTTGTTGGCAATCCGATCAATCAATGTCAACCCTTCCTTACCGGTCTTGTCAAAAATTGAGCCACCCGATGATGAATCGATGAACATCCTTCCCTCATCGTTCAAACCATAGTAGAAATAACTCACCACTTGATCGTTGACAAAATTGTGTTGTGGGCATCTCCTTAACATGACATTATATCTCTCTCAAGCTTCGTATAAGTTCTCCCCACCTCTTTGTCGAAATTGTGTGATCTCCTTATTACATTGAAGTGTCATTGCGGGTGGGAAGAACTTCATCAAAAACTTTTGGCATAGTATGTCCCATGAGCCAAGACTATCGGGGGGTAAGGAGACTATCCAATCTTTTTTATTTGTCCCTCAAGGTGAAGGTGAAGGTTCGAGCTCTCCAAGCGTCGTCTGTGACCCCATTGATCTTGACGGTGTCCGCATACTCCAAGAATTGAGCGATATGCCGAATTGGGTCCTCATTCTTCCCTCCACCAAATTGTTGTTTTTGGAGCATTTGAATGAGGGCCGGCTTGATTTCAAAGTTATTAGCCGCAACCGCCAGACGGGCGATGCCATCATAGTGCCTTTGCACTTGAGGGTTGAAGTATTCCCACATTGGGCGATCTCCATTCTCACCCCTTCCAAATTCATCCGATTGTTTTGATTTTCGCCCATTGCTCTTTGTTGGGCTAATCTTCGGTTCCGGTCTTGGTTTCTTCTCCCAGCCGTGGCTTCAATCTCAAGATCAATGGGAATTGGTTCAGTCCCACTTGCTTTTGTGTTCATACACACCTAGAGAATCAACAAGCACCACAAATCTCCAAGCCAAATATTAGCAATGTTAGTTACTAAAAAGAAAAGACACTAGTAATCACGTTCAACGAACAACTAGTTATACTCAACACAACCTAGTCCCCGGCAACGGCACCAAAAACTTGACATGTGTTTTGCAACACACTAACCTCTCAAGTATAAGAGGGTCTTTTCGTGCCCGGTTAAATATCGATCCACAGGACTAGGTGTGGAATATAGCACAATTGCTATGTGTTGTCGCATGATTATAGTGTTAAACATGTTTGGTATTTTTGAGCTAAACTAAAATTAACAACTAATCAAAGATCAACAACAAGAAAATTCAATAGGCAACAAGAAAACAATTAGGCATCAAAAAAGTTTGTATGCAAGTGTGAGATGAGGTGTTCGGGTGTTTTTCTTTGTGAGACGATTGTCAAAAGATTAATTATGGCATTTACCTCTATTTCCAGTTATTCCTTAAGAGCGATCACTACACAAAATACCATTCCCGTACTTGGTAAGCCTAGGGTCCGATAACATTTGAATTCCTAGGATCGGGAGGAGAATTTTACCTTTCTAACCTAGGTAATTGCATGGATATGGTCCTCTAATTAACTAGCTACTCCGTCCCCGTGTTTTCCCACTCGTATACTAGGTTCAACCCTCCTATATGCTCTTCACTCTCCACTATAGGTGTTAACTAAAGTAGTTAATGTAAATTAGGGGGGTTCTTATGTTTCTATCCAACTCTCGTTGCAATAGAGCATAACTAACTCAAATTTGACGAATTAAACCAATACCCACATGTATAATCCCGTCTACCCAACTCTCGTTGTGATAAACTAGCATAAACACACAAGCTAATAGCAAAACTCAACCAAATTGAACAAATAAAATCCCCTAATTTAAAGGATCGCCATCAATAGAGATAAATAATTATAATCAAAGCAATTTAAAGAATCATCCCCACAATTCCAAACACCCAAACACAAGTGAAATTAGCCCATGGTGCTACAAGCAATACCCATGGCTAATATGCAAATAAACAAGAAGCCCATATGAAAATAAGCAATAAACAATAAGTAAAAACAAATAAACACCTTACTCTTGAGATTCAAGCACCAATCCATACAAATTCCATCAATACTCCTTGGTTTCTTGCTCAAAACTGAAATAAACACTCTACCTATGCTGTGCTATGACTATCTAAGCTATCTATGGAAGCAAAATTGAAAAACATGTAAAGGTATTAGTTCTCAGTGATAAGTTATTCATTTCAACAATCCTAGAGAAGTAAAATAAAACGAGAATTAAAACACATAATTCCTATGATCAATATTCAGCAATCAAAATAAACACGGTCTTTCAAATTTATTTTGTCTCCATTATTTTCACATATTCAACGACCTCATCGAAAGAATACGAATTTATATCTAATATAAATCATAATGGACTAGGATCCACATTCCTACTATTATAATATTTGCTTGAGTTGTTTACTATAATAGCAGAACTGGTAGGTCTACAAACCAATTGCAACATTGCAACTCCTAGTTGATTGAACCTAGTTCAATCGGATGCCCTTTGACTCTCGTTTCCCTGCTTGGGCTGGTGAAACAAAATCAGGTTGATTTACAACCATCAAGCGGTGACACAACGTGTCCCTATAATAGTCCCGTTAGATGTAGATCCGAGCAAAAGACTTGGGCCTTAAATACTCATTGGAAGGAAATCTCCGGTTTACTATTAATTTTGATGGAAGGCATCATTCAATTTAACGAAAAATCATATTTTAGTGAGGATCTTTTAAAGGCGGGGTATTAATTGCTTAATCGAGATCCGAACATGTTAATCTATATCACATTTGAGCATCTATTGGGCGCCACCTACCCAAACATGACATTATACAGACTAACACTTATATGGGCGCCGTCTACCCAAACAATTAATAGTGTCTGACAAATATTGGGTGCCACCTACCCAAACATTTATAATGGGGATGTAAAAGCTTTAACGAATTTAAATAATAAACAAGTTAACAGTGGGATTTTAATAATCCTCTTAAATTAAATATCAAAATCCAATTTCAAATTTTAATTTACAATTATTAAAATAATTAATCCAATTAATCTTTTAAATAAAATCCAATTTTATTTCAGGTTTTAAATTAATCAAATTAATTTATAAAAACCATTTTAGTTTTATTTAATTCGTAAGGACTCAAGTGCAATTATCATAATTTTGCGCAGAGGGGTCCGTTGGAAATCTAATTTCTTAAGGACTCATCTGACTTGGCATCGAAGGTTCTTAACTGACTCTTCCCATTGTTGTGTATGAAACACTTGCACCCAAAAACATGGAAGTATGAAACACGAGGTTTTCTGCCCTTCCACAGTTCATAAGGTGTCTTAAAGTGAATCTTAGTCAGAGAACATCTGTTCTGCGTGTGACATGCTGTATTGATAGCTTCTGCCCAGAAACGACTTTGAGTTGCATGCTCAACTAACATGGTGCGTGCAGCTTCTTTGAGTGTTCTGTTTCTTCTTTCTGCTACACCATTTTGTTGTGGTGTTCTAGCAGCTGATGTCTCATGCTGTATACCAAACTCAGAGCAAAAAACAGATATAAACTGGTTCAAGAATTCCGTACCTTTATCTGATCTGATTTTCACTATGCTGAGACCCTTCTCATTCTGAATCTTCTTGAGAAGTTCAGGTAACTTTGTTGTAGTTTCATGCTTCTTATACAAGAATACGACCCAGGTGAACTTGGAGTAATCATCCACGACCACTAGAGTGTATTTGCATCCACTGAAACTAAGAGGCGTAACTGGTCCAAATAGATCCATATGGAGCAGTTGTAATACTCTGTTGGATGGAGGAGAAGGTATCCCTTTGAATGAAGCTTTTACTTGTTTTCCCTTCTGACATGCGGCACATGTTTGATCCTTAGAGAATACTTCATTCGCGAGACCTTCAACCAAGGACATCCTTGCTATCTTGTTAAGAGTTTTGAAGTTCAGATTGCTCATTCTTTTATGCCAGAGCCAACTGGAGCTCTTTGAACTTTTAACAATCAAGCATGCATTTCTTGGACAACTGTCCCAATCTTCTGTATAAATCGTTCCTTTTCTGGAGCCAGTTAGCAAAATCTGTTGAGTCACTCGATTTCTGATTGTGCATTGATCTGAAGAGAACTCAACACTAAATCTGTTCTCGCAGAACTGTGATAGAGATAACAGGTTGTGCCTTAAGCCATCAACGTATGAAACACATGTAACCTGTACATCATCGTTCACTAAGGTTCCAACTCCTCTGGTAAAACCAAAATTGTCTTCCCCAAAGAGAACTCGTGGGCCTGGTTTCTCAATGTAGTTGCTGAGGAGATGTTGACTTCCTGTCATGTGCCTTGAACATCCACTATCTATGTATCAGATAGTTGCTTGTACAACTCCTTTATTATCCAGTCCCACTCTAGCCTGCGAGCAAATCAAATTTTAGGTACCCTAGTAGAATTGGGTCCTGGGGGGTTAGAAGTACCTTTCGGGATCCAAACAAATATGGCACCTTTGTTGAATACAGAAGGCTTGATTTGTCTCCCATAAACATCTACATAATCATACGTTTATTCATATGCAATCTGATCAGTATGATTATTAGTGTGAGCTTTGGACAAATCAGAAGACTTGAGATTTTTCATTGAAACTTGTCTTCTTTTTAATCGATGGGGCTCAAAGCAATGTTCTAGGTTTCTGATTGTAAGGGTAGGTACGACTGCTACCATTAAAAGATTCATATCTTTTTGGCATAGATGGTCTTAGCAGTTTACCATTAGCTTGCTTTGTCAGGCAGCTTGGATTGAGTTGACTTCACCGACATCGTCCCTTACGAGATGGTCGGATCGAGGCCTACTCTGCCGATTTGGTTGAGGGTCTCTTGAAGAACAAGATTCTTACGTTGATTCCTTGGCTGGTGTCCGACGTCGGTGAGGGTCCATTTTGTTCCCTTTCTGATCAGACACTTGCCTTGCCTGGTCAGATGATCCTTTTCCCTTATCTGATACATATTTGGCTTTTCGTGTATCTTGATCAGAAATTCATTTGGTTACACTTTTTTGATGTGAACCAGACGGGGCTTTTGAGGATCCATAAGGGTTCTCATACCCAATTCCCTTCTTGTCAATTGGCGTACGAAAATAGTTGTTCAAATCTTGAACAATCTTAGAAGATTTCGTGAAAACCTCTATTTTCTTACGCAAATTGTCCTCAGATATTTTCAGATTCTCATGCAGTCGGAAGAGTTCATCAAACTTTGCCTGAAGGACTTTGAGTTCTCCAGCTTGTCGTTCATTGAGAGCCAACTGTTCCTTAATCAGCTTTTCCTGATCAATAGTACTGACTTTCAGAACCTCCAGTTCTTTAGTCATCTTCTGAACAGTTTCAGCTAATTTTAGTTCAGCTGCTTTACTAGCTTCAAAATCCTTGACAAGCCAAATATTCTCAGCCCTTAGGTTATCGTTCTCTACTTCCACTCGTGTATAAGTATCTATTGCATTAGAGAGATCATCAAGCAATTGGTCATTGTAGACCTGCAGGTTAATCTCTCCAACAGATGTGCTGAGCACAACAGGTGTAGAACAAGAGACCATAGAAGGTTTAGAGATTACCTCAGACTGGTCAGTTTCTCTGGCCATCAGACAGATGTCGTCATCAGATGAGAAGTTCAAATCATTGACATCGTCAGTTGTGGTAATCAGACATAAATCTTCAACAGATGAATATCCAGAGTCATCTGATGGCAGATAAGAATCGTCAATTCCTGATGTGTCTGCAACCATGACTTTTCTGTCTCGATACATTTGTTCTCTTCTGTTCCGTTTCTCTTCTCTTTCCTTGGGAGTCAGGTCAGGACAATCAACACTATAATGACCTGGTTTCTGACAGTTATAGCAAACCTTTGAATCTCCAGAGTTTCCTCTATTTGGTGAATCATTTCTTCGGTATGATCTGTCAGGAGACTTTCCATTCTGTCTGTAATCAGAACATCTCTTATCTGATCTTTCATCTCGTCTGCTTTCTCTGCGATCCACTCTCCTATCATCTTTCCGGTCATCTCTATGATCATCTTTCCGGTCATCTCTTCTATTGTCCCTATCATCTGAAGAACGATATCTCTCTTGTGATTTGTCAGAAGATCTTCTATCTCTTCATCTGCTTCGTCGATAGTCGTCATAGAACTTTCTGTACTTGCCCATCTGAACATTTGTTCGTTCAAGTTTTCTCGTTAGGAGTGCAATCTGTTCGGCCTGGCTGATGATGTTTCCAACTGGTTCCACGATTCGTGAACTGTTACTAGTTGCCTGAAATGCAACAGATTTAGCTGAGTTTGTAGTAGCTTCAGTAGGGACATCATCTGATCCTTGTCCTCTCTCAATCAGGTCGAACTCATGGGCTTTCAAACTGAAGATTAGATCATTTGGTTTCATGGTAGTAATATCTTGACAATCCTTAATCACAGTCACCTTGGTATCCCATTTCTTAGTCAACAATCTGAGAATCTTGTAGTTGATATCCTTGTTTGACATTACTCGTCCAAGATCACGAAGTCGGTTGACTCCTCTGTGATCCTTCCATCAAATTGATCAACTGTTTCATTCGGTAGCATCTTAAGTTTTTCAAATACAACTAGCTCAGCTTGCAGTCTGTTGTCCTTGATCTGTTCATTTCCTCTACAAATTTTAGCAAGTGTATCCCAAACTTCCTTAGCTGTCTTCAGGTACTTCACTTTCTCTCGTATAGTAGCATCCATAGTTTTCATGATGAGGTGTCTGGCAACAGTATCCAGATTGGACAATTTCCTCTCATCTGCATCCATCAGAGAGGGACTCTTCCTGATTCTTGCTCCAACTGGTTGAGTAGGATCTCGTCCTGCTTCAACTGGGTTAAAGTGATAGATGATAATCGGTCCTATCTCAAGAATCTCATCCATTCTGTTGTTGATCACTCCCAGATGATCTCTTATGTCGATGGACCAATCTGCATACTCATCAACAGAAAACATGGGTAGATTATGGTGCATACCTGAAGTGTTATCCATGCTTGTGGTGATTTAAAAAAAAATGAACTTTTAAAAATGATTTTCAAAGATCAGTTCAAGTGACCACAAAGGTTCTTCCTCAAGAACCAATGATATTCAAAGCCAGTGGTCGGAAGAACCACTGCTCTGATACCACTTATAGGTCCCAAACGGGTTTCAGTGAGGGTTGAAGTCTAGAGGGGAGGGGTGAATAGACTTCAAAAACTTTTTGGTGGATCAGATGTGATTGTACGTATGTCTGATCAGAGTGCGATGTGGATCAGTTTGGACTGATATCCGACTTACTGATCTGGCAGGCGGATCAGTTTGACGTCTATCAATTTAACTGATGGTGCGGAAGATTAGTTAACCCGTGTGAAAACCAGTTTTACTCAAACAAAGATTCTGACCAATCTGGTTTGAATCAGATAACTAAAGTGTTAAGCTGATCGGATCAATAGCTTGATGCTAATCTGATCCTGGTACAGAATATGCATGCAGATAATAAGAGTAGTGTGCAAGTATGTGTAAAACAGATTAAAGGCACACATATTTATAGTGGTTCGGACAACTTGTCCTACGTCCACTCTTCCCTATCAGCAGGGGCACCAACTTAAACAACTGGACTTAGTTTAATGTGTTAGTCCAACACAATACAACCAACAGATATTTAACGAGTTCTCACTCAACCAATCCCAGAAATCTAATCTAGAAACCCTAGATAGAAATCCTGCTATAACAAACTTAACCTAACAGTGTTTGGGTATAAGATTTGTTTTGTTCCAACTGAAATACTATCCTATCTTCTAAGTAGCCTAAAGCTAGAGGATAAATATTCTGGCTAAGAACTACGGGATGAACACTTAAGAATAAATCTTCTATTTGGTGTTCTTTGTGCGGAAATTGCTTGTGCTTGAGCTTGATGATAATTTTCGTAACCTTACTATGAAGGTTTGATCCCTTATTTTTAGGCACGAAATAGAACTAGCCGTTGGAGAGAAATTCGAATTTTGGTCTATTTAAGGTAGGTTTGCAGGTCCGATTTGCATGGCCGAAAGCATGCAAGCTTGTCCTTTCTAGCCGTTTAACTCTAAAACGCCTTGTCCTGCAGACTGTCAGAACTCCGTACGTGTGTTGTCGACTTCTCATTGGCTATCAAGTACAATTCGCAGCACTTGAATAAGCAACAAGGTTGACATTCTTCTTGTCTGAGCACTTGACTCGTACTAGGTAACATTGAAGTAGTCACCTGATGGAGTTGACACAGATCAGTCAGAATCTTGATTTGCCTACCTGACTTAGGTCATCTGATTGTAAGTTATCTTAGCACAACTTACTGACCTCTTCTTTAAGTTTTAGAATGTAGGTTGTTTGGTCTTGATGTCTTCAGTCTTGACTTATCTGCTTCGTATTGATCAGCTCTTCAGCATCTCTGATCTTCATGACTTATCTGATCTTCAGGACTATCTACTTCAATTACAAGATCTTCATCATTTGATCTTCGAGTTAGCTGATCTTCACCAAACTTAACCTATACATATTGAGTTCCCCCTCAATATGTGACCTATCTGTTACTTCAGCTGTCTATACACTTCAACTGGTCATCTTATCGGCTATCTATGTCATCAGTCAGCTAACAGGCCTGACTGGTCCTATTACATTATCTGTTTTGGAACTTCCATTGAAACTATAAATTTTCCAACATACCAAATCTTGCAAGTGGAAATTTATTTCCGGTATGGATAATAATGTTGAGTTGTCTTTACTCCAAGGATAAAGATATTAATTAATACAAAACTTGTCCAGTGGCTTAATTAATTAATGGACTAAGAAAATCTTAAACACGGGAAATAATGACCGGGAGCCATATTATAGTAAAGTCGTAATATGGGTTAAGATGGATAGTTCAATATTAATTTTATAGTGGAGTAAATTAATATTAATGGACTTGAATAATATTTGGCCCAATATTATAGCTTCATAGTCCATTGGAGGTCCAATCTCAATTCTCCTAGAGGCCCCTCAAATAGCCCAAAATAAAGTCCAATTAATGAAAAAGGGAAGAAAATATTCTTGCCTAATATTTTTATTTTCTTCGAAAATTGTAGGAAAAGGGAGAAGAAAGATTTTCTTGATTTTCTTGAAAAGATTTTATGGAAAGAGATAAGTATTCTTGGAATACATAATTATCCCATAAATTCAAGAAGTCAAATCTTGATTCTTTCCTCCTTGTATTTTTCGAAAATTAGGGATAAAGGGGAATAAGATTTTTATGGAAAAATTTAATTAAGGAAAAAAGAATATAGGAGATATATTCAAGATTTCTTGGAGATCAAGAAAAAGATTTTCTCCCTTATTTTTCTATTGAAAAAATCGGCCCCCTTAGTCCTATAAATAGGTGATGAATTTTTCATCCCCAATGCAATTCCATGTGTTGGAAATATTAGAAATCCACAAAGGTGGTGGCAAAATATTTTTGGTTTTCTCTCTTGTTAAAATCGTTCGTGAGAATCCTCCCACCGGATTACGTTCGTGGACTTGGGACATATTTGGGAAGACTCTTTGGGTTGATCTAACGTCTCAAAGGTTGTCTCTACAAGAGGTATGTAATCTCGTAGCTCCTAGATTCCGCATGCTTAGGATTTACGTGGATTATGTGTACGCATGATTGTTTATTCGCTTATTAATTATTATGTTGAATTGATTTAGGATTAATTCGTGTTAGTAATTAATTAATTAATTAATTTAAATATGTATTTAAAATCATCTCGAATAGATCTGGGCACCCATATTTTTCCCAACATAACACTTATATAAATTCAATATACACTTTCTACACTAATCTTAATACACGTTTTCACTCTTATAATTAATAAAAAATACATTTTTTACTGTCAGATTTAACAAAATCCAAAATCCCCAAAAATTATTTGTTATCCCCCAATCAAGAACCCTAAAGTGGCGAAACTAGGCACAATGTATATTGTCGAAATCTCAAAATTCAACATCAAACTCAACGTTAGTACTTGATAAACGTTGAACTCCTGCTCTTGAAGAAGAAAAAGGGCTTCGAATAGTGGAGGTAGTAGTGGGTCAGAATCTTTTAAGTCCAATTAATATTGGATTTTTTAAAGTATGAACGATTGTCTATGTGTTACTAGTGGTTAATTTGCATTTTTTTTAACTAATGAGTAGTGAAAATTTCACTTGGGCTTTGTGAGTTTAAAGGGCAAGTTATTTGTTGAGTGAGTGTTTTAGCTAACTAGGGTTCTTGTTCTTCGAAGGGTGAGTGTGAGATTTTGGTTTATTAATTTTGAAATCATTTTTGATTTATTAAAATTCTGAAATTAAAAGTGTTAGTTTTGTTTTATAATCCTGAAGAAAAAAAAATGTTTATAAAAGCATAGTGCAATGCGGAAAGTGTTACTGGAGAAAAATTGAAAGAGTTATTGTTGATGTGAGATTAAAAAAAAAAAATTATTACGTGACATCCGATGTGACGCTCAGTCACAAGTTTCGGCGAGCCATGTCACTTCTTTCTACAAGATTTTAAAAAATAAGTATCAAATTGAAACACAATAAAAGGTTGGAGGTTTTTTACAGAAATATTAAAAGTCGTGATTAAATTGATACTGAGCGTAAATGTCGTGTATTTTTTTAGAATTAAACATAATATAAATAAGTTATACTACAAAGTAAGAGAAAATTTGTTCTATACAAAAAATAAAGGGGATAAAAGTGTCTAAAAAATGTTTACATCCCCTAATCACTTTTTAATGTAGCAAGTATAAATATAAATATAGATATAGATGAGACAACGGAATTAATTATTTGAAGTGAATTTTAAGTACTAACGTTTACTTGTATTGACCCAAGTCAACTTCATCCTATCAAAAGAAAATTAGAAAACTCAGAAACTGTGCTTTGAGCTTAAATTAATGGCTTATGCTGCCCTGATTTCGCTTGAACAAACCACAGATCTGATTCTGAATCATGTCAAGTATTCCATTTCTGTTGATGAAAGAAAACAAATCGCATCCATCCGTGAATACGTGATTTTGTTTATATCATTCCTTGAAAATTCCCCCGAGAAAACCAACCAAGTGGAAGGAAAAATTAGGGATTTAGCTAGTGAAGCTGAAAATCTGATTGAATTCTTTATTTGGAATCAAAATCGGATGAGTTTGTGGAGATTTTCGCTATCAAGAGTTAAATTTCGACGCCGCCTGAAAAGACTAACGGAGAAAATTGGTTCAATCACTGGAGATATGATGGACGATCAATTCAGTGCTGCAATTTCATCACCGAGAGTTGCAGTGACGGGCAAAAATGACGTGGTAATTGGTTTAGATGATGATTTGATAGCGATAAAGAGCCGGCTTTGTGGGGAATCACACAAACTTGAAGTAATCCCAATAGTAGGTATGGGAGGAATTGGTAAGACTACTTTAGCTCGAAATGCTTATGATGATCCATTGATAATGGAGTATTTTGATATTCGTGCTTTTATCCAAGTATCACAAGAGTATAGTGCAAAAGAATTTCTTTCAAACCTCCTAGCTTCAATAAAAGTGTTGGAAGAAGAAATGTCAGGAGAGAAGAATGAATCTGTAATTGCGGAGAAAGTTTACAAAAGCTTGAAGGGCAGGAGGTATGTGATTGTAATGGATGATATTTGGAGAACAGAGGCTTGGGATGATGTGAGGAATGTATTCCCAGATGACAACAATGGAAGCCGAATCGTGTTAACCACTAGGCTATCAGATGTAGCTGCTTATGCCAGTTCTGATAGCCCTCTTCATGAGATGAAGTTCATGGATGAAAATCAAAGCTGGAATTTGCTTAAGCAAAAGGTGTTCACAGATGGTGGAGATTGTCCTCGAGAGCTGGAAGACATGGGGAAAGCGATTGCAGAAGGCTGTAGAGGGCTACCCCTTGCCGTTGTATTGGTTGCAGGAATCCTGTCCACAATAGTTAGGACTCGAGCTTCATGGGAGAAAGTTGCGAATAATGTAAATTCAGTAGTTGATGGACAATTAGATAAGATACTATCTTTGAGTTACACACTTTTGCCTCATCATTTGAGGCCATGTTTTCTTTTCATGGGAGGCTTCCCAGAAGATCACAATATCCATGTCTCGTGGCTCGTTAAATTATGGGTAGCTGAAGGCTTTTTGAGAGGTGAAAATGGATGTAAAAGTTTGGAAGAGGAAGCAGAGGAGTATCTGGAGGATCTTGTGAAGAGAAGTCTTGTTTTTGATCACAAGTAGGGAGAGTAATGGCAAAATCAAGTGTTGCAGCCTTCATGATCTGGTACGAGACCTGTGTATAAGGAAAGCTCAGGAGGAGAAGTTTCTTCTAACGGATAGGTATGTTCTTACAAATAGGAGAATAGATGAGCGCCGCACTAGTCTTGTTCGTTCTCGTCTAAATGAGATTAGGTGTCCAACCATACATACAGTTTTAGGCTTCCAAAATAGTGTGGTGGATTCTTCACTTCCCTTTGCAGAAAGCCTTAGATTGCTCAGGGTGTTGGACTTCATACATGACAATTATTTGTTGCTCCTTCCACAAGTATTTGAGTTGTTCCACTTAAGGTACCTGGCTGCAGGATTTACTTACAATTCTGCAGCGATATCAAAGCTTCAGAACCTTCAAAGCTTAATTATTCGTCCAAGGATATTAATATTGCACGAACCATCTCCATCATATTTGCCACTGGAAATCTGGAAGATGCAACAATTGAGGCATCTTGTGCTCCCTGATTTTTATATGTTACCTGATCCTGCAGATGAACAGCTTCTTCCTCTTGAAAACTCTTTCGGTTATAGCAAGTTTTGTATGTAGCAAAAGGATCCTGGAAATGGTCCCAAAACTAAAAAAACTGGGAATTATCTATTTTAGAAACGGAGAGCATCACAACCTTGAAAATCTTGTGCATCTGCATCGGCTGGAAAAGTTGAAAATAACTGCATCACAGATGTTTTCTTGGCATAGGCAATATCCTGCTTTTCCGAGGACACTTAAAAAGTTGACTTTAGATGGTGGTCACCTACCTTGGGAAGATATGACCCTTGTTGGTTCGTTGCCTAATCTTCAAGTGCTTAAACTAAAGAATCATGCTTGTGATGGCGATACATGGGAAACAACCAATGGAGAATATCCTGAGCTCAAATATCTGCTGATTGAGGGATCAAATATCAGTCATTGGGTAACTGAAAGCAGCCACTTCCCTAGACTTAAGTGCCTTGTGCTTCATTATTGTCCATATCTAACAGAGATTCCAGATAACATTGGAGAAATACCAACTCTGGAAGTGATTGAGGTGGATTTCATGAATCAATCTCTAATGAACTCAGCCAAACGAATACAAGAGGATCAACAGAGTTACGGAAATGATGCCCTTCAAGTTCGTCGTATCCATTACGAATCAGGTTAGAGTTCTATCACAAAGTTGAATGAAGTAGTCTTTCTAGAGTCAATTGCCTTGTGCTTCACTAATTATATTTTGCTTTGTTCATACAGTGCTTAAACATTACCTTGAGCAATGGGAAATGGAGATATACACAAGGGCAAGGTTCTGGCAAGGCGAAGAGTAAAGTAGTCTCACTTTACAGGGCTGATCAAATGTTATGATATCTGATCAATAAACCACCAACAGTCAATGATATAAATGATCGATGGAGTGGTGAGAAGCATCGTGAGACGGTCTCTTTAGATATAAAATTTACCTCAATAGTACTTATAAGTTCTTTTTGTTGATATTTTATATATTATTTCACTTTCCAATATGATTCTTTTGAATTGAATATCCTTCAAATATTCCTATTAACAAAGCTTCTGTTCATTATTCTTTTGAAATTCGTCCTATTAACAAGGCTCCTGTTCAGGAAGTATAAAACCAACTGGGTATATACTGTTCCTTAATTTGGATACCATTGCACATATATTTAGGTGTATATTTTGAAATGGACGATTTAGAAAATATTTGATGGATTAAACTAGCTAGATGTAAATCGTAATACTGTCTACAAGAAACTGGATGGCTTCTTTGACACATACTTGCAAGCATATACAGAATCATCAATGGGATGGGCAAAAGTTCCAATATTCCACAGGATAGTGGGCAGATCATTAAAGCCAAAATGGTTCATATACTGAAGAAAACGAGTCTTTGGTGTAACATACTTTTGTGGAGAAATTGAGGTTAGTATCTTACTGTCTCTCAGTCTTCAGCTTAGTTTTTGTCATTGCTGTAATATAAAATTAAACATTGATGATTTCAATGTTATGCACGCATATCATTCTTGTACTACATCACTTTAATGATTTATATATTATGCATATCATTCTTGTATATATACTTATACATGGAATAAGAATGAACGAATTGACATGCCCTTCTTTTCAATTCTTGCAACATATGGGTGAAGGAACAAGACAAATTTAAAAGGAGTTGTAGATGTGGTTAACTTGTTTCTATTGAGGGCCACTCCTTCCTTATTTTCATGTCATGAGTGTAGTCTTTTCCTATATTGACTTGTCAACTTCATTTCATCAAAGAAAAAAACTGAAACAGTTACGCTTACCCCCAAATATGGCTTATGTGCGTCCATGATTATGTGATTTTTGTGCTGTCATTTCTTGAATATTTTCCAGCAAAAGCCACTTGGTTCGAAGGTCTAATTACGGATGTAGCTAACATAGAAGAAGATATTCTTGAATATTTCATGTGGAATCAAATTCAGTAACATTATCAACTGGTGAGACTTGATGTTGATGATAAATTGGTTATTGAGTTTTAATCCCAGCTGGAGAAAGAAACAGGGGAAATTGGTTCAATTGCTGAAGATTTAATGGCTTTAAAAAAATCACTCAGCAACGAAGACAATAGGCTCATCAGCGATTCACCTGTCGCTGTTTATCATCAACAAATGCATCTACAGGCGAAAGCGACATCATTATAGGTTTAGATGATGATCTTACAGCTCTTAAGGGCCGCCTTTGTGGAGAATCATCCAAACTTGAAATCATCGCAATCAAAGGAACGAGGGGGTATTGGTAAGACTATGATACACCTCTCCTTTAATTAGCTTTTATTTATTATTGATATTCGGCTTTTAATTTTAAGTTGAGTCTTTTGATTAAGTGAGTCTTTTTAATTATATAAGTCTAGAATAAATAAATAGCCCGTTGGCCTTATTTCTTAGGGCATAAGCTAAGGTTCTATTTAAATAAGGTTTTCTCTAGAGTTTTGATTCTCTTTGATCATAGAATTTTAGCAGCTTCGGCTTGTGGCAGAGATTATTTTTTTGTGGCTGATATTTATTCTCTGTGGCCTCGTTTCAAAGAGTTCCTATTTTAATATATTACGTATTTCAGTTTTCCATTGTCTTAACTCTATCAATTGGTCCGACCTGCCGGATTCCTTCACAACGATACAGAAGGAAAGAACCAATCTGATGAAGAAGACTCTGGAAGAACTCTTCGGCGCCATTAATGCCAAGTTGGATGCCTGCTTATCGCTAAGGGCATTCCTATCCCACCACCACCAAAGTCCATCTCGCCGGAAACTTCATCAACCGTGGCAAACGGCAACACCAACCCTGCTGCCATGCCTGCGCCATCTTCCGGACTCGCGGTGCTGGGCTGGTTTGCACCCCTGGTGCTGTCTTGACACCTGCTGCCATACCCGCACCCATCGTCCAGTGGATGCTTCACCGGCCAGCCAACATTATGGGTACTCGATTCATGCACGACCCTGGGAAATCAGAGTATTCCACTGTGGAGCAGTGTGTGGGGGGATGAAGTCAGTTTTGGCCTCAAATTCTCACTTCAGCCTTGAGGACAAGGTTGTTTGAACTAGCAATGGCAATGGGGCGGGTTCAAATCCGGACCCGCATTGAACCCGCCTTGCTCCGGGCGGGTTTGAACCCGGTCAAGCGCATCGGGGCGGGTCGTGGTTTTTTGTAGTAAACCCATCACTACAAGCATTATAATTCATATTTATGTAATTTTTTGGAATATTATATGGTACTAGTGAACAATGAGCTGCATTGGTTAGATAGTGGTTAAAGTGTCTCCTAAATCTGAGATACTTTGCATGTAGTCATGTAATAAATATGATGTTGTGGAATACTTGAATAAGTTATTTCATAATCCGTGTGAAGCTATACTAGAGTGTTTATCTATGCAGACTTGGATATGTCAGTTACCGTTCCGTGAATGTGCATCCAGGCAGTGCCTGCACCTTTGTTGCTCAAATATTTGAATGAGCACAAACAATACCAACATTGTCTCCTGAAAAAGAACACAGTATATAGAAACATGGACCATGGCCCGAAATATTTGTTTTTACATTTCAAGCCTGTAGGCTTGTTGTGGTCTTCTGATGTTGTACAAATGGATCATATTTCTGATTATGGGGTTGTGAAAGAAGACTTTTTTCTGGATCATAAATTTAGTCACTATACGAAGTTCTGTCGCATGCTTCATATGTATTATAGTATAGATAATGATTTCACATCTGCATGTTTGAAAGAAATTTAGCCCAATGAGGGAAGCAGTTTCAAACAAGTAGCTTATTTTGACGTTCGTCTATATATGGGATTACTGTGTAAACCATATTGCAACAGTTACAGTAAAGTGGCCTATTTACAATCATCCTGCTTGTACATAATTCTTTCTGTGACTAACAAAAATGGAGGAAGTGAAGACCAATGTTTATGCATAAGTCTAAACTTGCATTGTTAGAAAATGAGACAACCCCGGTAAGTTGTTGGCAATACCTCATGTATGAATATCATCTGATAACATATGAGATTTATATATGTGGAGATACTAGTTTGGACTTAATTACTAGTTTTGGCAGTCATGGAAACTTTTTTTTTTTTTTTGAACATAGAATTTATTCATCACAGTCTGTCTAAGGATTGGTTGTCAAACTAGTGGTATTGATACTTGTGACAGAGATCTGAACCTGCCCTCTGTTTATTACTAACTTTCTTGATAGTGTCATGTAGGTAAGCTGGAATTACGACACACTTGGAGATTTTGTAATTACGAGAAGTAACGGGCAACCTGTTTATAATTTCTGTGTAACTGTCGATGATGCAACCATGGCTATTTCACATGTTATTAGGTGAGTACAGTATGCTACTTGTTTTTCCATTAATGGTTGTCTACGGGTTTGGTGTTATACCTTGATTTCATGTTTCAGAGCAGAGGAGCACTTGCCAAATACTTTAAGGCAAGCTTTGATATATATATGGTATCTTTTTCATTGTTCTGAGAATTTGGATCTAGTTTATTGATTGAGCTATATATTTCTACTTCAAAGAGATATTCCCTTGACTGTGGATAAAACTAACGAAGAAACATTTAACCCAAAACCAGGCTCTGGGACTTCCAATGCCTAAATTTGCACATGTTTCTTTGATTCTGGCACCTGATAGGAGCAAACTCTCAAAAAGGCACGGGGCAACTTCAGTGGGTCAGGTAATCCAGGATTGCATAATTTACATCAACGTACTCTTTTGTTTTCCCCTTTCCTGCAGTTAGGATAAACATAACTAAAGAATCTGCAAATCTGGGTTTTGAGAAAAACGACCTTTTGTTTTACTCTGTTATTGAATTTACCTTCAATTTTTTCCTGCACTAACTTTCCTTCTTACTGAAAATCACCTATGGCAGTTCAAGGAGATGGGGCAGTTCAAGGAGATGGGTTTTCTTCCTCAAGCAATGACAAACTATCTTGCATTATTGGGTTGGGGTGAATTAAAAATCTTCTATTTAAAAGGAGTCATTTGTGCCTCACACGCTAATTCAAAAAAAAAAAGAAAAAAAAAAGGAACTTTTCTAAGCAAAAACAGGAGAGAGTAAGACTGAAAAAGTAAAAATTAAGTAATAGTATTATAAGGTTAGGTCTTGTATGCACCTGGGTGCACCGTGCTCTCATAATGTATTTTATAAGCGTGCAACCTTTTATGTTGAAAATATGATTTATTTATACAGAAAAATGCAACTGTTAATATGTGAACATAGTTGCATGCTTCTGTTTGTAATAGTTGCATGTTTCTATTTTGTATAGTTCACGCTGACTTAAATCTGCACTATAGTCTTGGTTTTGCACCCGGAGTCACATATGAGACCCACTATAAAAAGTAAAATCGCAAATTTACAGGACCAGTTTTAAAAATTTCCCAATTGCTGAAACATATTTTTCGGTCCGGAACGGGAATTTTCCAAACATATTTTTTAGTTCTCTGCCTTTACGAAAAAGAATACTGGCTATTACTCCATCACAAATTAACAAATTGATTAGGATATCATCATATTCCTTTGTGGACTTCCAGGAAATTGGTACACCTTCTGTGATATTATTTGAAAATTCTAAATTGGAGTACTAGTTTAACTATTAATTAATATAATAAAACAGCAGCAAATTAAAAAGTAGCATGCATGAGGATTTTCTCAAAGTGAAAGCAATATAATAGTATCCCCTTAAATTAATTGTAGTACACTTATATCGACTTATCAAGTGTTTACTGAATCAATCGGTCCAACACATGCAAGTCCGCAGTTTCGTGGTTCTTTCGTTGGGAACTTCATCAGCATTACCAAGAGAGAGCTACCTAATTAACTATAAATAACACTCCTCCATCCACTCTCTCTATCACTTCTTCTTCTAATTCTCCCTTTACAACATCAATTCATCATATCATATACACTCACTCTTGTAATAATAACACACATACAATTCAATTAATGACGATGGCCGCTGCAGCTTCCCGTAGTCAGCTCAAAGAGTCGCAAAAGGAAGCCATATGAGTTCCGACGTGCCCCTCCCCATCTACGTGGCCAACGTTGTCTTCTTCTCGGTTGTGTATTATCTGCTCCTCCAATGGCGTGACAAGATCCGCAACTCCACCCCTCTCCACATCCTTAGCCTCTCCGAAATCTCCGCCATACTCATCTTCTTCACTTCCTTCATCTATCTCCTTGCATTCCTTAATCCCCTCGGGGCCAATTCCAGACTACTGGCCACCATTGTTGCCGGTTCTGTTCTTGCACTACTTTCTTCTAAGAAACCGAATATTTGATTCTATTCTTTGTTATTGAATTAATTGTTTTTGTTGCACTTAGCAATTGATTAAAATAAAACTAATTGAAACAACATATAGAAAAGTTAGGGGAGAAAACGGGTTTGAAAAGAGAAAAATTACCAAAATGTTGAAGCAATTCTTGATTAATCTTTCAGCAATTTAGCAAAATGCTTTATCTAATTGGGCCGATCATTTTGGGCTTTTTATGTAGAAAAACAGTCCAAGGCAAGGATTATTAAAAAAAAACCCAAGCAGCTGAACAAAGAAAATCTAATTGGGCCCAAAACTGGAATATTTTCAGTTGTTTAGAAAGAACCTTTATAAGCCCATTTGTGACGGCCCAATTTCTGCCCTTCATCAATCATCAACCTTGGATTAGCAAGTCAACAAGTTTTAAGAAGGGATTAAATTTTTTGTAGTCTAATAATTTTGCTTTGTTTTGAAATTGATCCTGAATATTTTGACTTTTTGATTTTTGTCCTATAAGTTATCAAAAATTTTCAAATTGGTCATTTAATTTGTTATAGCAGGTCACCAAACAGGTAACTGTCACCTATATAATTATTTTATTTTTTTCTTTAACTACGAAATGCCACCTAGATATTTTTAATCCTAATAATTTTGGGTCGGGATTTTTCTACATATTTGTTTAGGGAGAAAGAATGGTTTTCTGTGTATTTTGATTTATTTTTGGATTTTCGGTCAATTTAGACCCAGTAAATAGACCCAATTTGCTTTGTTTTTCAATACACAAATTATTTTTAGACCCGACTCAAAACCCAACCAAAATTATAAGGATAAAAAAAAGTTCAAGTAGCGCTTTGAAATTAAAGAAAAAAATAAAATAATTACAAATGTGATGGTTACCTGCTGCAGCAGGCCAAAGGACTAATTTCAAAAACATTTTAAATTTACAGTACCAAAATCAAAAATTCAAAACAATCGGGACCAAATTCAAAATGATGTAAAATTACTGGACTATAAAAAAACTTAATCCCTTTAAAAAAATAAAAGTGTCGCAGTGAAAACGTTTAGGCATTCAGGTTTCTTATGAAAGGAAAATCAACAGTAGAATGAGAAAAAGGGATTAGCAGCCGCGAGTAATTACATTCTCACAAAATTCAACAATATTGTAGAACCCTAGAGAGTAAAAATTTTAGATTAGATCAAATGAGCTCAGGGGGATATTGAAGATTAAAACTATCATCTCTACAGAAAAAATCACATATGAAGCGGTCTTATACATAAAATGAGTACAATTAGCACAAATTAACAACCACCAATTTTAAATATTAAAGCGTCGTGCCCAAATTATGTCCCGTTTCACCGTAAAATTGTCTTATGCCAGTGGGTCTCTTCTATAATTGGTGGAATGTCTTTGTTATAACTGATGCGAGAAAGATATAAAAAATGATAAATAAACCGAATAAACCGACACCGAAATTTTACGTGGTTCACTAATAATGTGTTAGCTACGTCCAAAGACAGAAGAGATGATCTCGTATATTATTCAGAACTGACAACAATATACAACTCAAATGAGAATATAAATAATAATCCCTAATTGATTGGGCCTAAGTTAATAAGCCCAAACCGAAAGCCGACTAGGCCTAAATTAATAAGCCAAAAACCGACTGATGCACTTGTATCAAAGAGACCTGGGCTTCTTAAATAACATTAGGAAGCCCTTCACCTTTTTCCACAATCCGATGTGGGACAGAATAAGACTTCTTATAGGATTAGGAAGTCCTCCAACTTTTGATACAATCCGATATGGGATAAAACAAACTTCTTTATTTTACACAATTCCAACAAATCTCCACCGTGGTAAAATAACAGAAAACTTCATTGTCTCCACCTTGACTTGAATCCTCTCACAGATGTACCAGATGCAATATAAAAGTGCCAGACGTACAAGCAACTCCTCGTACACAGATTTGCCTCCAAGACAGGGCAACTAACATCTTGTAATATTTAACAAGTTCAAAAAGTGTTGGAACTTGTTATTTGGAACCGGCTTGGTGAACATCTCAGTTAGGTTATTAGCAGTCCCAACTTTCTTCACTTTAACCCTCTTCTCACTTCTCAGAAAATGTTACCTGACATCAATATGTTTCGTTCTCTCATGATGAACTTGATCCTTGGCTAAACATATTGCACTCAGACTGTCACAGAATACAGTTGCATAATCATGATGTAGACCAAGATCACTAACCAGCCCTTTCAACCAGATTCCCTCTTTGGCTGCTTTAGTCAAGACCATGTACTTTGTCTCTATAGTAGAAAAAGTAACTGTAGGCTGCAAAGTTGCCTTCCAACTTACAACAGAACCACCAAGAGTAAAAGCATAATCGGTCATAAACCTTCTACTGTCAACATCTCCTGCATAATCAGAATCACAATAGCCTGAAACTAAACAATTCGTATCACCTCCATAAATGAGACCGACATCAGATGTACCTCTAAGGTACAGAAATATCATCTTCACAGCCTGCCAATGTTCATTTCCAAGTTGAGCCATAAACCTGCTGACAAAACTAACAACATGTGCAAGATTAGATCTAGTACAGACCATAACATACATCAAACACCCTACTGCACTAGCATAGGGAACCCGAGACATGAACTCCTTCTCCTCATCAGATTTAGGAGCGAAAGCAATAGACAAATGAATATTTGCAGCACTTGGAGTATCATTAGGTTTAACTATAGACATACCAAACCTTGATAATATCTTCTGAATATAATCCTTTTGTGAAAGGAAAAGTTTCTTCTGCCTTCTATCCCTATGAATCTTCATTCCCAAAATTTTCTTGGCAGCACCCAAATCCTTCATCTCAAACTCAGCACTGAGAAGACCTTTTAGGTTCTGAATATCTGACTTATTCTTTGCAGCTATCAACATATAAGATCAAGTAGATAAATGAATCATCTTCCAGCTTGTTGTGATACACACAACTATCATACGGACTCCTGTTGTAGCCAAGATGTGTCATATAACCATCAAATCTCTTGTACCACTACCTTGGAGACTGCTTTAACTCATATAAGGACTTTTTCAAATTGCAAACATACTCTTCTTTCCCGGGAACTTGGAAAACATCTGGCTAGGTCATGTATATCTCTTTATCCAACTCTCCGTGTAGAAAAGCTGTCTTCACATTGAGTTGTTCAAGTTCCAGGTCCTGATGTGCTACCATTTGAAGTAACACTCTAATAGAAGTATGTCTGACCACAGGTGAGAAAATCTCATCATAGTCTACTCCCTCTCTCTGATGGAACCCCCTAGCAACGACTCTTGCCTTATACCTGATACCCTCAGCAGGTGATATTCCTTCCTTCTTCTTGAAGACCCACTTGCATGTAATATTCTTTCTCTCCGGAGGCTTCTTGACTAACTCTCAAGTCATATTCTTGTGAAGTGACTTCATCTCATCTCCCATGGCAGCAAGCCATTGAGTAGACTCTGTACATGTAACAACTTCTTTGTAGGTGGATGGCTCATGAGAATCCACCTCTTCAGCAATCTGCAATGCATAACCCACCATATCCTCAAACCTATATCGCCTTGGAGCCTCAACTCCAATCCTTCTAGCTCGATCAAGAGCTATACTGTACAGTCTTATCTCAGATGATTGAGATTCTGGTGGTGATGCATCTTTCAGCTCGGTGTCAGAATGTGAGTGTTGTTCTACATCTTCCTTTTGTGACTCACTCTGCTCCACTTGTTTGTCAACACTATTGTTTTCTGATACAACGATAGACTTCACAGTTGGGTTAAACATAAAATTCTCATCAAAAATAACATTTCTGCTAAGTATGACTTTGCTTTCTGATGGAGACCAGATTATATACCCCTTAACACCATTTCCATAGCACACAAAAACTCTTTTCTTTGCCCTTGGCTCCAATTTACCCTCATTTACATGATAATAAACAGTACATCCAAAAGCTCTCAAATTAGAGTAATCTGCAGACTTACTAGACCACACTTCGTAAGGTATTTTGAGGTTGATACCTGTGTGAGGTGCATGATTTATCAGGTAACATGCCGTGCTGACCGCTTCTGCTCAAAATCTTCGGGCTAATCCAGCATTAGAGAGCATGCATCGAGCTCTCTCCAGAAGTGTCTAATTCATGCGTTCTGCTACACCATTCTGTTGTGGTGTATCTCGTACTGTATGATGTCTTGCGATACCTTCATTCTTGCAGAACTCATCGAAATCAGAAGAACAGAATTCCAGACCATTATCAGTTCGCAGCCTTTTGATTTTCTTCCCTGTTTGATTTTCCACCAACGCCTTCCGTTGCTTGAAACTCTTGAAAGCTTCACTTTTATGCTTCATCATAATTACCCAAGTCATTCTTGAGTAGTCATCAATCATAGACACGAAGTATCTATTGCCTCCTAAAGATTCAACATGAGAAGGTCCCCAATAATCATAATGGATATAATCAAGTGTACCTTTTGTTCTATGAATTGCCTTGGGAAACTTGCTGCGATGAAGCTTCCCAAAAACACAGTGCTCACAGAAACCAAGACTAGTGACCTTGTGGCCACCAAGAAAATCATCTTTCGACAGAATTTGCATCCCTTGTTCACTCATGTGGCCAAGTCTCATGTGCCATAACTTAGTCAAGTCGTCTTTGTGAACTTCCGATGATGCAACAACAACAGAGTCAGATAGCGTTGAACCTTGCAAAAAGTACAAAGTTCCTCGCTTCACACCTTTCAGAACCACATTAGAACCCTTGTAGACATACATAACTCAACATTCACCCCTGAAACTGAAACCCTTACTGTCTAGAAGACTAAGTGATATCAGATTCTTCGTCATTTGTGGAACATGTCTAACATCGTTCAATGTGCAAAATTTACCATCATGTGTCTGTAATTGAATTGAGCCTATTCCAACCGCCTTGCAAATAGAACTGTTGGCCATATAAATATTGCCTCCATTCACTTGCTCGTAAGTTGTAAACCACTCTCTGCGCCGGACATATATGATAAGATGCCCCGGAATCAAGAACCTACACATCAATGTGATGTGTTTGTCCATTAGCAACTAGGACTACATCCTCCTCGGAGTTGGTGTCATCTCCTTCAGCAACAGCAGCAGTACCTGCTTTGTCTTCCTGCTTCTTCTTCTTCTTCGGACATTCATTTTTCCAGTGACCTGGCTCTTTGCAGTAGTTATAAATATCGTCTGGTTTAGGACCCTTAGACCCAGGCTTCTTGAATTTCTTCTTTCTCGATTTTCTAGGTCCCTTGTTCCCATTAGCTACTAGTCCAGCGGCCTGCTTATCTAAACTTCCACCACTCGCCTTATGTCGCAACTCTCTAGTATGCAGAGATGATCTGACCTCTTCCAAGGACACGGTGTCTTTCCCAACAATGAAAGACTGCACAAAATTATCATACGACAAAGGTAGAGAAACCAACATAATTAAAGTAGCATCCTCATCATCAACTTTAACATCAATTTTACGCAATTCTAATAGAATTGTATTCAATTGATCCAAATGTTCACGAAGTGGCTGACCTTCATGCATACGCAAACTGAACAGACGTTGTTTCAACAACAACTTATTGGTTAGCGACTTCGTCATATACAGACTCTCCAACTTCAATCATAGACCAGCCACAGTTTCCTCCTCTGCGACTTCGATAATGATGTCATCAACGAGACACAACATGATTGATGAGTGTGCCTTCTCCTTCAGAGTGGCCATCTCAGCTTCTTCCAAATCCACCGTCTTTTTCATCAATGGTGCCCACAGTCCTTGTTGTTTCAACAAGGCACACATCTTGATCTGCCATAAACTAAAATTGTTCTTCCCCGTGAACTTGTCGATTTTCACAAATATCCCACCCGTCATCTTTCTCGCCAAATTGCGGAAACTGTTGGGGTTATACTAAAAAGTATGCTTTTACTTTGAATAACCAAACATGATTTTCTTATTTATTTACTGAAATAATCTATTAATCACAATTGCATTAAATATGAATGAATGTTATATATATTTATTGCAAACCCGTTCAATAAGTTAAGTACGTATTACGTTGTAGTTAATTTGGTGATACTAGATCACAGAAGATCAAATTAGCAGCTCCTTGTAATTAAGTATAAATTCACAACCCAGATGGAAATGAACAAACCATCATGGAAGATTGAAGTATAAGGCTCAGATTGACTTGTCTTGACCAAGAGATTATACTAGTGCATTTGGATGCCTTTGAATAAGGACCCTGAGAGTATAAATTCTTGATCTTGAATATACAAGAATTAGACCTCAGGGGTGTGTTATTTCTTAATCTCCGTCCCTTAAATAGGATCGTGTGAAATTAATAACTATTGCTTTGACTTATGATAGGAAGAGAGTCAATGTGATTCGATACCTTATATCTTGGGCAATATTATTAATTACATGACGATTGCTGACATTTAATACGGAGAATAGTGTGCAAGTATGTCTTGCTTGATTTGTCCCCTTGGTGGGCTCAGAATCTTTATCATACCAAATCTTACAAGTGGAAATTTATTTCCGGTATGGATAATAATGTTGAGCTGTCTTTACTCCAAGGACAAAGATGTTAATTAATATAAAGCTTGTTCAGTGGCTTAATTAATTAATGGACTAAGATAATTTTAAACACGAGAAATAATGACCGGGAGTCATATTATAGTAAAGTCGTAATATGGGTTAAGATGGATAGTTCAATATTAATTTTATAGTGGAGTAAATTAATATTAATGGACTTGAATAATATTTGACCCAATATTATAGCTTCATAGTCCATTAAAGGTCCAATCTTAATTCTCCTAAAGGCCCCTCAAATAGCCCAATTAAAGTCCAATTAATGAAAAGGAGAAGAAAATATTATTGCCTAATATTTCTTATTATTTTTGAAAATTTTGTAGGAAAAGGAAGAAAATATTTTCTTGATTTTCTTGTAGATATTTTATGGAAAGAGATGAGTATTCTTGGAATACATAATTATCTCATAAATTCAAGAAATCAAATCTTGATTCTTTTTCCTTGTAAATTTTGAAATTTACGGGATAAGAAGTGGAAGAGATTTTTATGGAAAATTTAATTAAGGAGAAAAGAATATAAGAGATATATTCAAGATTTCTTGGAGACCAAGAAAAAGATTTTCACCCTTTATTTTTTATACCAAAAAATCGGCCACCCTTGTCCCCTATAAATAGGGGATGAATTTTTCATTCCCAAGTGCAATTCCATGTGTTGGAAATATTAGAAATCCACAAAGGTGGTAGCAAAATATTTTTGGTTTTCTCTCTTGTTAAACTCGTTCGTGTGAATCCTCCCACCGGATTACGTTCGTGGACTTGGGACATATTTGGAAAGGCTCTTTGGGTTGATCCAACATCTCAACGGTTGTCTCTACAAGAGGTACGTAATCTCGTAACTCCTAGATTCCGCATGCTTAGGATTTAAGTGGATTATGTGAAGGCATGATTGTTTATTCGCATATTAATTATTATGTTGAATTGATTTAGGATTAAATCATGTTAGTAATTAATTAATTAATTTAAATATATATTTAAAATCATCTCGAATAGATCCGGGCACCCTAATTTCCCAACAACTGGTGTTAGAGCACTGGTTTCGAGCTGTGACTTTTAAATTGTTATTTAAATTATGTTGGACATTAAATTGAAAATTGGATAGTAGAATTGCTAGATCTGTTTTGCAGGTATCCAATTGTCCTGGTATTTAATGTGTTTAATTTTCATGCGTATGAGTGTTGGTTTTAATTCTAATCGTTCGGATTTGTTTTTCTCGTGAGAAAATCCACGAGTAGATTAGGAAACTTGATTTGTTCAATGTAATAGACTAGTCTAGATTTAAGATATATTTATTTTTCGTTAAATAAATTGTAACCTGATTGAAGATGAAGACGGAGACGAGGAGTTGAAACAAACCGGAACCATACGTAGGCGACGCGTCATCGCTGTGAAATATACCCAAGGGAGGCGCGCTCTACACAGGACGTCCCGCCGAGCAGGCGTGGCCTGGCGCCGCGGGTCGACCACTGGATGCGCGTCTGGCGCCACGATGGGCGAGTCGCGGGACTCGGACGAACGAGCGAAGGTATTGTGGTCTTCGCTGGCCTTGCGACGGACAGCGTGATCTTCTTGGACTCCGTGGCGAGACACAAATGTGGGTGGCGCTGACCAAAGCGCCGTCTGTATGGCGTATGATGGCTGCGCGATACCGCCGGGGGGGGTGTTGGGGCGTCTGCAGCGTTGTGCTTAAGACGGGCTTAGTCGCTTCGGCCAAGTGGCGGCGGATGCGGGTGAAAGCATCATCCTAACTGAAGCTTCTTGGGCGGGCGCCGAGATGAAATTTTTTTTCGAGACGAACGAGTGGGAGAAATTCAAGAAGACATTTCTTCAAGATCAAGCCAAGGAAAATCAAACCATGACAGTTGGATAATTTGTGCCCAATAAGTTTATTATCTGCTTTGCTTTATTTTTTATTGTTTTTCTTATGCTTTATTTAATTTGTTTAAATGTGTTTGCATGAGAATTTCCCAACGAAAAATCTCAAATTCAAAAATTACTAAGTATGTTTTAATAATTAATTTGATTTTGAATCAAATTAATTTTGACTTCCATGATTTATTTATTTGTGAAATCTTTTGGAGAAATTCCCCTACGGGACGGCCAAAAGATAGCTTCCACATGAATAAATTCTCAAAAGGATGATTGTGAATTATTATTAGTGGTGACGATGACCCTCCCAAGAGGCTCGATCAAGCGAAGTAGTAATTCTGTATTTAATCATGGTTATTACTTAGGTATAAAATTGATATGCATATACTTCACCGAAGTCCCTGTCAATTTTATATTGGTCAAGTGGGAGCCGAATATTAATTTTTGAAATTAAAGGTTTGTAACTGTTCTTGTTTGTAACCTGCTTGAATGTGATTTAAATGATGACCCTCCCAAGAGGCTCATTTAAATCTGTTTTGATATGTTGACTGATGCATGTTCATATTTTTTGAGATTTTAATATGAAACATGTGATCGAATTGTGTGATTTTCTTTGTGTTGATCCGTATATTGACACAAGATGTATGTTTATTTTCAGTTTTATCATGTCGCAACCTTTTAATCCACTGAAATATATGCTCAAAAAATACCAACTCACTGGTGAAAACTATGTCATTTGGAAACGTAACATGTCTTTTGTCCTCACTGCACAAATGTTGGGGAATAGTGGGTGCCCGAATCTATTCGGGGAGAATTTAAATACAAATTTAATTCTGACAATTATTACTAGCATGAATTAATCCTATATTAATTCAAATAATAATTCAAAAACAAATCATGCATACAAGTTCGCACATAAATCCTACAAACATGCGGAAAAGCTAGGAGTTTACATGAACTAACCTCTTGGAGTGGCAATCGTCTAGAAGGTGGATCCCGTTCGCACGAACACACCAAAAAACCTTCCAAGTATTCCCAAGTCCTTGCTCATCAATCCGGTGGAGGGACACTCGCGAACAATTAACAAAAGGGATCTCATTTGCACATATATGATTCAATATTAAGAATGACAAATACTTGTGTGCACCCTTTGCACCAATTTAGAATTGGTGCAATTGGATTTTAGTGGATTTTTTTTTTTACTATATTACAAATTTTTATAAAGACTCGGACACCTAACACCGACACGGACTCGACCCGAATGATTCATGATTCAGGGTTTGGGTTTGAGTTCATGGTTCAGGGTTCATGGTTCGGGTTAAGGGTTCATGGTTCAGGATTCAAGGTTCGGGTTCAGGGTTCATTATTCGGGAATGGAAAAAGATATGGAGGGTAAAAATTTAACCAAGTTCTAGTGTGTGGTTAATCCAAATTAAAATTGAATCCAATTGCACCGTATGCAATTGGTGCACACAAATATCACTCATTAAGAGTTGGAGAAAATTTAAAAAATAGTCATGTAACTTAGGGTGATTTCACTTTTAATATTGTAATATTTATTTTTTTTCAATTTTAGTTCTGATGGTATCGATTTTAATCCCTTTCCTCAGAAAATTCAAATTTTTTCCTGAATCGGCACATGAGGGGCATGTGAAATTTGAGTTTTTTAATTTGTTGTCTAATTCACACACGTGGAGCACCCACCCCAAAAAGGAGCGGATTAGATTTAATTTGGAGTGTGTCAAATAGTGGTGAAGTGGAGCCTTTTTTGGGTTTTGTGGCACCTCACGTGTGTGAATTGATTGGCAAATTAACAATTTCCAAATTTTTAAGGGATCATGTGTGCCTCATGTGTTGGTTTCGGCAAAAATTTAAATTTTCAAAGCAAAAAGGTCTAAATTTATACCTTCAGATTTAAAATTGAAAAAGTAAAAAGTTATAGGATTAAAAGTTAAATCACCTTTAGTCAACGGACTAGTTTTGAAATTTCCCCCCAATAATTGTCCTTTACTTAGGCGATGTCCAATTGTTGTCCCGTAGCTTGTTAGGTTTTCAATTTTGGTCCATTTAATTAAGCGCCATTTGCACTATGTATTTGCAGGATGCACTTGTAGGTGGGACTGATACCATATCTACAGCTTTGGAATGGATGATGGCTGTACTCTTACAACACCCTACAGTGATGGAAAAACTGCAGAAGGAAGTGAGAGAGATTGTTAAAGAAAAAGACGAGATAACGGACGAAGACTTGGATAAAATGCACTATTTGAAAGCTGTGATTAAGGAAACTCTGCGTTTTCGACCACCAGTCCCATTATTAATTCCTCGAGTAGGACGCCAAGATGTGAAAATAAAAGGGAATGACATTTCGAGGGGAACGATTGTGATGATCAATGTTTGGGCCATCGGAAGGGACGAAATATCTTGGGACGAACCAGAAAAGTTTTGGCCTGAAAGATTTTTGAACTCTTCAATCGACTTTAAAGGCTCGAATAATGAGTTGATTACGTTCGGGGCTACCATGATTTCGTAATATAATAATTCCGCACACTCTATGCTTGCACTTATGCATCGTAAGCTATTATGGTGGTATGTAAATAAACCTACAAATATTCGCCTGTTGAAAACCATAATTCACATGCTTCACCAACTTGGACTCATGAAGTGAGGGGTAAAATAAATTACGTGCGGTCCTTAATTAAGTTCTAAAGTTTGTTTTTGCATATATGTTAATGTATTAAGATGTTATTATTTTATAAAATTACTTCATGAATTTGAGAAATATTTAATTTGTAGATGTATTTTTAAATATTAGTAAATAATTTATTATATCATTATTAAAAAATATGAATCGTTGAAGAGGATGATCAAATTATTGATTATTGAAGGTACTCAAGATTTTATCATTTAGAATTTTTCCATGGAAATTGAACATATTTAGTACTGGATGGGAGCATTTATAGTTCTATTTTGGCTGTTCAAGATTTTATACATTTAGGGTTCGGAAAAAAAAAAGTTTACACATTTTTTATTAAATACATCAACTATGTATGGAATTTTTTATTTATTTTTTAAACGAAAGCACAATGTATAAAATCATGAAAAAACCTAAAAGAATTTGGGTTAATTCTAAATAAATACACGACCTTTTGTTTAAATATCAATTTAATCACGATCTTTAATATTATATTGAAAAAGCCCTACCTTTAATATTGTTGCAAATCAATACTCATTTTCCTCCTCCGGCCGATGATTGATGACATGGCTCGCCGGAGTGTGTGGACCATTGCCATGTGGAATTACACACATTAAAAAAAATATAAAAAAATCCACATCATACCTACATAAACAAATAACAACTTTTACAATTTGAATGACACTTTTTTTACTACAAATTAAAAAATAACTTCTGCAAATAAATAAAACTATCATCACTTTTCAAAACAAGGATTACACATTTAATACACTTTCTAATAAAAAAGAATTCATATTTGTGCGTGACCTCAAAAGCACAGAAATCAAAACAATTGGAAAAAGAACCCTAAAGCAAACTCCGCCCAGAATTGCAACAGTTTAATTCGCCTATCTTTTTCATGCCCAAAGCACCAAGTAAGTTTCTGAATTTGTCTTCTTTTCATCTTATAAAGTCGAAATTATTATATGGGTTTTGTGTTAACAGTGTTATTTTAAGACAAAAACTCGTATGAGACAATCTAATATATCATTTTACGTTAAAGTAGCATATATTTACACCCGCCCCTTTCATAGCATTCAATCGCCCTGCCCAAATTATGCTCTGTCTCATGAAGGGGTGCCTCTTATTTTAATGTTTAACACGATTATTTAGGGCTTTTGAGTTTAGTTTATTAATTCAATATCTATGGGTTGAGTTTATTATTTAATGTTTATGAGTTTACTATAGACAGTGTTAGTTTAATGTGTTTTATTTACATCATACAGTTTGCAGAGCTTCATGCTTATTATTTTATTATTTTCTTTTTTTTAGATGGATTCTCTCTTTTCTATTTATTGGCAACATGGGGGGAAGTTTGTGACTATGGATGGTCATTTACTGTATCAAGGGGGAAACCTTACACCTCAACATGGTTTAGATGCAGACAGAGTAGGTTATCTGGATTTAGTTGATCAAGTGGAGAAAATGGGATATACACTTAAAAAGATGTGCTACAGAGTCCCATGGATTCCTATGTTTGCAATGAGGGAAATTAAAGACGATAAAGAGGTTATGGACATGGTACAACATATCATAAAGAAAAAAACAAAAGGTGATTGAGGTCTATATTGAGGGGAATAAGGTTGTTGCTGAAGGGGGAGGGGAAGAGGGTAATCCAGTTGGTGATACGAGTGATACAGATGAGGATTTTGAATTTAATCCAATTGAAGATAGTGACACAGAGGATGATGGTATGGATGATCATGAGCTTTCAGATGATGAGGAGCATATGGAAGCAAGAAAGAACTTGACAGACTTTAAGAAGATGAAAAATAAGGCAATAGCTGATGATGATGTTATAGTGCAAGTGAGCCCTGCAGCATTACCAAAAACAATGCCAAACTTGAAGAAGGCAATAACAGAAGGTGATTGTGTTAGTGACTATGGTGACTCATCTGGGGATGTTAAATCCCTGGATTCTAGTGAGGAAGATGAGATGCTTTCATCAACTGGAAGTAGCAGATGGAAGAAGGAAAGTAAAGTGATTTATGATTCAAAGTGTGATCATAATTTACTTGAATTAAAGATTGGGATGAGGTTTGAAAACATCTCACAATGTAAGGCAGCTGTACAAAGGGTTGCCATCTTGTGTGGGAGAAATATGAATGTGTTGAGAAGTAGCAGAAAACAACTACAAGTGACATGCGTTCATGGGTGTCCATTTAGGTTATATGCTAGTGTCATTCACAGTGAGAACAATGTTGCAATTAAGTCATTGGTGAATGAGCACAGGTGTTCAAGGGAGATGAGAAATAGACAAGCAACTTCCAATTGGCTTGCAGATGAATACATGCATAAGTTTAAACGGAACCCAAATTGGTCTGCACTAGAATTGAAAGATGATGCCATGGATACTTATGCACTAGATGTTGACAGGAGCAAGTGTTATAGGGCAAAGCACTTAGCTCTGAACAAGCTGAGGGGCACAGTAGCTGAGCACTATGGGCAGTTGAGGCAATATTGTGCTGAGTTACTAAGGGTCGATAGCTAGGGCAGGTTCGAATTTTTGCTTGATGATCATGGTCAACTTGAGGGTTTTTTCATTGGGTTTAGTGGATTGAAGCAGGGATTTCTAGCAGGGTGCAGACCCATAATTGGCCTTGATGGATGCTTTCTGAAAACCTTTTTAGGTGGAACCCTACTGACAGCTGTAGCAAAGGATGGAAACAACCAAATGTTTCCAATATGTTGGGCTGTTGCAGCAACTGAAAATGAGTTTTATTGGAAATGGTTCATTAACATATTGATGCAAGAACTAAACATGGTCGATGGATTTGGATGGACATTTATGAGTGACCAGCAGAAGGGTCTTACTGCTGCAATTAAATCATTAGCACCTTTTGCAGAACACAGAAATTGTGCTAGACATGTGTATTGTAATTGGAAGAAGGAATTTAAGGGCCAAACACTCAAAGGATGTTTTTGGAAAGCAACTAATTGTACAAATCCAGCAGCTCTTCAGCATGCTCTTGCAGAGATGAAAGAAGTTGATGAGGCAGCCTACAATAACTTTGTGGAGAGAGAGACACATAGATTTTGTAAGGCATACATAAGTGATGTTCCTAAGTCTGATATGATTAACAACAATGTGACTGAAACTTTCAATGGCTATATAGTTAAGGCCAGAGCCAAACACATAATTGATATGCTGGAGGACATTAGGTATGCACTGATGATAAGGATGTAGAAAAGTATACAGATGCTTGTAGTCTGGGAGAGAGATTGTGCCCTAGAATTATAAGAAAGTTGGAGGAAGTTAGGTATGCTAGTAGAAACTGCATTTGTAAACCAAGTATAGGTGGAAAATTCCAAGTGCTGATAGGTGTTGATGGATATGTTGTTGATTTGGATGGTCAGACATGCTCTTGTAGAGAGTGGCAGATTTCGGGAATTCCATGTGCTCATGCTTGTGCATCAATACACTTTATGCGTAAGGATCCTGCAGACTTCGTGCATAGGTACATCATTTTACATAATTATATTTTATTATTGGTTTTGGCAGACTTTTATTCTATCTTGATATGTTGTTTCCTGCATAGGTACTACACTGTTGAAAGGTATATCCAAGCATATCAGTATGGCATTCAACCTTTGAATGGAAAAAGTATGTGGCCCATAACTGATGGGGAACCAATCAAACCACCCCCTTATAAGAAAATGCCTGGAATGCCCAAGAAGATGAGGAAGAGAGGGCCTGAGGAAAATCCAAGAAATCAGGCCTTCAAAACTTATAAGAGACGGGATACAAATGACTTGCTCAGTTTGTGGCGTTGTGGGCCACAATAAAAAAAGTTGTCCCAATGCAAAAGACCCAAATTTTAAAAGGCCAGTAAAATTGCCTGTAAGTCCTAACATTTTTATTGCATTTTTATAAGTAAGTTTGTCATCTTTTTGTCATGTATATTTTTTCATTTTTGGCAGAAAAAGAGAGGTAGGCCTAGAAAAAAATCAACTAATGGAACTGGGGCAATGATAGCAGATTTTGGTCAGGTATTCATCTAATTTAAAATTGTTAATTATTTACTATTCTTTTTCTTATTCATGTTATTATTTACTCATATTTTCAGAGAAAGAGAGGGAGACCTAGAAAGGATGCAGGAGCAAGTGGCGCAGGACCAAGTGATGCAGGATGAAGTGGAGTGGGGGGAATTGCAATTGCATCTGCAATGACCATAAAATCTATTCAAAAGAGAGAAATTGCAAAGGAGAAAAGAATGGCAAATCAGGGACATGGTCTATTGGTTTGTGAAGGCTCTGGCAATATTTATATGAAAGTAAGCTCCTAACTATCTAATACATGCAATGAAGTGCATAATTATGTAGCTAGTATACATGTCTTAAGATTTTATATGTATTTGTTGTAGCCACCTGGTTCCAAGAAGAATGCTATATATGTGAGTGGTGCAGCGAGCGTGGCAAGTACACTGGGAGGTGGAAGAGGAGGTGGAAGGGGTGGCAGTGAAAGAGGCAAACCAAGTGATGCAATTATTAGTACTCAAGAGAGTAATGCTTCTTAAAAAGAAGCTTGTGTTCTTTTTATTTGGTATTTTGTGGAGTAAAACTAGCGAAACTCTTTTTTTAATGATGATTATGGTCTTTTTTTTTTGATAATAGGGAGGTTCTTTTTGATCAACTTGAAGCTGAAGAAACGTTGGATATTTGGATGATTTTATGTTACTAATGAAATTCATTCTTTTTAATGATGCGGTCGTATTTATTGTTTTATATCAGTTAATTTCTAATTCTAATTCTGATTATTGTATAAAACTATTTGATGAAAGCATATTTTAATTAAAAAGGGTAGATGTTGTTTCTTTGCTTTGCTTCTTGTTCATTAGTAATCTTCATTGGAAGAGGGTCATACAATGAATGTGATGTTGTAATCTATGTTGTAATCAAATGTTATGTTTCTTAGGTGTGCTTGTTGTTCATTAGTTGCTTGCTAATAGAATGAGTTCCAAAAGAGCCATTGGCTTCATTTGAGAATGGATTTTTCACAAGAACTCTTCTCAGAATTTAATACCATGAAAGTGTCATTAAATTGATTGATTTACCCCGTCTACTTTTACAATTTCCTGGACAGACTCTTCGTAATTGTAAATCAAAGATTACAATTCACAACTAATAAAAAATTACACTAACAACTAATAGAGAACTCAAAGATTACACAATAAACAACTAAGCAAATCAAGTTTTGTTTACATAATTAATAAACAACTAAGGCATCAATATGGTGGTAGCCTCCCACCACCTGGGAAAATGCTAAGCAAAACAACCAATATCAAGTACACCATCAAAACAATAAACAACATCCTTGATAACTCCTTGTACTTTAAAATTGATTCCTGGAATTTTTTTTCTTCTGCATTGCCAATGTTTCTCCATTCATTCTCCTTATTAACTCCATTTTTATATTCTGCAATTTCTCTTCTAACATGGCCGCCTCCTTTGAACTATGTCCTACAATTGAACTTCAATATTGTTCTTCCTTTGAGAAAATCTAGCAGCAACAACCAATATCGATCTGTTGAGCAAAATAAATTACTTGGATTATATTTGAAAAACACACAAATAAGAATTCTGGCATGTATACATCACATATAAGATACATACCAGAATGATCCAAACTAGTACTAATAAACAAGGTTATTCTCATGTCATCTAATAACTCTATTGGGGGTTCCATAAAATATAAATAATGGGTGGTAATGGGAGGTACTACTATATTTAAGCTCTTCAAATCTTGAACAAAATTCAACAATAATAAGAATTCTAATCACAACCCACCATACGAAAACACAGAAGGTTAAGAAACCAATGTTATTATGCTAACTGTTGATTAGTCTATAACTATTGCACGGATAAGACAAAAATAAAAATTTTAATTGCAAACCACCATACGAAAACACATAAAGTTAAGAAAAACAACAATGGCGTTCTATTGACCAAACTAACTCAAACCAAAGTCCAACAACCAACGAATTAAATCTCACACAATATACCGAATCCAAATTTATCTCAATAACTCCAGCAATCAAAACTATGAATTCAAACTAATACTTTACAGACAACAACTTAAACTTCTATATACCTATATATAAAGATAATATGTTTCCAATGAACATAACAAAAAGATGAACACCTCATAAGCTCTGAGAGGAAGAATTTAAATTTTAACCATTACAAATACAACTTCATATACTTCTTCATAATTCAAAACTAAATGTATACAACGCAAGCCAAACACAATAAATATTTGTCGAATCAAAGTCGGGAGGCGATTAGAGGAGCTTTTCAGAAATCTCAGAAATTACTTCATCTTTTCAACATAAAATCAGATATCACACATTCCAGTTACTTAATCTTTTCAGCAAGCAATGCAATTGTTTACAGATTCCAGAAATTATATATAAGAAATTTGGATTTAACCACAAAAACTAATGCAATTTCAGAAAATAAAAAAACTAGCAACTTACCTAACTCTCTCGAAGTGCAACGTAGAAACCTCCTTCCCGGACTATCTCCAGTGAAAAGATTAGCATCCGTATCATGGGTCTTTGCATCACTGCCTCTTCATAGAGCTTATTTAGATTTGGATGGGAACTAATAGATGTTGACCCACTACTACCTCCCGATTTCGACGATATATTCAATGAAAAAAGTACAATAAAGGGGCAAAGGATTTTATGCAATTTGGGGGCATTGCGATTTGGGGTTTTTACTCTGCGATTTGATGATAGGGCTTTTTTTCTTTTCTTTTTTTGAATTGGGGATTTTAGTGTAGCCTGTTTTGTGTTTTATCATTCCATAAATTTTAATTTGAAAGTTGTTGTTGTAAGGTCGTGAGATTATAAAAGAAGTTGTTATCTACATTTTAGAAATTGTTACTTAATATATGTATAATTTGAGGTGGAAAATAATTATACATGTGTAATTCCACGTGGCAACGGCCCACGCGCGCCATGTCATCCATCATCGGCCGGAGGAGAAAAATGAGTATTGATTTGAAATAATATTAAAGGTTGGACTTTTTCACTATAATATTAAAGATCGTGATTAAATTGATATTTAAACAAAAGATCGTGTATTTATTTAAAATTAACCCAAAATTTTTCAATTAATACAATTTGGGTGTGAAATTTTGCTGTTAGTAACATACTTAAATATTGGAAGTGAATTTTCCTGTCAAAAAAGAAAAAAAAATTGGAAGTGAATTTGGATTCATTTTGGAGTTTAAATTTGATTAAAGAAACGATAGAAAGGAAGCGATTTGTTTGTTTGTTTGTTTTTTTTTTTTTTAATTCTAGATCGGATTTTAATATCTTGGGAATTTCTTTAGGCCCTTAATTGGGATTAAATCCCAAATGGTCCCATATTAATTTTGTACCTATTTTGATTTAGTTTCATAATTATTTTTTTGAACGATTTAGTCTCATAACTATTAAAATTTCTCAATTTTCATCCCAAAATTATTTTTTGGAACGATTTAGTCCCATAACTACTAGAATTGATCAATTTTTGTTGCATAGCTTATTTTTGGATTGACTTAGTTCCATAACTACTAGAATTGCTCAATTTCCATCATATTTGTTTCACCAGCATGTCAGTCATGTGTCATTATAAATTGGGGATTCCGGCTAGGCTTGTGTTTTAGGCATTGTTTTGACAAAATTTAAACACTTGAAAATTAAATTGAGGCTGGAAAATTATTGTTCTTCGCCAAATTAAGTTCTCGCGGACTTATGGTTGAACATTATTTTTAGAGAATTGGGGGGATTTAATCTCGCCCCCTCTTTTTTAGATTTGCTTCAGTAATTTTTCTTTTTGTATTAATTAGTGATGTGTATTTCATTTAATTAAGCTATTGTTTTTCGCCAAATAGTTCTCGCGGATTTTGGGTTGAACATTGGGTTAGTTCCCGAATTCAGAGAATTGGAAAAATTTAATCTCGCCCCCTCTCTTTTATATTTGTTTAAGTAATTTTTCTTTTTGTATCAATTAATAAAGTGTGTTTCATTTAATTGACATGTGTATTAAATTGTCTTAAATCAATGAGTAAAACACGAGCTTCACTGGAATCTCCAATTTTAAATGGCACATGAATCTCCAATTTTAAATGAGCAATTCTATTAGTTACGGGGGACTAAACCATTCCAAAAATAGGTATTAGACAAAAAAATAGCAATTCTAGTAGTTATGAGACTAATTCGTTCCAAAAAAGAGTTACGGGACTAAATAAAAAAAAAAGTAAAAAGTTTTGGAACCATTTAGAATTTAATCCCCTTAATTAACTAAGTGTTAGCGAACACTCTGTTAGCGAGCAGACAAATTTTGGGCACTATATTATATATTTTTTATGATAGACATTATATTATAAATTTGGCATAATTATTTAGGAATTGGCCCGTGTTGGGTTAAGATTCGTTCCGATTTCTTGTATGCACACTACCTAAGCTCTTCACTAGCTAGTTCAAGCTATTCGAAGATACTATCACAAATCATTCCATAATTTTGGTCCCTTTTGTATCACTTCTAGTCTAAAAGAAGCATAATTGAAAAAAAATATATTTATATTAAACAAAAAAGGACTAATACTGACATCAAAAGTATCAATATTGACATGGAAAGGACAAAATTTGACACAAAAAAGATCAAAATCGACAACAAGGGACCAAATTGAAACAATAATAATATACATGACTAAAATTGGACATAATCAAAGTTATAGGATGATCTTTGATATTATCTCACTCTTTCTGTCATCAAACCCGTCAGTTTGGTGCCTCATATTGTTAATTCTGTGTGCCATATAACTTTGCAATTTTATGTCAAAATGTAACTATCGCTACGCTGCTCCAATTTGTGACACTCAAATAAAATCCAAAAAATATTATCCTTCTAAGACGAAACTTATTATTCGTAACTTGGCAACCCCCCATAGTTACAGGCCTTAAATAAGATTTTTCATAGTTTCGATATCTCAGTTTTAATTCAACTAAGCTATTTTAATTGGACATAGGAACTTTGTCCATACAAAGAGGAAACTTATACTAGTTATTAAATAACAGAGTTTGAAACATAAAAATATTATTTATATATCTAGAAGTCGATTGTACTTGACTTGAAGGATGGCAACATAATTTTGGTTGAGGAGTTTCGTCAAAATAAAAATATGGTCATGAGAAGAAGAAAAAAAATTGTGTTTTAAGTAATTATTTTTTGGTATTTTAATAAATTCACACAAGATGAAACATATAAACATAAGCTAACAAACATTCATGTGAAACACACATACAATCAAACACATGGGTGATTTTATGCATTTAAGGAAACGTGGGGATTTTTTCATATGTTATCAACACTACAAGATGTTTGATAAATCACGATGAAGAAAGTTGTAGAGTAAATGGCAATTATCGTAAGAATATATATTCTGTAAAGAAATTTTATAGGCATAGCTAGAGAACGCGATTTTATGTTTGTTGTATTAGGTATATATGATGCTATTTGGATACTTCAAAAATTAGATTAACTTAACGAAAACACAAGTTTAGAAAATGAAAAACACTTCATAGATAGCTACCGACCACAACGTATGTTATTAGACATTCCGCATCTATAAAATAATGTTTAAAATGTGGCATTACATGAGACAAATCACAATAAAAAGTCGATGAGGGACACATTTAATTTGTTCAATAACTTGTAAATGTTTTTAAAACAATTGTGGTGGGGGAGCATGGTGGCGGCCGTGGTGCTTCGATGGATGGGCATGGCGGCCGTGGTGCTTCAGCGGATGCGCATGGTGGCCGTGGTGTGTTTGGCGGATGAGCGTGACGGCCATGGTGTTTCTTGTACGAGTCATCAATAGTCCACAACATCTCTTCTTCGTCAAAGATTTGATCATCATTTTCACTAATATTGGAAGTCAATAATGATGATGAGTCTTCTTCTAAAGCACGAGCCATAGATGTGGGTATGGTGAATAGGGCCAAGAGGCCGAGGAGCAACAATAGAGTATATGCACGAGACATTTTCTTTTACAATTACTTACTATTGAAAAGGTAAATGTTGGGATATTTGAGTTTTGATGAATTATGCCAAAACATTATCAACTTATGTTATTGAAGCTAATTTACAGATAACAAGTTGAGGGGGAACGAGGGAACAAGTTGAGGGGGAACTCACGAAATCAGAAGAAGATGACCGAGATCAGACGAGGCTGCAGACGAGACTGATCAAGATCAGATGAGTAAGATGAGTTCCAGAGTTAACTGATGAGCTGTGCAAAATCAGAAGAGAAGAAGAGATAAGCCAGCTGATCAGAAGATCAGATGATCAGAAGTGACCTGATCAGATGACCAAAAAAGATAAGCTGATCAGAAGAGGAGCAGATGAGACTGATCGAGATCAGACGTGATTGAGATCAGATGTGCTAATCTGATGCAGCTGACCGGATGCTATCCTGATATGTTGACCTGAAGATGTGCTGATCTGATCAGATCAGGCGAGAAGAAATCAGATAGCCTGAGTCAAGTGACCTGAGGATCAATGAGTAAAAGTGACCTGAGGGTCAGGATGTCTGAAGTCAGAAGAGCTGAACTCAGTAAACCTGAGTGTCAGTATGTCTGATCAGACAAGGTCAGCTGAAGAGAAGTCTGCTGAATCAAGAATCCTGAGTAAAAGTATCCTGAGACTCAGAAGAATCCTCAGACTCAGAAGAATCCTGAGACTCAGAAGTATCCCGAGACTCAGAAGAATCCTGAGACTCAGAAGAATCCTGAAGACTCAGAAGAATCCTGAAGACTCAGAGAAACCTGAAGACTCGGAAGATCCTGAAGAATATAGCCGTTACATTCAGCTGACGTGGACCAATGAGAGGAAGACAACCAGCCTGAAAAAGCTGCAGAACTTACAGAATAGTATGGATTTGAATGTGATTCTCTCCAACGGTATCATTCAAATCCACACTATAAATACAAGGTCTTTCATCATTCTAAAGTGTGGAGAATGTGGAAAAAGATGCTACAGAGCCAAGAGTCATATACTCAAGCATTCCCACCATAGACCACAAATATGTAGACATACAAATACATCCATGAGTGTTCTAAAACCCAATCTAAGCAACCCACGATATATCCTAAGCTTAGAAAGAATTTTCCAACCTTAGCATAAATGCTAAACCATTGTATGGGAAAATCTCAACCTAGTTGGAGACACCAACCAAACCCAAACCCTCTTGTTAGGTAGTTTGTGTGTGATTGTTGGAGTTGTAAAGAGTTAGTAAGCTGCAGTTGAGTCAGCCAGAAAGCTCTAGAGAAGAAGTGAGTAAACTGTTTTAGATAGTCAGAAAGCTTGTAGGCAATCCCGTGGAGGGTGATAAGTCCCGAGGCGAGCCCGAGAGGGTGATAAGTCCAGTTTGAGTGAGAGCTCGTTAAATATTTGTAGGCAATCCCGTGGAGGGAGATAAGTCCCGTTTGAAGGAATTTCCCTAGGATAAGGGAGAGTGGATGTAGGAGCTTGAGTCTCCGAATCACTATACTTTGTTGTGTTCTTTATTGCTTTATGTTCTTACTTGTCATATGCATTTGGTTATAAGCAAAACACATCACATAGATTTAAAAGAAAAAAATTGGAATCACCATTCTTTCTCCCCTGTTTTATATGCATTACATGATTTTTTCGCATTTCATGGGTTTTTCACCGGGACCAACAGTAAATAACATCTACATCATTTTATAGTGTAAGAAATGAGTTTAGAGCATTAAATTTGCTGTAATGAATCGGATTGCATTATTAAATGGGAAATCAAAATATTTAATATATTTTCACGAGATTTTGAGTTGAGAATCTACTATAAAGGTTTGACAATTATGGTATTTTGATAAATATTTTTAATTAGTTGTTTTTATTTAATTTGATTTCTTTCCGATTAATTCTATCAAGTTTTGAAAACATTGCACTCTCAAAAAAGATTCAAAACACTTATTTCGAAAGTTCACATTTGTATTAATGAAGAAATTAATTAAAATTGATAGTTTAATAATATTCTCCTTTTATATAGCTATTGATTATTATTGTGTTGATTATGTCCAGGACCATCTCTGTATAACTTATTGTGGTTGTGCTTGTAAATTAACTATGAGATGATATTATACGTGATACGAGAGATATATTAAAATTAAGTATTTTTTCTCATAATTATTTACCATCAGTTATTAATTATTTTTTATCTTTATAATATTATAAGCGTCTTTCCCTCGATGATCTCAAAATTAAAAGAAATTTCTATCCCATTTTAAAAGTGGGCATACTCTCTCATCCATCTAATTCTATTCAATAAACACTAACACCTTTATATTGAAGTTTGAACTTACACAATTGGCCTTTAAACTGAAAAAACACCACCCAACACTCAATATGTAACTTTCGTTGTTCTCCTCCAATTTGTGACACGCAAATAAATTCCAAATTCGAACATAAAATTAATTAGTAATAACGCAACTATTAATGGAAACACTCAAAAAAAAATATAGGTACTGGATTAAACAAAATATTAATATATCAAACTCAAAATTACATCAAAGTCTACATTTTATAGTTCTTCAAAGAATGAGCAACACAAGTACTACACGAAACCCAAAAACAGAGATAAAATAAAACATGGTCTCGTAATTTAGCTCGTGTCCATAAATAGTCTTGTAAAACTTACGTTATCAAATTTGGTCCTTTTTATTATAATTTTGGTCCTTTACAGTAAAAAAATTAAATTTTTGGCTGGAAAAGTTTTCGAAAAATGACAGAAAATATGTTGTAGCATGCAAAATGACACGAAAAAAATCTAGAAATGAAGGTCTTAGCGAGATGAAGATAATAGTATAGGGTTTGTAACTAGGTGGCTTAGCCCACCTAGCCACTGGGCTCCTCAATTGAGTGGGAGACCCAGGTTCGATTCCCTTTGGGAACAAATTGGAGTATGGGAATTATAAGGTGGCTTGGTGAATTTGTGGAGTGTTTGGGTGCTTGGTGTACTAACTATTAACAACTAACTTTGTCCGATCAAAAAAAAAAAATAGCCATGGGAATGAATGATATTCGCGATTTATGGTACATATATGTATAATCAAAATATGAAATTGATAGAGGATTTTGTTTTCTCTATGATTTCCAGTCCAAATGAAAGTGGTGGCTACAGTCCACGTGACCAAAAAAAGAGTATAATTTTTAGATCAATATTTTAATTTTCGAACGAAATGGACAAAATCTGACGCTAAAATGATCAAAATGGATAAGGTAAAGGGAGAAAAATATTCCACTACAAAGTCACCCAAAAACTTACAACCAGATACAAAGTGCAGAAAATTTCTGCACTTTAGTTCAAATTTGAACTAAACTGCCATGTACTTTAGTTCAAATTTCTACACTTTATATCTGGTTGTAATGATTTACTCAATCTTATATCTAGTTGTAATTTTCTCTAAGGTAAAAACATACAAAACTATTTGAGGACACGTGCAAAGTTACAAGACCATTTGTAAATGTTACGTGGTGAAAACATAATTTTTTTTATGGACCTTAACTGGAAAGGTGGCAATTTGAGTACATAAGTTTTTTTTTTTTTTATAGTACTATAAGTTTAAACTAAGGCATTAACAATTTTTTGATGAAGTAGGACATTTACTTTATTTTATTTTTTGGCAAGTATATGCTATTATTATTAAATTGACAATCCTTCTCTAAAGAAACTTAAAACTTAGAGGCCTACATTTGCTGAAATGAAACTTATTTTCCTTCTTTTACTAAAATGAAACTTAGTATTCATAAATTGCCACACCCCCATAGTTACAAGCCTTAAATAAGATTTTTTCGTTGTTTTGATATCTTAGTTTTAATTCAACTAATGCTATTTTGGACATAGAAACTTTATCCATACAAAGAGGAAACTTATACTAGTTATTAAATAACAGAGTTTGAAACATAAAAAAATTATTTACATAACTAGATGTCGATAGTACTTGACTTGAATGATGGCAACATAATTTTGGTTGAGGATTTTCATCAAAATAAAAATATGGTCATGAGAAGAAGAAGAAAAATTGTGTTTTAAGTAATTATTTTTTGGTATTTTAATAAATTCACACAAGATGAAACAATATAAACATAAGCTCATCAACACTCATGTGAAACACACATACAATCAAACACATGGTGATTTTATGCATTTAATGAAACATGGGGGGATTTGTTCACATGTTATCAACACTACAAGATGTTTGATAAATCGTGATGAAAAAAGTTGTCAAGTAAATGACAATTATCGTAAGAATATATATTCTGTAAAGAAATTTTATCGTCATAGCTAGAGAACGCGATTTTATGTTTGTTGTATTAGGTATATATGATGCTATCTGGATTCTTCAAAATTTTGATGAACTTAATGAAAACACAAGTTTAGAAAATGAAAAAGACTTCATAGATAGCTACCGACCACAACGTATATTTTTAGACATTCCGCATCCATAAAATAATGTTTAAAATATGGCATTACATGAGAACTAATCACGATAAGAAGTCGGTGAGGGACACATTTAATTTGTTCAATATCTTGTATATTCTTTTAAAACAATTGTGGTGGGGGAGCATGGTGGTGGCCGTGGTGTTTTGGAGGATGAGCGTGGCGGCCGTGGTGCTTCGGTGGATGGGCATGGCGGCCATGGTGCTTCGGCGGATGCGCTTGGTGGCCGTGGTGTTTTGGCGGATGAGCGTGGCGGCCATGGTGTTTCTTGTACGAGTCATCAATAGTCCACAATATCTCTTCTTCGTCAAAGGTTTGATCATCATTTTCACTAATATTGGAAGTCAACAATGATGATGAGTCTTCTTCTAAAGTACGAGCCATAGATGTGGGCATGGTGAATAGGGCCAAGAGGCCGAGGAGCAACAATAGAGTATATGCACGAGACATTTTTTTTTTACAATTACTTACTATTGAAAAGGTAAATAACATCTACATCATTTTATAGTGTAAGAAATGAGCTTAGAGCATTAAATTTGTTGCAATGAATTGGATTATATTATTAAATGGGAAATCAAAATATTTAATACATTTTCACGAGATTTTGAGTTGAGAATCTACTATGAAGGTTTGACAATATGGTATTTTGATAAATATTTTTAATTACTTGATTTTATTAAATTGATTTCTTTCCGATTAATTCTATCAAGTTTTGTAAATTGCACTCTCAAAAAAGATTCAAAACACTTATTTCGAAAGTTCACATTTGTATTACACTACTACACATTTAAGCTTGCACAACTCCACTTGGACAACCCTTTTAAAAAGATCTCTCCAAAATAGAGTTTGGAGAGAAGTTTTTATAAAAAAAAAAAAAAAAAAATTACATAGCGGTTCAAAACCGCTCTCCAAGAAAAATTCTTGGCGAGCGGTTAAGAACCGCTGTGAAAAACACTTGCAATGCGGTTCAGAACCGCTGTCCAAGGTAAAGATTGGATTGCGGTTCAAAACCGCACTCCAAACCCCGAAACCCTTATCTTAATTCCGCCGCGTCCAGCAGCCCCCATTAACCATATGCGACTTTTCTCCAGCAGCCTACGCGATTTTTGTCCTCCTCCTTCTCCATTTTTCTCCTCCTCCTCTCGAGTCGTTGTCTTCGCCGTCGCGCTCCTCCTCCTCCTCCCCTACCGCCATTGCCGTCCTCCACCTTTATAGGTAATTTTCTTTTATATATATATATGTATGTATATATATATATCTATGTTAACATATATATATGTATGTATATATATATATCTATGTTAATATATATATATGTTAGGATTGTTAGTGTTAGAATAATTGATTTGGCTTGGTTTTAATTGTTGTTATACATATATTAGGATTAATTGGGTGTTTGACTAGATTGTTTAATTTAGTTTTTGGGATGTGAATGCTCTTGAAAATGTGTGTATTAAGATGTGAATTTATATATTTTTGGGTTGGTTGATGAGTTTATATGATTTTTTGGTTGGTTGGTTGGTTGTTTAATTGATGCACTTAAGGTGTTTGATAATATGTTTGTATGAGGATTTAAGCATAAATTAAGATTAATATATTAGGACATATTTGGGTTATTGATTTGATGATTTGGTGAATGGATAATGTGTTGTTTTAGATATGAATAGATTGTTTAATTTAGTTTTTGGGATGTGAATGCTCTTGCAAATGTGTAGATTATAATGTGAATTTATATATTTTTGGGTTGGTTGATGAATTTATATGATTTTTGGGTTGGTTGGTTGGTTGTTTAATTGATGCACTCAAGGTGTTTGATAATATGCTTGAGTGAGGATTTAAACATAAATTAAGATTAATACATTAGGATATATTTGAGTTATTGATTGATGATTTGGTGAATGGATAGGGTGTTGCTTCACATGATTGATGGTACATTAGGATACATTGTCTTGATAAGCAACAAAACCTTAGGTACATTAGAATTTGACGTAGTAATCAAGTTATAAACTTTTGTGGACTTGGTTAATCTTGACTTGATCTACCCAATGTGATTTTGTGGATATATATGTGTTCAGTTTTTTTACCAATTCATAAAGGTTTAAACTTCAAAATTTGGTGTGACATCAATGCATGCATTATCTCAAAATTAAAAAATTAAAATGAATATAGATTAAATATGGTTAGGTATGCATTTGTTTTGTTACGAAATAACCTTCAATAAAAAAAATGATTGTTTTATACATTAGGATTGATATACTTTTAGGTTTAATACATTAGGATACATTGTCTTGAGAAACACTTCATATTGTCTTTCCTATAGGCATCTCTAGTTCTATATGGGTCGAAAGTGGGTTCGAGCATATCGATTAACAGAGGAGTACAGGAATGGGGTGGAAGAATTTTGTAATCATGCAATTAGACACTGCACCGACCATCGGTACATTCCATGTCCTTGTTGGAAATGTATGAATGGTAAAACTATTAGTGGTCGAGAAAATTTGTTCGTCCACTTGATGATTCACGGTATTGATAAAGTACATACCATTTGGACATCTCATGGTGAGACAAGAGATAGATGTAGCTCAAGCAAACTAGGAACTGACTTTAGGTTTGAAGATACAGTGGATGCGGATAGTTTAGGAGATGTACCGAGTGTTGATACATCGAGTGGGGATGATGATGATTTGCGAGATCACCCTTATATGTCAGAGAAGTTAAGGGATTCTGTTGGATTACCCCTTTGGCCTGGGTGTAAGAAGACAACAAAACTGTCAGCTGTGTTGATATTGTTCCACCTAAAAGTAGCTCACCAGTTGCCTGATGCGTGCTTCACAAATATGCTGGAAGTAGTTAGTAGTCTATTGCCTGATGGAAATGTACTACCTAAGATAGCATATGATGCTAAACAAATGCTCAAGTCCATCGGGTTAACACATCAGAAAATTCAAGCTTGTCTGGGTGATTGTATCTTATTTCAGAAGGAGTATGAAGACCTCGATGAATGTCCCAAGTGTGGGGAGAAGCAATATAAGAAAAATAAATATCCCTCGAAGGTGATGTGGTACTTTCTAATAATACCAAGATTCAAGAGAATGTATAGTAGTGTTGTGGATGCTAGAAATTTAACTTGGCATCATGAAGATAAGATCAAAGATGGAATGCTAAGATACCTTGCTGATTCACCCCAGTGGAAGACATTCGATGTCAGGCATCCAGAATTTGGCAACGAGCCACGACACTTGCGTCTTGCACTTTAACTGACGGAATGAATCCGTTCGATATCCAAAGTACCAACCACAGTACATGGCCAGTGATTCTATTAGTTTATAACCTTTCACCCGAGTTGTGCATGAAGCGCACTTACATGATGTTGTCTATGTTGATATCAGGACCCAAAAAACCTAGTAACGACACAGATGTATATCTGGCTCCTTTGATAGAGGACTTGAATCTCCTTTGGGATGAGGGTGTCGATGTGTATGATGCTTGTAGAAAGGAGAATTTCAAGTTGAAGGCCATGTTGTTTGGAACTATCAATGACTTTCCCGCTTACAGGAATCTATCTCGATATAGTGTGAAGGGGGCCGATGCATGTCCTTGTTGTACCAAGAAGACACATCACATTCGCTTGAGTCATTGCAGGAAGACCGTTTATATGGGACATAGGAGGTGGTTGGACCTAACGCATAAGTACAGAACAATGGCCGAAGCATTCGATGACACAATCGAGACAGGTGAAGCACCACGTTTATTGTCAGGTTCGGATGTATTGAATGAGTTGAAGAAAATCAACACACAGTACAGAAAGAGCTTCGCAAAGAGTGTCCCCACTAGCGGTTGGAAGAAGAAATCAATTTTCTTTCAATTGCCCTATTGGAAAGAGCTGGATGTTAGACACTTTATTGATCTAATGCACGTTGAGAAGAACGTTTGTTCCAGCTAGCTCAATACTCTGTTAGCTTATAAGAAGTCCAAGGATGGTTCAATGCAAGAATGGATGTTAGCTCAGAGACTTGTATCAGACGATAGCGTGAGACTGATGAATCTGAAATCGTATGACTATCATGTCATCATGGAGACTTTCTTGCCCATTGCAATATGTTCTATCTTGCCTGAAAATGTGCGCATAACCATAACAAAGTTATGTTGGTTCTTCAAGGCAATGAGTAGCAAGGTCATAGATCCTAGAAAATTGCTTGGTTTTCAGAGACAGATTGTGGGGACGCTCTGTGAGCTTGAGATGTATTTCCCTCCATCATTTTTTGATATAATGGTTCACCTAGTTCATTTGGCACACGAGACAAGGATGTGTGATCCTGCTCGTAAGCGATGGATGTATGGTGTAGAGAGATATATGAAAGTTCTCAGGATATGTGATGAATATGTCCAGGCCGGAGGGATGCATTGCAGAACGCTATTTAGTAGAAGAAAAAGTAATCGGTCTTGATGCGAGTTTATTTCGAATGTCGATGCAATTAGACTTCCAGTTACCCGGTACACCAATAGGATGGATGGTGAAGGCATTACTGGTGGTCAACCTTTAAGTGTTAGTACGGAGGAACTAATACGGATGCACTTGTGCGTACTTCACAACACGGTTGACGTGCTTCCTTTTATTGATCTGCACATGCAAGCACTTGCTGAGAGAAATCCCACCAGAGATAGATCAAGGATTGAACTTATGCATAATCACACGTTTGTTGACTGGTTCAATGGTTATGTAGCAAATATGTTGTCACAGGATAAAGCATTAGTGAATGAAAGAATTAAGTGGTTATCCAGAATGCCTTATAAACATGTGTATTCATACAAGTGTTATCTTATTAACGGATACACATTCTATACAAGAGATCATGATGCCACAAGAACAATGCAGAATAGTGGAGTGTCCATTACTGCAACTGCAGGGGATCAATAGATTACTACTTACTTTGGACAGATTGTCAACATTTGGGAACTCCACTATGTTGTTCAACGCCAACCAATCTTCGAGTGTAGTTGGGTGAGGATCCCTAACGGGGTCCAAGTTGAAAGTTCTGGGTTCGTACGCGTTGATTTGAAGAATGTGGGATATAGAGATGACCCTTATAAAAGTGTGATGTACAGGGCTGTGTTTAGTAAAATCAGAGTAATGTTACACTGAATGTTGTGACACTCAAAGTAACATTCAAAAGATAGAAACAACGGAAGACTCAGAAACACAACACACGAAATTAATAAGACTTTGCACAATCTATATCAATATAGATTGTGATGCCTTATGGCCGAAATCACTATTTATCAAAATAATGAATACAAAGAGGTTCACAAATCGAATCCTCTTGAAACAAGATCAAACATATGATCTAAAGGCTAGGTGTATATCTACACTACCAAAGGTGATATGTTCTATGAGTGTGAAACTATCTTACACAGAGACTAAGACACCAGATAAAAAAAATCCTGCACCAGCTAGAGGTATTGTAAACCCTACAATTACTCTCTTATTGTAAAACAAACTCCACAACAACGACCCTATCACTCTGAATGCACTCACGCACTCTATAGTTGATGCTTGGTTGTTGCTTCGACTAAACAACACACGATATATGGCAATGTTCGGCAATTGATGTGAACATCAATGTCTTCTATTTATAAACTTCGTGTATGCCTTACTAGAGCCTCCTTGAAGGATCTAGAAACTCTTCAATCCACTCTTCCATAATCTTTGTAATTGCCACTTAGTGGGTCTTCTTTGATCTCTGAAAAATGGCCGCATGATTTAATCCATTATACTCGATTCTTGAAGCTTGTGGAACTTTCTGGAATCTTTCAAAACAACCTAGATCGTCAACCTGTAGTCAACAACATCAAAGACAATATTGAACATAGAAGTGTTAGTGGTTAAGAAGAAATGACGAATACTGATGTTGTAACCAATGTTGTAACATTGGTGGCAACATCAACAATCTCCCCCATACGATCTTCCTGCTACAACACACCTGAAATAACAAATACATCAGGTACTGCGCATGATAGAGCTCATAATCATATCAGCTGCACTACTAAGTGTCAAACCATTTTGTAGCTATTAAGAATTGAATAAACATCATCACACAATTTCATTTGTTTGAGAAACTTCAATCTGCAGAAATACTTGTCAGAGTATAATGTAAAACACATCAGAGCATATGACATATCAGAGCATATGTGTATATTACAATGAAACTCATTAGAGCAAGATGTAAGAACATCTCAGAGTAAGGGAAAATGATACAAGTACATTATGTATCAATCCTTAAGCCTGCAGAAAAAGTAGAACATATATTACTTGAACATATTTCCACCAATCTTCAAGGAAATGGAGTAGAGTTATCAAGAAGAAGGTTAACAGACCATTCTGAACAATCTACACAAATTACTCTTTTCCAAAAACACAAGGTAAGATTGTCAAAGCAATGAAAACAAGGATATCAGAGCAAAGATACAACATCTTAACCTAAAAATAGAATATGATCATCAGAGCAAACTAATCATCAATACTCAAGTCCAGAACAAGTCATAATACTCACAAATAAATAGAATATCAGAGCATCAATCACTAATATTCTTCAACAAGCAAATCCTACCAACTATTGTTCAATAATTACATAACCAAATGAACAGAGTTTAGTAAATAACTTGCAAAAGCATAAATAAGATCATATGAATAAAGAAGGAAAACAAAGAGAGTATGAGGTGATATAACTGAGATATATCAGCTGCAGCATCATCAACCTGCACATGCTCCCCCTCAACTTGTTCTTAATGTTGGGGATTATACTGAAAAGTATGCTTTTTACTTTGTATAATCGAAACTGAATTTCCAGACTTATTTACTGAAATAAATTGTTTATCACTGATGCTTTAAATATGATTGAATGTTATATATATTTATTGCAAGATAACTGTTCAATAATTAAATGCGTGTTACATCAGAGTTAATTTAGTGATACCCGATCACGAGAAGATTAAATTAATTCAGTCCTTGTAACTATAAGTACGCCATTCACGACCTAGATGGAAATGAACAACCATCACGAAAGGTTGAGGTGTAAGGCTCAGATTGGTTTGTCTTGACCAAGAGATTACACTAGTGCATGGTGATCTGTTGAATAGGACCTCTGAGGAGGATGAATTCTTGGGCCCGAACATGGAAGAATTAGACCTCGGTGGTTCGTTGTTTCTTAACCTTAGATCCCGAAATAGGATCACGTGGGATCGGTAACTATTGCTTTGACTTATCATGGGTAGCGAATCGGAGAGAGATTCAATCGTCTTTATCTTGGGCAATATTATTGGTCACGTGTGATTCTTAAGATTTAATACGAAGAATCGTGTGCAAGTACGCTTGCTTGATTTGCCCCTTGGGGGGTTCATAAGTTTTATCATACCAAATCTTGCAAGTGGAATTTGTTTCCGGTATGGATAATAATGTTGAACCGTTCTCGACCAAGGACAAAAGATATTAATTAATGGAAAGCTATTTCAAAGTGGCTTGAATTAATTAATGGGCTAGATAATCTTAAACACGGGAAATAATGACCGGAGCCATATTGATTGTAATATGGGTTAAGATGGATAGTCAATATTAATTATGTAGTGGAATTAATTAATATTTATGGGCTTGAATTATATTGTGGCTCAATATTAGATATTCAAGATCCATTAGAAGGTCCAATCTTAATTCTCCTAAAGGCCCCCGAGTAGCCCAACATATAGTCCAATAACTGAAAAAAAGTGATTAAAATAAAATAAATATTGTTGCTTATATTTCCTCATTAAATTAAAATTATGAATAAAAGAGGAGAAAGATTTTCTTTGAATTTTGTTATGGAATGAAGATATGTATTCTTGGAATACAAGATTATCTCATTAAATTCAAGAAATCTCCCACTTGGTTATTCATTAAGAGATTTTCGAAATTTTTGGAAAATAGGGCAAGAAAGATTTTCTTGATTTTCTTGAAAAGATATTATGGAAGATATGTATTTCTTGAAATACAAGAATATCTCATAAATTCAAGAAGATCTAAATCTTGAAATCTTGCCCAATTTTTGAAAAATTATACCATAAAATAGAGGAGGTGGATTTTTGTGGAATATTTTAATTATGGGAAAAAAAGAATATATGGGATATATTCAAGATTTCTTGGTGACCAAGAAAAGTCTTTTCCCACATTGAAAAACCACCAAAATTTCGTGCCCTCCTCTCCTATAAATAGGGGATGATTAGTTCATTCCCAAATACAATTCCATGTCTTTGGAAATATTAGCAAATCCACAAAAGTGGTGCAACAAAGTTTATTTTTTTTTCTTTTGTTAATTGTTCGCAGTATCCTTCCACCGGATTGTCGAGCAAGGGCTAAGGAATACTTGGGAAGTCCTTTTGGTTAGTCCGTCGACCGAAGTCGCTTATCCCGAGGAGGTACGTTCACGTAAACCCGTAGATTCCGCGATGCGTGAGGTTTTACGTGGCTTTTTTATATGCATGATATGTTGTTGCAATTATTATTTGAATTAATATAGGATTAATTCATGCTAGTAATAATTAATGAATTAAATTTGTATTTAAATATTCACCCCGAATAGATCTGTGCAAATCATTCCCCAACAACTGGTATCAGAGCCACTGTTTCGGGCTCTGAATTTTTTAAATTGTAATTTAATTCGTGGACATTAAATTTGAAATTGGATAGTAGAACTGTTAGATCTGTTTTGCAGGTATCCAATTGTCATGGATTTTAATGTTTTATTTTGCATGCATATAAACTGTGGTTTTTTAATTGATTCGATTCGATTTGTTTTTGCCTCGTGAGAAAATCCACGAGTAGACTAGGATTTGTTTGATTTGATCAATGTAATAGACTAGTCTAGATCTAGGTTTATTTATTTTTTGTAAATAAATTGTAACCGGATCGGGAACGAAGAGATGAAGAATTAAAGGACGAAATCCAGAACCAGGCGTAGGCGGCGCGGGCGCGCGCTGGCACGCATGGGCGCAGGGCGAGGCCAGGCGGGCCGAGCGCGCGCGAGGATGCAGGCCGGAGCACGGGCGGTGCGCGCTCCAGGCCGAGCGGACGGGGCGGCCGCACGCGGGCGCGCGCACGGGCGCGCGCGGAGACGCGAGCGCTGCCGAGGTCGCGGGCGAGGCGGAGGCGGGCGAGCGCGCGCGCGCGGATGCGCGCGGACGCGCGCGTCGCCTGCCGAGGACTGCCGACTCCTGCCGACTGCTGCCGAGGCGAGCCGAGGCGCTGGCGGGCGTGTCCTGCCAGGCGGTGCCGAGGCTGCCTAGGGCTGTCCCAGGCCAAGCGGCCGGCGGATGCGGGCGTGCATCCCGGCTGCGAAGCTGCTTGGCGTGGCGGTTCGAGCAAGTATTTTTTCGAGACGAGCGAGTGGGAGAAATTCGAGGCGTGTTTCTTCAAGATCAAGCCAAGAAAAATCAAACCATGACAATTGGATAATTTGTGCCCAATATGTTTATTTTTTCATTTTTTGCTTGATTTATTTGCGCTTATCTTATGCTTTATTTAATTTGTTTAAATGTGTTTGCATGAGGGTTGCCAAATGAAAAAATCTCAACTTCAAAATTACTAAGTATGTTTAAATAATTAATTGACAATTTTATTAGGATAATAAAATTGAATTAATTTTGACCTCCATGATTTATTTATTTGTGAATTCTTTTGGAGAAATTCCCCCCACGGGACGGTCAAAAGATAGGTTTCACATGAATGAATTCCGAAAGGATGATTGTGGGTTATTACTAGTGGCGACGATGACCCTCCCCACGAGGCTCGTTCAAAGCGAAATAGTAATCCTGTATTTAATCATGGTTATTACTTAGGTATAAAATTGATATGCATATACTTCCCCGAAGTCCTGTCAATTTTATATTGGTCAAGTGGGAGCCAACTATTAATCTGGATATTAAAGGTTTGTAACTGTTCTTGTTTGTAACCTGCTTGAATGTGTTTAAATAATGACCCACCCCACGTGGCTTATTTAAACTGTTTTGAGATGTTGGCTGATGCATGTTCATATTTTTTTTGAGATTTTAAAATATGATGAAATGTGATCGAACCTTGTGATATACTTGTGTTATTGCATATAGTTGTTTATTTGAGCCAAAGATGTCGTTACCTTTTTAATCCACTTTTATTATACTTAAAGTCAATACAATATGTATGGAAACTATATTGATTGGAAAATTATAATTGTCCTAACTGCACAAAAGCACAAGTGGATTTTGACACACAAAAATCAGATGAGCCAACTGACGAGTCAAAACATGCGGGACTCGTCAGATCACCTTGCGAGAGATGTTGTCGCTGAAAATGGTGGAGGAAAAACCCGTAAGGGATTACGTCCTCAAAATAGATGGCCCATCTGAACAAACTTGAGATTACGAGTCGCAGTTTGATGATCGGAGACTCAGATGAATTTGGTACTTCATTCTCTGCCCAGAAAGGTTTTTTTTTTTGAGCATTTTGGCCTCGCTAGCTAATTTGTTGCAAACTTTTGGACTCGGCAGAAATGATGATAAGGCACCAAACTCAAGCTATGATGGCAAGTGGTCCGTCTTCATCTTCTAGGCCAAGGGTAGGCAAGATAAAGAAGAGGACCAAAGGCCATAAGCAATAAAACTCAACTGTTGCCAAGGGCAATGGTAAGATGAGGAATGCTTGTTGAGTCAAGGAAAATCCAAAGAGGAAGTGCTTAAGCTGCGGTGAGAGAGGACAATGGAGGTTTTACCTGTTCCAACCCCAAAAGGGACGGAAAGGAAGGTAATTCTCACACACTAGTTGTTGAAACTTGTTTAGCGGCGTATACTTCTCATTCATGGGTAGTTGATACGAGATCCACTAATCATGTTGGCTTCACGGGTTCTAAATGATCCAACAGCGTAGTGAGAGTGAGATCCTCATCACCGGGCAACGCGTTACGAAAGTAGAAGACATTGCAATGCTACGTAAGTGGCGGATATTGCAATGCTACGATAGTAACGATTATTGCAATACTACGCAAGTAGCAGACATTGCAATGCTACATGAGTAGTGATTAAAAGCGATGGGAGAAGTGCACCTATCTTTTGAAGATAAAGTTTTTTTTTTGAGATTATCTTTATGTTCCCATTTTTAGAAAGAATTCACTTTCGGTTTCTAAAAATTGATTAAAAGGACACTAAGTTTCTTCTAATAAGAATGACATCATTTTTGAAATGATGAGTGTATCTGTTAAGGGACATTGATGGAAAATCTCTATACAATTAAGCGGCATGCACACCACTCACTTAAATGTATCCTATAATACATCTCTTGCTTCCGAGAAAAAAAGTGTTCATCGCGCGTGAGCGAGACACTTTTTAGCATCTATAAATTGGGTCATATAAATCCAAAGAGGATCCAAAGGTTGGTGAAAGATGGTTCCTTTGGAGGCGTCTCCAAGATTGAATTGGATCCAACTGCGAATCATGTTTGGAGGGTGATATGACCAAGATGGCATTTGGAGCCAAGGGAATGGGGCTAAAGAAGTGTTAGAGATCGTTCACATAGATGTCGTAGTTCAATGTTAACCAAAGCAAGAGGAGGTTATGAGTAATTTTATTGATGATTACTCAAGGTACATTTTCCTTATGAAGCATGAATCGAAGTCCTTTGAGAAATTCTAAAGAATTTAAGGATCAAACAGAGAATCATATGGAAAAACGTATCAAGTCTCTACGATCCGATCATAGAGGCGAATACCTCAAATGATGAGTTTTTGAACCGCTTATCGATGAAGGATTGTATCAACTCAATGCACCGGAACCCCTCACCAAAGCGGGGTTGCAGAGCAAAGAAACATAATTCTTTTGGAAATGGTTAGATCAATGATGAGTTATACGGATCTTAAAGTCGATTCGGGGTCATACCTTGGAAAACAACGACTTACATTCTCGAACTTGGTGCTATCCAAATCGGTTCCCCGTAACCCCCCAAAGAATTGTGGACGAGGCGCCAAGTCTAGTATGATACACATGAGAACTTTGGGGTGTCCGCCCACGTGTTGGACAAGGAAACCGTAAATTGGATCCTCGATCGTAATTAAGGTTGTTTTGTAGGATACCCCGAGGAACAAAAGGGTGAATGTTCTATAGTTCAAGATCAAAAGGTGGACATCCGCACCCACTTTAGATTTTGGAAGAAGACTATATGAACCAAAGAAAACCCGATGAGTGAGATTACCTTAAATGAGCTTAGAGGGCAAACCCGGTCTTGCAGACATACTAGATGATATACCAAACGATCGTTTTTCACAACCGAACCTCGTTATAGTGGGAGGGTTGTTAGACGATTAGAGAGATTCATGGGAATAGGAGAGTCCTCGGACTTGATTCCGGAATCGAGACCCATGGACATATGATGAGGCACTCCAAGATAAGGATCGATTTCTTGGCAAACAAACAATGAAAGCGAAGTGGGTTCTATGTTTCATAATAGAGTGTGGGAGCTAGTCGAACCACTTAATGGGGTCAAACCCATTAGATACAAGTGGGTATATAAGAGGAAAAGATGATCGGACGGGAAGGTTGAAACCTTTTTAAAGCAAGACTAATGGCGAAAGGTTATACTCGTAAAGAAAGGGATCGATTATGTGGAAACTTTTTTAGCCCATAGCCATGCTTAAGTCCATCCGTATTCTCTTATCGATTCTTTGCGCATTTTAGACTTTGAATCTGGCAAATGGATATCAAGACAGCTTTCCTTAACGGAAGTCTTGATAAAGAGATCCATATGCAACAACCCCTAGTTTTCATTGAAACAAGGCCAAGAACACCCGGTTTGTAAAAGCTCAAGAGGTCCATTTACGGACTCAAACAGGCATCGAACTTGGAACCAAAGTTTTGATCATATTATAAAGTCTTATGGGTTTTGATCAAAAGCGAGTTTGAAAGTTATTGTGTATAAAAACGTGTCGGAAGCGCATTGGTATTCTTAGATCTTGTCGTAGATCACATTGTGATCATCGGGAATGATGTGAAGGTGTGATCAGACGCGTAAGGGCATGATTTTCAAAGCAGGTTTGATATGAAAGACTTAGGGAAAACCGGACACATCCTTGGGATCAAGATCACAAGAAAAGGATGGTCGGGTTATCGCAAGTTTCATACATAGACACTGGTTTTGAAACAATTCAGCATGCAAGATTCCAAGAAAGGATTAGTACCTTTCAGACTTGGAATCCATCTATCCAAGAGAATGTTCCCTAAGACTTAAAAAGGAGATAGATGACATGAAAGGTATTCCTTGTGCTTCTACCGTCGGAAACCTTATGTATGCATTCTTTGTGTCACGAGACCGGATATCCGCTTGCCGTAGGCATGGTAGCAAGATATCGAGTAACCTGTGGGCGAATTTAATTCGACGACGCTTAAAAACATTCTCAAGTATCGAAAAGAACTCGGGATAGAATGTTGATTTATCGATCGATACTCCAATCCCCATCTGGCCACACGGATTCGGATTTCCAATCGATTTAGATTCCGTAAATTATACGCCTCGATTAGTGTGTTTCCATTTGGGAAGTGTAGCCACCAAATGGGACGAGTGTGAAGCGTAAATGCATCACCGACTCAACCATGGGACTCGGGTAAGTAGTCGCTTGTGAAGCGGTGAAAAGAACCGATTGGGCACTAGATCTTCTTAGTGGACTTGGATGGTGTTCAATTTGTCTAGCAATATCCGCTAGGGATTTGCAAATTCAAGAGAACCAAGAGTCCACGAGTCAAACAAACACATTAAAGGAAAGACATCTTATACGAGAAATCGTTAAGAGAGGAGATATAGATGTGGCAAAGATAGCGTCTCGAGGACGACCCTAGAGATCCATTCTGGCGCGCCCGCCTCTGAATACATTCGAGAGACATGTGAGTGGAATGGGTGTCAAGACCGTTGCCGCTAACTGCTTTGAGTATAAGTGGGAGAAATTATTAGGTTCGTGTAGGTGACATTAGATGTCACGGACTACTCGAGACGTGTTGTAGTATACTTAAAAGCAGACTTTGAGTATAAGTGGGAGATTGTTGGGGATTATACTGAAAAGTATGCTTTTTACTTTGTATAATCAAACCGAATTTCGGACTTATTTCTTGAAATAAATTGTTTATCACTGATGCTTTAAATATGATTGAATGTTATATATATTTACTGCATAACTGTTCAATAATTCGTGCGTGTTACACTGTAGTTAATTTAGTGATACCCGATCACAGAAGATTAAATTAACAGTCCCTTGTAACTATAAATACGCCATTCACGACCTAGATGGAAATGAACAACCATCGCGAAAGGTTGAGGTGTAAGGCTCAGATTGGTTTGTCTTGACCAAGAGATTACACTAGTGCATGGTGATCTTGTTGAATAGGACCTACAGGAGGATAAATTTTGTAATCGAACATGGAAGAATTAGACCTCGGTGGTTCGTTGTTTCTTAACCTTCGTCCCCGAAATAGGATCACGTGGGATCGGTAACTATTGCTTTGACTTATCATGGGTAGCTTAATCGAGAGAGATTCAATACGTGATTGCTAAGATTTAATCTGAAGAATCGTGTGTAAGCACGCTTGCTTGATTTGCCCTTGGGAGGTTCATAAGTTTTATCATACCAAATCTTGCAAGTGGAATTTGTTTCAGATGGATAATAATGTTGAACCGTTCCTCGACCAAGGACAAAAGATATTAATTAATGGAAAGCTATTTCAGTGGCTTGAATTAATTAATGGGCTAGATAATCTTAAACACGGGAAATAATGACCGGGAGCCATATTGACTGTAATATGGGTTAAGATGGATAGTGCAATATTAATTATGTAGTGGAATTAATTAATATTTATGGGCTTGAATTATATTGTGGCTCAATATTAGATATTCAAGATCCATTAGAAGGTCCAATCTTAATTCTCCTAAAGGCCCCCCGAGTAGCCCACATATAGTCCAATAACCGAAAAAGGTGATTAAAATAAAATAAATATTGTTGCTTATATTTCCTCATTAAATTGAAAATTATGAATAAAAGAGGGAGAAAGATTTTCTTTGAATTTTGTTATGAAATGAAGATATGTATTCTTGGAATACAAGATTATCTCATTAAATTCAAGAAATCTCCCACTTGGTTATTCATTAAGAGATTTTCGAAATTTTTGGAAAATAGAGGGCAAGAAAGATTTTCTTGATTTTCTTGAAAAGATATTATGGAAGATATGTATTTCTTGAAATACAAGAATATCTCATAAATTCAAGAAGATCTAAATCTTGAAATCTTGCCCAATTTTTTGAAAAAATTATACCATAAAATAGAGGAGGTGGATTTTTGTGGAATATTTTAATTATGGGAAAAAGAATATATGGGATATATTCAAGATTTCTTGGTGACCAAGAAAAGTCTTTTTCCCACATTGAAAAACCACCAAAATTTCGTGCCCCCTCCTCTCCTATAAATAGGGGATGATTAGTTCATTCCCAAGTACAATTCCATGTCTTTGGAAATATTAGCAAATCCACAAAAGTGGTGCAACAAAGTTTATTTTTTCTTTTTGTTAATTGTTCGCAGTATCCTTCCACGGATTGTCGAGCAAGGGCTAAGGGAATACTTGGGAAGTCCTTTTGGTTAGTTAGTCCGACCGGATCAAGTCACCGCCATCCCGAGAGAGGTACGTTCACGTAAACCGTAGATTCCGCGTCGAGGTTTTACGTGGCTTTTTATATGCATGATATGTTGTTGCAATTATTATTTGAATTAATATAGGATTAATTCATGCTAGTAATAATTAATGAATTAAATTTGTATTTAAATATTCACCCCGAATAGATCTGTGCAAATCTTTCCCCAACACTTAACTCCCTCTGTCTTCATGATCTTAAAAACAAACTCCCCTATACAACCTCATGGGAGATCACCATAGATTCCCTCTATGATATCATCAATGTCAGCTTCTTCATCATCATCACCTTGGTCGCCAGACTTGTTCAACCTTTGCTCAAAGGAGGATCCGCTCATTCTCTTCATGCACATCACCTGGAACCAAATCGGGAACTTCTTCAAAGAAGCGGGAACATCAGAAGAACATCAGAGCATCAAGTGTCACGCTCGTGGAGAAAAAGCAACCTTTCCCATAAGTTTTTCATGACATTCAACTCAGCAATCTGATCCTGTAAATTCCCAATTTGCTGAACTATGAAATTCCTCTGAATAGTAACAGACTGAACTGGAGAATTTCCCAAGTTAGTGTCACCATCATTGTTGCCAGCATTTGGTGCAACATCCGAATCTTGAACATCAGGTTCAACAACCTCAGACTCAGCTTCAACTCCCTCTGCATTAGGCCTCCTGTATGGTAAGTCCCTAATCCTGTTTCCTCTCAACAGAACTTTGGAAATTCCTAAGTCAGGAATCATCCCACCAAGACTTTCATCAGGTTCCCTAGCAATGTCCAATCTGTCCAGCAGAGCAAAGATCATACAACTTTTCTTACCACCTGCACATTTCATAGAATTATCAAAGATTGTTCTCCCCAGATTGAAATTGTTCATGACCCCAATTCTATACATCAGAATAGCTTGAGCTTTAGTGATCTTGGTAGTGTTGGTAGTTGGCAACCAGTTGTACACAACAAACTTGTGAACAACTGAAAACAGACTTGTCAACTTGGATGACAACACCTTTGTTGTCCAACTTCTAACCATTCCACCAGTAATAGCAGTCACAATTTCATTCATAGTAGGGACTACATCTTCCTCAACATCAGGGGTTCTCAAGAATGCATTTATCACACCAGGATTAAAGCCTACATTATGACCTCTAAACCTCACATGCCCATATCTTCTAGAATTCCTTCTACCTGCTCCTTTCCTCAAATTGCAGTAAAATTCATATACCCAAGTGTCAAAGAAAGGTGAAGCAAACTGTACAACATGCAAGAGATTCCTTTCCTCAAAAAATTGAATCAGATTTTTCCTATCTAATTCCTAAACTCTTATTCTCCTTTCAGAAAACAAAAGTCTCCTTCTCATAACAGCAAACTTAGGACTAGTAATACCGTGATAAGCATCATCACTATCATCATCATCAGGTTCAGAAGATGTGTTACCTGAACTACTTGAGTTTGATTCATCAGGATCATCAGAGTCATCTAGTTCTCCTGATGGTGTTGCAGCACCTTGCTCAACATCTTCATCAACATCAGAGTCAGCAACAGGTTCATGCCTTCTCTTTGTTCTCAACTCAGTTCTAGCTTTTGTAGTAGTTTCAGGATCATTTCTGAATTTTGTCCTTCTTTCATTCCTTGCTAACAACTCAGCAATAAGAATAATTTCATCAGAACTTTCTGAATCAGCATGGACATCAGCAGTCCTATTATCATCATCATCATCATCATCATCATCGACGATCACCTTGCAGCTCGGATGCTTTCACTTGGTTCATCTCCTCAAAGAATGATTTCTCGGGCGTCCTCATCAACATATTTTCCACTCTCCTCATCAACACTCTTCTCAACAGAGTGCTCAACTTCCTCAGCAGACTTCTCACTTTCCTCAGCCTTTTCTGAACTCTTTTCTGATTCAGATGAATCAGACACAACAATTGGCATTGAGGCTTGACCCAAATTAGAAGTCTTACCCTTCTTTGTCTCAGAGTAGTCCACCCTGGGCTTGTAGCAGTTTGATCTTTTCCTTGGTTTCACATGGCTTCTCTTCCTCTTCAGCTTCTTAGAGGAAGGACCAGCAGTAGCAATGTCAGCCTTAGCCTTCTCAACAGGCTCCCCCATGGAAGTAGCTTCCATCTCAACATCAGCTTGAGCATCGGGTTGCGCGGGTTCAACATTTTTAGAAGTTGGTTTTGGATTTTCGCCCCAACAATGAAGTCATCTGGGAAACACCACGAGGAGGGTTCGAGGATGAGACATTTGAGAATGGTAGAATGTTCACCGGAAACTCTCCAAACATGATCGTCGTAGGAGTTTTAGAACGTTGAAGCAAAATGATTGCCTCGCTCACATTCAACGGATGTTCGGTTTCAGGGAATGCAACCGAAATTGGTTCTGGGTTCAACGGATTCTGGAGTGTTGGGTTGGATGATTCAGCAGTAGGTGTGGAATTTGGTGAATCGATCGAAGTCACCATTGATACAAGAAGGTGAAGCGGATTCGCGATTTCAGGGTTTTCATTTTGCCTGTTTTACACAACCAATGTTGGACTTTTCATCCTTTTCTTTTCTTTTCATACACTTAACTCATATTGATCCACCTTTTGAAAAGAGAACATCGTAGTAGCGAACTCCGTGCCCCATAGTTGCTCAGTGGATTATGAGCAAATTGATGTTATATCAATCACCTTTTGAAAAGAAGACATCGTAGTAGCGAACTCCTTGCTCCATAGTTACCGAGTGAGAGATTACATCCAATGTGTGTATCTTTTCTTTTTGTGCATTTAAGAAATGTGTGTCCAGAAAATCACAATGACTTGACTCAATAAGAATTCAACTCAAAATCATATTCAAACCATGAGAATCGATCAAATCAACCAAGTGCTACAAAAATCAAACCAGATGTTGCTTCAAATGTTGTAACATTTGTTGCAACATCCTCCCTACAGAACTCAGCTAGTACACAAACCAAGAGATTTCCTCAGAAAGGAAAACCTCTCATGATCAATGGCTTTAGTAAAAATATCAGCAAGTTGATTATCAGTGGGAACATACTCTAACTTCACGATTTCCTTTTCTACAAGGTCTCTTATGAAATGATGTCTTATACTTATGTGCTTGGTAAGAGAATGTTGTACTGGGTTTTTAGAAATATTAATAGCACTAGTATTATCACAAAACACAGTCAGAATATCATTCTCAAGTCCATAGTCATCAAACATCTTTTTCAACCATAAAAGTTGTGTACAACAACTACCAGCAGCAATGTACTCAGACTCTGCACTAGATTGTAAAACACAATTTTGTTTCTTACTATGCCAGGAAATCAAATTGTTACCCATGTAAAAACAACCACCACTTGTGCTTTTCCTATAATCAATGTCTCCAGCTCAATCAGCATCATTATACCCAGTCAGTACACTGCTTGTGTCCTTTGTATATCATATACCAAGATCTGTTTTTCCAGCAACATATCTGATAATCCTCTTCACAGCATTCATGTGCGATTCCTTTGGATTATCTTGGTACCTAGCACAAACAGAAACACTATACATAATGTCAGGTCTACTAGAGGTAAGATAAAAAAGACTACATATCATGGATCTATACAGTGTGTGATCATCATCTTGACCAACACTGTCTTTGTTCAACTTCTGAGTTGATCCCATAGGTGTTTTCATATGCTTCGAATTCTCAAGACCAAATCTCTTAACCAGGTTCTTTGCATATTTGCTTTGGCAAACGAAGATTCCATCATCTTTTTTCTTGATCTGCAGACCTAAAAAGTAATTCAAGTCTCCAACCATGCTCATCTCAAATGTAGATGATATTTCCTCAACAAATTCATTCAGCATCTTGTCTGACGTTGCTCAAAATACTATGTCATCAACATATATTTGTGCAATCATCAACCCTTCATCAACATGTTTAATAAACAAAGTCATGTCTGCTTCTCCTCTAACAAAACCAAACTGCAAAAGAAAGTCAGTCAATCTGCCATACCAAGCTCTAGGAGCTTGTTTCAAGCCATACAATGCTTTCTTAAGCTTGTAAACATGATCAGGATCGTTAGGATCTTCAAATCCTAAGAGTTGTTCAACATAAGCCTCTTCAACAAGTATACCATTAAAAAATGCAGCCTTTACATCCATTTGATGCAATTTGATATTGATAAAACATGCAATAGCTAACAACAATCTAATAGATTCAATCCTAGCTACAAGTGCAAATGTTTCATCAAAATCAATACCCTCAACTTGAGTGTATCCTTGGGCAACCAATCTAGCCTTATTCCTTACTATGTTTCCAGACTCATCAGTTTTGTTCTTAAAAATCCACTTGGTTCCAATGACATTAGTATTACCAGGTCTTGGAACTAGTGTCCAAACATCATTCCTTTCAAACTGATTAAGTTCTTCATGCATAACATTTATCCAATTTTCATCATTTAAGGCTTCTTTGACATTTTTAGGCTCAATTACAGAATGATGGCATTCAAAATTAACCATGTTTCATATAGAAGACATACAAACAGATCTTACCACATCTTTTGAGCTTACCCTTCTTCTGGTTTGTACTCCAACAGAAGAATCACCAATCATTTGGTTTGAAGGATGGCTTTTCATGATTTTGGAAGCAGGTACCTTGTCATGAGTGTATTGAGTATTGCTTTCTGAACTTTCTATTTTTGGAATTTTAGAGAATGTTGTCCCAAATGTCGTGGTATTAGGTGTAACATCCCTTGAATTTCCAGAATTTCCAGTTCCAGCAGAAATCTCAATATGCTCAAACACATCTTCTTCAGTACTTTTTCCTGCTATGTTAGCTGTATCATCAAAAACAACATTCACAGATTCTTGAACAGTGTTTAACCTAAGGTTGAAAATTGTTTAACCTAAGAGAAGATATGGTGAGATCAAAATCCTAACTTTTATTTTTTTTATATATTCACTTCCTATATATCTAATAAAGAGACACTTTCATCACTATCTTAGAAAGAAGAAAGAAGGAAAGCTGGATAGAGTGAGCCTGTTGTTACCTATTTTGAGTTATTTCAGACTACCAAAAAGACTCGAGATGGGAATATTCCCGATTCCAATGCACAACGTATCATCAAAGAAGCGATAATCTATCCATTAATTTATCTTTCAATTACAAACTATTATTTTTAAACAAATAATTAAATACCATGACGCCCGACGACATCCGAATTATCGGTACTGATGATCTGCTTGGACGAGCTATAGGTCGCCAGGAGCATCCCGGCCGCTTACGGAGTTTTGGATATGGCGTGACGAAGACATCATTAGCGATGACACCTGGTCTTCAAGCCTTGAATATGGTGGGTATACTTTCGGAACAGGTTGCCAAGTTGGCTAAAGATGTGGAACGTTTGAGGTCCGAGAGAAGATCGAGTCACGGAATGTCGTCAAGTGGAGCAAGCTGTGAAAATAGTGTCGCTGATGCTATATTTTTGGCTGATGCTAGGGACGAATTTATCGAGGCACTTCAAAACGTCTCTCAGGTATCATATGTGCATGTCTCACATTTGTTTTAAATTAAAGACTAGTGTATTAAAATTTTCTAACTAAATATCTTATTCGAACAGCCACCAACCTTTTGCTACCTTTATTTGGAGGATCCTACTCGGTTGGTGGCCACAGGATCGTTGCACAACATCTCCCAACAACTACAAAAGCTGCAAAAAAGACAGTCGCGATACTACTGGAGAGTACAAGAGATAAGACTCAATAGAAAAATATTGGAAGGGTCTTTTTTGCTTTGACCCGTGGGAAGATATACTCTGAAATTTTTGATTTATCGTATGGATAAGACCTATATTATAGAGTATATAAATTCGATCATAGGGATCAATTTCTAGTCGCATATTATCTTATTTGTGGTTCTAAATAATGTTGCAAATTGATTGTAAAAACTGCTGACACCACAAAAGGCTAAACAGAAATCAAGGGGTGTCGTAGACAGTCAAAGGGAGAGAACGAGGGGCTCCACTATTGGTGCGCGTAGACTTGGTTATCCCATGCCTGAAGACTTAGATCACGACTGCACCGTACAGACTAGGGTGAGCATGATGGTGGAGTCCAATGCTTTCGATACCCTCACAATTATGATGAATGCTCACTTTCATCGGAATTCTTTTGAAGGATACATCGTTCGGGAGCATGTGCTTGAAGTCTTGAACGACGAGTGATTGAGTGCAACCACCATAACCTTTTACCTCAGGTATGTGTTTAATTATCAGTATTTACTTTCTATATAGTTTAATTTTCTTTTTAAATATTAATTAGCGTATATATGTTGGTTAAAGATATATGAGTGAGGTATATCTCTCCAGAGATGCCCGAGCATGTGGAATGTATTACTTCGTCTCCCCCCAAGTGTCTTTCTTAATGGGTGATAGGGCACAAAGCATGGAGGGGATAGTTGAACATATGCTGAGTCATACTCGGAGAGAACATCTCATTTTTTGGCCAACAAATGTGGGGTGAGTACAATAAACATTTCGTTAAAATTTGTATTCATAGTATGATATTTGCACATATGCTAAATTTGCAGTTAATTTTAATATTCTTAGTATAATATAGGGACCATTGGGTACTGGTCGCCATAAATATGAATACATTAAGTGTATTTTTTATGGACCCAGCTGTGAATGGGGTGGCTGCAAATCGCCTTGATCTCACGTCATACATGGAAGCAAAAGTTCAATTTTAATATTCTAATATAATAATTTGTTTTACTTTTAAAATTATGCATATTTAATTTATTTTTATTTTATAATTATAATAATAATCGTGTGATGACTATGTATCGGAGTCGCCTTCCGAATCAAGGTTCAAGATCTAATTTCAATAAAGTGAGCTGGACAAATATTAAGGTAAATTTAATTTAGTAAGTTATCAAATTAATAGAAAATAATCATAATTATAATACGTGCTCATAATTGCTAATCAACAGGTTCCGAGGCAACGAGATGGTACCCATTGTGGACAGTTTGTGTGTTTCTATATTGAAGATATAATATGCGCTTCTCAAACGACGATTCCTAACAATGTAAGTCAATTTATCGATTTATTTAAATTATTATTGATTGAATAAAAATTCATATACTATACATCTAACTATATTGATAGATCGTTGCAGTTTGTCTATCAACGTCCGCTCAAGACTTATTCTAACAAAAGAATGGAGAAATGGAAAAGAGATTGGACGGGGTACCTTTATAATCGATTTTTGTATAATTATAATTAAAGTGGTATAACTTTTGGTAGCATGTAATTAACTTATATATTTGTGATGATATTTCATGTTTTTGGTGTATATTGGACGTATGTATGTGTATGTTATTTATTTCATGATGTGTATGTTTATTTGTTTGATGTTTTGGTATTGGACGTATATATATTATAGTGGTATAAGTTTTGGTTTTTGGTTTTGTATAAACCGGATTTTAAAAATATATACTAATTATAAAAAAGAAAAATTGTATTGGACAGCTGTTATAAACCGCTGTCTAACTAATATAATAAAAAAATTATTAAAAAAAATATATTAGACAACGGTTTTTAACCGTTGTCCAATTCAGAAGCTTGGACCGCACCGCTGTCTAAAGAGGTATCTTGCACTGCGGTTCAGAACCGCTGTCTAAGGCCTACTTTTAGACAGTGATTTTTTAACAGCTGTCTAAGCTTAGACAGTTGTTACTTGGACAGCCCTTATAACCGTTGTCTAAGGTCATTTTTAACAGCTGTCTAAGGTCATTTTTAGCTATGAGATGATAACTTATTGTGGTTGTGCTAGTAAATTAACTATGAGATGATATTATATGTGATACAGGAGATATATTTAAATTAAATATTTTTTCTCATAATTATTTATCATCAATTATTAGTTATTTTTTATCTTTTATAATATTATAAGCGTCTTTCCCTCGATGATCTCAAAATTAAAAGAATTTTCTATCCCATTTTAAAAGTGGGCATACTCTCTCATCCATCTAATTCTATTCAATAAACACTAACACCTTTATATTGAAGTTTAAACTTACACAATTGACCTTTAAACTAAAAAAACACCACCCAACACTCAAATAATTAAAAATCCCTGTGTGCAGAATAGTAAGGAATATTTAATTTTTTAAATATTCAAAGAAAAAATAATTAAAAGGAAAAATAATTAAAAAAATAGGGTGTGCAGAATTTTTTACTGTGTGCAGAATAGTAAGGAATATTTAATTTTTTTGTGCTGAATTTTTATTACTGAAAAATAATTAATTAAATAAAAGAATAAATAGATAATTAAAAAAAATTGGGCTAAAAAATTCAATTAGATAAAAGTATATACAATTAAAAAAGTTTAATAAAATTCAAACTTTAAAATCTACAATTTAAAAATTTTTAAAATACAAAATTACTAAATTTGTGGACTGTAGAAAAGTGTTAGATTTAAAAAATTACACATGACTACAAATTGGTGGTTGGAGAAATTAATGGCATTTATGTCTTTCAAATTTAATTTTTAGACCTAGGAGTAAGAGTTAAAAAGGATGGTACTTAAGAGTAAGAACACTCTATAAATGGCACCACATTGTAATTGCCCCATGATATTATATGTGATACGGGAGATATATTAAATTTAAATATTTTTTCTCATAATTATTTACAATCAGTTATTAATTATTTTTTATTTTTATAATATTATAAGCGTCTTTCCTTCCCTTCGATGATCTCAAAATTAAAATAATTTTCTATCCCATTTTAAAAGTGGGCATACTCTATCATCCATCTAATTCTACTCAATAAACACTAACACCTTTATATTGAATTTTGAACTTACACAATTGGCCTTTAAACTAAAATAATACCACCCAACACTCAAAATGTAACTTTCGTTTTTCTCCTCCAATTTGTGACACTCAAATAAAATCCAAATTCGAACATAAAATTAATTAGTAATAACGCAACTATTAATGGAAACACTCTAAAAAAATATAGGTAACTGGATTAAACAAAATATTAATATATCAAACTCAAAATTACATCAAAGTTTAAATTTTATAGTTCTTCAAAGAATGAGCAACACAAGTACTACAATTTAAACCCAAAAAAGCAGAGATAAAATAAAACATGGTCCTGTAATTTTTGCTTGTGTCCATAAATAGTCTTGTAAAACTTACGTTATCAAATTTGGTCCTGTTTATTATAATTTTGGTCCTTTATAGTGTAAATTTTAAATTTTTGGCTGGAAAAGTTTCCGAAAAATGACAGAAAATATGTTGTAGCATTCAAAATGATACGAAAAAGGTTTAGACATGAAGGTCTTAGCGAGATGAAGATAATAGTATAGGGTTTGTCCCTTGCCTCAGCATAAATAACTAAAAATTAGCCATGGGAACGAATGAAATTCGCGATTTATGGTACATATACGTATAATCAAAACATGAAATTGATTGAGGATTTTGTTTTCTCTATGATTGACAGTCCAAATGAAAGTGGTGTCCACGTGACCAAAAAAAGAGTGTAATTTTTGGATCAATATTTTAATTTTCAAACGAAAAAAGACAAAATCTGACACTAAAATGATCAAAATGGATAAGTAAAAACATACAAAACTATTTGAGGACACGTGCAAAGTTACTAGACCATTTGTAAATGTTACGTGGTGAAAACATAAATCATTTCTTTTATTACGACCCTTAATTGGAAAGGTGGCAATTTGAGTACTATAAGTTTTTTTTTTCCAGTACTTTAAGTTTAGAGTAAGGCATTAACAATTTTCCGAAAAATTAGGACATTTACTTTATTTTATTTTTTGGCAAATATATGCTATTATTATTAAATTGACAATCCTTCTCTGAAGAAACTTAAAACTTAGGGGCCAAAATTGGAAAAGTGACAGGCCTTAAATAAGTTTTTTTCGTTGTTTCGATATCTTAGTTTTAATTCAACTAAGCTATTTTGGACATAGGAACTTTATCCATACAAAGAGGAAACTTATACTAGTTATTAAATAACAGAGTTTTAAACTTAAAAATATTATTTACATAACTAAAAGTCGATAGTACTTGACTTGAATGATGGCAACATAATTTTGGTTGAGGAGTTTCGTCAAAATAAAAATATGGTCATGAGAAGAAGAAAAAAAATTGTATTTTAAGTAATTATTTTTTAAGATTTTAATAAATTCACACAAGATTAAACAATATAAACATAAGCTCACCAACACTCATGTGAAACACACATACAATCAAACACATGGGTGATTTTATGCATTTAATGAAACATGTGGGGATTTGTTTATATGTTATCAACACTACAAGATGTTTGATAAATCGCGATGAAGAAAGTTTTCAAGTAAATGACAATTATCGTAAGAATATATATTCTGTAAATAAATTTTATCGTCATAGCTAGAGAACGCGATTTTATGTTTTTTGTATTAGGTATATATGATGCTATTTGGATTCTTCAAAAAATTGATGAACTTAACCAAACACAAGTTTAGAAAATGAAAAAGACTTCATAGACAGCTACCAACCACAACGTATGTTTTTAGACATTCCGCATCCATAAAATAATGTTTAAAACATGGCATTACATGAGAACTAATCACAATAAAAAGTCAGTGAGGGGCACATTTAATTTGTTCAATAACTTGTATATGCTTTTAAAACAATTGTGATGGGGGAGCATGGTGGTGGCCGTGGTGTTTTGGAGGATGAGCGTGGCGGCCGTGGTGCTTCGGTGGATGGGCATGACGGCCGTGGTGCTTCAGCGGATGCGCATGGTGGCCGTGGTGTTTTGGCGGATGAGCGTGACGGCCATGGTGTTTATTGTACGAGTCATCAATAGTCCACAATATCTCTTTTTCGTCAAAGATTTGATCATCATTTTCATTTTCTCCGTGTGGCAGGCAACCGTTGGTCCACAGCAGTCGGCGTGGCAAGGAACCGGTGCTCCACAGCAGACGTGGTAGGGAACCAGTGCACCACAGACCGGTGATACTCCCCAGCAAGGGTTGCAGGGAATCGGTGGTTCCCAACAGTGGGGTTACTCCCAGCCGACCGGTGGTTATGCTCAGCCTGGTCTTTTTGTTCCTCCATTCCCTCAGTATCGTTCTCCTCCTAATGCTCCTGTAAGTCTCAGTGGTTCTACCGCTCGTGTTCGACGTCGTTCCGTCGACTCTTCCGAGAGTACTCAAGGTCTCACTGACTTGATCAGCCGCCGGTGCATTTGATCCCACTTTTTTTCCTCCTATTCAATTTCCCACAGTAAATGACAATGAAGATGATGATGATGATCACGATCATAATTTGATGCATTAAACTTTGTGTGTGTGTATTTTTTAAACATTTAGCTGAATATTTTGTTATGTTTTATGTTGCTTTCGAACGCTACATATTTTGTTGTGTTTTATTTTAGAATATTCGAACACCACATGTGTGTTTTATATTTATTTTTTATGAATATTATTGATTAATATCTATTATTAGTTTGTGAGAGTGCTTTAAAATTTTATTAAAAAAGATTATTATAGGTGTATATGTACACGTGTTAAGTAAATAGTGAAAAATAATACAAAAGTAATAATTTTGCAATTTTATTGAAATTTTTAAAAAAATAATGATCAATATGTATATTTGTTAGTAAATATTACATACGTAAATATGATTATTTAAATTTTTTTATTAAAAATAATTTAATTCAAACGTATTATGATTACATTTAGTGAAAAATAGTATGAAAATGATTATTTGAAAATATTTTAGTAAAAATAATTAATATAAATATATATATATATATATATATTCATAATAATAAATAGTTAAAAAGAATATAAAACTAATTATTTAAAATTTTATTAATAATATTTTTATAAAAATAATTTATAAAAGTATATATATAAATATATTCATAATAATAAATGATGCATAAGAATATAAATTATTTATTTCACAATTTTACTATAAATATTTGAACTTAATCAAAATATATATATGCATGACAAACAATTAAAATAAATGATAGAAGAAAAAAATTTGTAAAAACACAATATATAATACCTATACAATTAAAAATACAATCCTAACGAATAACTCGCCTAGCCCAAACGGTTAGGCGGAACACCCAAGGCCTGCACATACCGGGAGGTCGAATCACATGGGGGGGGGGGCGAAAATTCGCCCAAAAAGCTGCTACAGTGGAGGTGCTCGCGTGTCCCAGTGGTTCGTGGGTGCGCTCGGAGCCCCTCCAGCCCGTGCTCGAAACCTGACAACTGCATTTTTAATACCGCAATTAAATTCGCGAGGGCCTGGCCCTCGTTAATTAGCTTGTAGTAGAAGGCGAGGGTCAGCTAGCCCTCGTTAATTTTGAAGAGGGCATTAGCGAGGGCCCTCGTGTCAGAAACTGGGCGAGGGGGTGTCAGCCCTCGGTAAACTGACATGTGTCAGTCCCTCGGCAAAACCCTCGTTATTTGCCATTGGTGGATACTTCCCTCTCTTTGAATGACATTGGTTTGTTGCCTGATCTTCAAGTGCTTAAATTGGAAAATAGCATTTTCGACTATAAGTCATCGGATACATGGGAAACGGCTGATGGAGAATTACCTCAGCTCAGATTTCTGCTAATTCAAGATTACCGTCTTGTGGAATGGATAATTGAAAGTAGCCACTTCCCGAGACTCGAGTGCTTAAAGATTCGCTTTTGTCCTTCTCTACAAGCAATTCCAGATGGTTTTGGAGAAATTTCAACACTTGAACTGATTGACGTGGATCACGTGAGCCAATCTCTAGCAGATTCGGCCAAGCAGATACAAGAGACACAACAAGATTATGGAAATGATACCCTTCAAGTTCGTTGCACCCATATTGATTGATTCCGTGTAGGCCTTTGATGGAGGAATATATTCTGGACTTTGGCTACTGTAGTAATTGTTTCCAATTCTTCTTCATCTTCTTTCAATTTCCTTTTAAATTTGAGTTATTATTGAACTTTGATGATTTCAATGTTATGCATAAAACCCATGTACTACGTTAATTTGATGATTTTAATATTATGCACATCATTCTTGTAGACTTTTACAAGGAATAAGAATGGACCAACTGACATGCCCTTCTTTTCGATTCTTGCAACATATGAATGAAGGAACAAGACAAATTTTAATGCAATCTCAAGGTCATGCTTCATAGTGTTAAAATGGAATATGCTTACACGTTTCAAACAAATGCATATTAACATTTTCCTCAAAAAAGAAAAATAACATGTTACAATTATTATAGGTGCTACTTTCTTGAATCCGTGAAGAATCTACTGAGAGTTCTCTCCTTCTCTGTTACTAAATTGTGTAAACATCATTATCATCTGGCATCACAAAAGTCTAGTCCTTTTTTGTTATTGGTTAACTCACTTCACTTGATTAAAGAAACAACTACCTTATGGCTTATGATGCTTTTGTTTCTCCCCTCACTATGCCAACTATGGCTTTTAATTTCGGGTTTTCTATAGCGGGTATTTTTAAAACCGCAATTAAAAATTAAAAAATCGACATTAAAAATCTAATCACTATAAAAGAAATGTGGGGGACGCTGAAATATATCGATTTTTAACAACCGCCCTTGTTCAAGTGATATGTCAAATTTCGCTGATAGACAGCGATTTTTACCCGCTATTAAAAGTTGGAAAACCCGCTGTTGTACCGCAAAATCTGCAGCTCTTTTTATTATTTAAAAAAAATTAATTAAATAATTTTTAAAGATCCCTCCCTGCCTAAAAAATTTCAGTCACTTTTTAGAAACCCTACTACCCAAAAACACGCTCGCGCTCAAAACACTTTTTCCCCAAAATCTCCAATCCTCACCGGCTTCCGACGGTGGCCCAACACTCCGGCGCTCTTCAATTCGTCCCCTAAACAACTGGTATCAGAGCTCTATTTAATTTGAATATGTATTTAAAATCATCTCGAATAGATCCGGGCACCCATAATTTTCCCAACAATTGGTATCAGAGCTCTAGTTTTGAGCTCGACATTTTTAAATTGTTATTTAAATTATTGTTGGACATTAAATTGAAATTGGATAGTAGAATTGCTAGATCCGCTTTTGCGGTATCCAATTGTCATGGTATTTAATGTGTTTATTTTTTCATGCGTATGAATGAATGGTTTTTAATTCGACTCGTTCGGATTTGTTTTTCTCGTGAGAAAATCCACCAGCAGATTAGGCCATTTTGATTTGTTCAATGTAATAGACTAGTCTAGATTTAAGGTGCATTTATTTTTCGTTAAATAAATTGTAACCTGATCAAGACTTAAGACGGAGGCTTAGGGAGTTAAAACGATCCCTAAAACCGCAGACGGGACTTATTACATGCGCCGCCGCAAAAATGTGCTAAGGAGGCAATGCCGCGACGCGACATCGCTACGGACGGGTCATAATAGCGGCACGGGGGTCGGATTGCCCGCAAGCGGCGGATCGCTGAGCCGCAGCGCTGCGGCGCTAAGACACAAGCGCCAGCTGCAACCATGACAAGAGGAAGCTAGCGGAGCCGAGGTGGGCGACGATGGAGCGCGCGAGGACACGCGTAAGATCGGGGCGCCGCCGAGGCAAAATTAATCCTCTAAGGCAAAGGACAAGGCCGCGCTTAAGGGCGTGACGGGGCACGAGTCACCGCCGCCGGCGCCGCCGGAGGCGAAGCGCAGTATCCCGCGCTGAAGCCGCTTGGCTTGGCGCTTCGAGACAAAAAAAAATTTCGAGACGAACTAGTGGGAGAAATTCAAGAAGGCGTTTCTTCAAGATCAAGCCAAGGAAAATCAAACCATGACAGTTGGATAATTTGTGCCCAATGTGTTTATTTTCTGCCTTGCTTGATTTATTGTTGTCGTATTTTCTTGTGCTTTATTTAATTTTTTTAAATGTGTTTGCATGAGAATCGCCCAACGAAAAATCTCAAACTTAAAAATTACTAAGTATGTTTTGATAATTAATTTGGTTATGAATCAAATTAATTTTGACCTCCATGATTTATTTATTTGTGGAATCTTTTGGAGAAATTCCCCTACTGGACGGTCAAAAGATAGCTTTCACATGAATAAATTCCCAAAAGGATGATTGTGAATTATTATCAGTGGCGACGATGACCCTCCCACGAGGCACGATCAAAACGAAGTAGTAATTCTATATTTAATCATGGTTATTACTTAGGTATAAAATTGATATTCATATACTTCACCGAAGTCCCTGTCAATTTTATATTGGTCAAGTGGGAGCCGACTATTAATTTTCTTTGAAATTAAAGGTTTGTATCTGTTCTTGCTTGTAACCTGCTTGAATGTGATTTAAATGATGACACTCCCACGAGGCTCATTTAAATCTATTTTGAGATGTTGGTTGATGCATGTTCATATTTTTTTGAGATTTTAATATGAATCATGTGATCGAATTATGTGATTTAATTTTATGTTGATCCGTATATTGATAGAAAATGTGTGTTTATTTTCAGTATCATCATGTCACAACCTTTTAATCCACTATTCAATATACTAAAAGATAACCTTCTCACTGGAGAAAACTTTGTTGATTGGTATGAGAAACTTACTATTGTCCTCACTACACAAAGCCATAACTGGGTTCTTACTACGCCCAAACCAGAAAAGCCATCTGACGAGTCAACCAAAATGGTTAAGAAAGAATATGCTGACTGGGAGCGTTCTAACGAAATGGCAAAGTGTACCATCTTGGCTTCAATGTCAGATGTGTTGCAACACCAACACCAAAACGTTGAGACCGCTGAGGACATCATACTCAATCTTAAAGTGATGTTTCAACATCAGAACCATGTGGCTCGGCAGATCACCATGAGGGACATGCTCTCTATGAAAATGGTGGAGGGAACAACCGTAAGGGATCATGTTCTCTAGATGATGGCTCACCTCAACAAACTCGAGGTGCTTGGAGCTAAATATGACATCGAGACTCAGATCGATTTCATACTCCATTCCCTGCCCAAAAGCTTTGAGCAGTTCAGGCTGAATTATCAAATGAATAATCAGAAGTTCACTTTGCCTGATCTGTTGCAAGCTCTTGTCTCGGCTGAAGGAATTTTGGAAGAGAGCAGCCAAGCCTTAGCGGCAGTTGGTCCATCTTCTTCTTCTAGGCCAAAGGGAGGCAAGAGGAAGAAGAAAGCCAAAAGCGAAAGCCAAGCTAACTCGAGCGTTGCCAAAGGCAAAGGAAAGGTGAAGAGGGAAGGTGGAGTGAAGAATCCGGCTAAGGGGAAGTGCTACAACTGCGGTGAAAAAGGACATTGGAGGTCGGCCTGTTCCAAACCCAAAAGGAATGGAAAGAAAGGTAATTCACAATCACTAGTTGTTGAAACTTGTTTGGCGGAGTATGCTACCCACTCGTGGGTATTGGATACGGGATCCACTGATCATGTATGTTTTACATTGCAGGGTTTCAAGTAGACCCGACGACTTAGTGAGAGTGAGATCCTCATCACGTTAGGCGATGCTACAAGAGTGGCAGCTAAAGCAGTGGGAGATGTACAACTGTCTTTTGGAGACAAGACTTTAATTTTAAGAGATGTTCTATACGTTTCTATTTTTTGAAAAAACCTTATTTCTATTTCTAAACTCTTTGTCAATGGATATTCTGTTCGTTTTAATAAGCATGTTACTGTTTTTCATAACGATGTGATTATCTGTCGTGGAACTTTACGGAACAATCTCTATATTATTAATTGTGCACATCACTCACAAAATGCATCCTATAACACATCTGCTATTTCATGTAAAAGAAAGCATTCTGCTGACGTGAATGAAACACTTCTTTGGCACCTAAGATTAGGTCATATTAACCAGAAAAGGATTCAAAGGTTGGTGCAAGATGGTTCTTTGGGGTCTCTCCAAATTGAACCATTTCCGACTTGCGAATCGTGCTTAGAAGGTAAAATGACCAAGAGGGCATTTGGAACCAAAGGGCTTAGAGCTAAAGAAGTGTTAGAAATCGTTCACACCGACGTGTGTGGTCTATTGCAAATCAAAGCTAGAGGTGGCTATGAGTATTTCGTTACTTTTATCGATGATTACTCACTACGGATATATTTTCCTAATGAAACATAAATCTGGGACCTTTGATAAATTCAAAGAATTTAAGGCTCAAGCAGAGAATCATAAGGAAAAGACTATCAAGTTTCTACGATCTGATCGTGGAGGCGAATACCTCAGCGATGAATTTTTGAACTACCTATCGGAAGAGGGGATTGCATCCTAGTTGACTGCACCCAGTACCCCTCAACAAAACGGGGTTACAAAACGAAGAGATAGAACGCTTTTAGAAATAGTAAGGTCAATGATGAGTTATGCGGATTTACCAAAATCGTTATGGGGTTACGCATTAGAAACAGCGGCTTACATTCTGAACCTAGTTCAATCCAAATCGGTACCTAAAACCCTGAGAGAATTGTGGACGGGGCACAAGCCCAGTTTCGGACACATCAGGATCTGGGGGTGTCCGGCATACGTGCTAGATATGGAAGCCGGTAAATTGGATGCACGTTCGGAATTAAGGATGTTCATAGGGTACCCCGAAGGAACTAAAGGATGCATGTTCTATGGTCCCGAAGATTAAAAGGTGGTAATCAGTACTCACTTTAGATTTTTGGAAGAAGACTATATGAACAGTAGAAAGCCTAGAAGTGAGATTACCTTAGAAGAACTTAGTGGGCCAACTCCATTGCCAACTGTACAAAATGATATACCAATCGTCACACCTACACAACCGGAACCTCGTCGTAGTGGGAGGGTTGTCAGACAACCCGAGAGATTCTTGGGGATCCAAGACAAAGATGCTCAATCTTGGCAAACAACAATGGAAGCTGAGATGGGTTCAATGGATCACAACAAGGTGTGGGAGCTAGTCGAACCACTTAATGGGGTAAAACCCATCAGATGAAAGTGGGTATACAAGAGAAAAAGGGGACCGGAAGGAAAGGTTGAAACCTTTAAAGCAAGACTAGTGGAGAAAGGGTACACTCAGAAAGAAGGGATCGATTATGATAAAACCTTTTCGCCCGTAGCCATGCTTAAGTCCATCCGCATTCTCTTGTCAATTGCTGCGCACCTAAATTTTGAGATCTGGCAAATGGACGTCAAGACAGCTTTCCTTAATGGAAATCTTGACGAAGAAATCTATTGCAACAACCCGAAGGCTTCATTGAAAAAGGCCAAGAGCATCTAGTTTGCAAGCTTAGGAAGTCCATTTATGGGCTGAAGCAAGCATCCCGCGCTTGGAATCAGTGTTTTGATCAAGTTATAAAATCCTACGGTTTCGATCAAAACAACTTTGAAAGTTGTGTTTATAAAAAGCGTGACGGAACTGCATTGGTATTTTTGGTACTATACGTGGACGACATTCTGCTCATCGGAAATGATGTAAAGGTGTTATCAGACGTAAGGGCATGGCTGTCAAAACAGTTCGATATGAAGGATTTAGGGGAAGCCGGTCACATCCTATGGATCAAGATCACTCGAGATCGCAGAAAAAGAATGATCGGGCTTTCGCAAGCCTCATACATAGATACTGTTTTGAAGTGCTTCAGCATGCAAGATTCTAAGAAAGGCTTTGTGCCCTACAGTCACGGAATCCATCTATCCAAAGAGATGTGTCCCAAGACACAGAAAGAGATAGATGACATGAAGGGCATCCCTTATGCTTCGGCTGTGGGAAGCCTCATGTATGCAATGTTGTGTACGAGACCGAATATCTGCTTTGCCGTAGGCATGGTGGAAAGATATCAAAGTTACCCTGGGAAAGAGCATTGGACTGCAGTAAAGAACATTCTGATGTGTCTGAAAAGGACACGGGACAAAATTTTGGTTTACAAGTCAGACAGTCTAATCCCCATCGGTTACACGGACTCGGATTTCCAATCAGACGTGGACTCCAGAAAGTCTACCTCGGGTAGTGTGTTTTGCATGGGGGGAGGAGCCATGACATGGAGAAGCGTAAAATAGAAATGCATCGCCGGTTCTACCATGGAAGCCGAATACGTTGCTGCTTGTGAAGCAGCGAAGGAAGCGGTTTGGCTCAAGAACTTCCTAGTGGACTTGGACGTTATCCCGGATTTGCCCAGCATGATCACGGTTTACTGTATAACGCCGGAGCAGTTTCAAATTCGAGGGAACCGAGAGCCCACAAGGCCAGCAAACACATTGAAAGAAAATACCATCTCATACGAGAAATCGTTAAGAGAGGAGACATTGAGGTGGCTAAGATTGCATCGGAAGACAACCTAGCAGATCCATTCACAAAGGGTCTACCTCAGAGTACATTCGAGAGACATGTGGAAGGAATGGGTGTCAAGGACGTTGCCAATCCGCTTTAAGTATAAGTGGGAGAAATATTATTAGGTTCGTGTAGGTGACATTAGATGTCACATAGAACACGAGATATGATGTTGTATACTTAAAAGCAGACTTTGAGTATAAGTGGGAGATTGTTGGGGTTATACTGAAAAGTATGCTTTTACTTTGTATAACCAAACTGAATTTTCTTATTTATTTACTGAAATAAACTATTAATCACTGTTGCATTAAATATGAATGAATGTTATATATATTTATTGCAAACTCGTTCAATAAGTCAGTACGTATTACGTTGTAGTTAATTTGGTGATACCAGATCACAGAAGATCAAATTAACAGCTCCTCGTAATTAAGTACAAAAAGTCACAACCCAGATGAAAATGAACAAACCATCATGAAAGATTGAAGTGTAAGACCCAGATTGGCTTGTCTTGACCAAGGGATTACACTAGCACATTTGGGTGCGCTGAATAAGGACCTACAGGAGAACAAATTCTTTGGTACTGAATATACAAGAATTAGACCTCAGTGGTGTGTTGTTTCTTAATCTCCGTCCCTTAAATAGGATCGTGTGAAATTAATAACTATTGCTTTGACTTATGATGGGAAGAGAGTCAATGCGATTCGATACCTTATATCTTGGGCAATATTATTAATTACATGGCGATTGCTGACATTTAATACGGAGAATCGCGTGCAAGTACGTCTTGCTTGATTTGTCCCCTTGGTGGGCTCGGAACCTTTTTCGTACCAAATCTTGCAAGTGGAAATTTATTTCCGGTATGGATGATAAAGCTGAGTTGTCATTACTCCAAGGACAAAGATATTAATTAATATAAAGCTTGTTCAGTGGCTTAATTAATTAATGGACTAATATAATCTTAAACGCAGGAAATAATGACCGGGAGCCATATTATAATGAAATCGTAATATGGGTTAAGATAATATTAATTTTATAGTGGAGTAAATTAATATTAATGGACTTGAATAATATTTGGCCCAATATTAGAGCTTCATAGTCCATTAAAGGTCCAATCTTAATTCTCCTAAAGGCCCCTCAAATAGTCCAAAATAAAGTTTAATTAATGAAAGAGAGAAGAAAATATTTTGCTAATATTTCCTAGCATAATTTTCGAAAAATATGTATGAAAAAGGAAGAAAAGATTGTTTTGATTTTCTTGTAGATATTTTATGGAAAGAGATAAATATTGTAGGAATACATAATTATCCCATAAATTCAAGAAGTCAAATCTTGATTCTTTTTCCCTTGTTATTTTTGAAAATATGGGATAAAAGGGGGAAGAGATTTTTATGGAAAATTTAATTAAGGAGAAAATAATATAGGAGATATATTCAAGATTTCTTGGAGACCAAGAAAAAGATTTTCTTCCTTATTTTCCTACACTAAAAATCGGCCCCCCTACTCCCTATTTATAGGGGATAAATATTTCATTCCCAAGTGCAATTCCATGTGTTGGAAATATTAGAAATCCACAAAGGTGGTAGCATAATATTTTTTATTTTCTCCCTTGTTAAAATCGTTCTTGCGAATCCTCCCACCGGGTTACGTTCGTGGACTTTGGAACATATTTGGGAAGGCACTTTGGATAGATCCATCGTCTCAACGGTTGTCTCTACAAGAGGTATGTAATCTCGTAACTCCTAGTTCCGCATGTTTAGGATTTATGTGAATTACGTGTACGCATGTTGTTTAATTATTATGTTGAAGTGATTTAGGATTAATTCATGTTAGTAATTAATTATTTAATTTGAATATGTATTTAAAATCATCTCGAATAGATCCGGGCACCCATAATTTTCCCAATAGGGACCCCGATAGGGAAAGTTCTTTCGATATTCCTGGAACATAATTTCGAAAGGGGAGGCCGCAACTTGGGCCACAGGAACCACCGACACGGGGGGAGTCTCCCCGGCTCCCAAGATGGACGATGAACCGACCGCAGAAGGACCGGCCCGCCCCAAACCCGACCGGATCCCTAACCGGGTCGCTTCCTCGAAGTTAAGAAGATGAAGGTTCGAGCCATATTCCCTGATACCCTCAAACCGGTTGTCATCATTCCCGTCTACAGCATCGTCTTCCCGGAGGAAGTCGGAAAAATGGGAGCTGGAATTTGAATTCCTAACGCTCATCTCGTCACGGGTGGCGGAACCGGAGGAAACGTCAAAAATTGGTAGGCCGAGGCTAGTCCCGGCGGCCAGTATCAAGTTCCCCCCTCTGATGGCGGGGCCGAAGAACCCTCTCCGGCATGGGGAGTCGTAGCAAGATTAATAGGGAAGGAGTCCATGGAAAGAGAGAGAATTTTGAAGTATGTATTACCTGAGTTTGCAAATTCCGGCGACAGTGATAGTTGGGCACGGCGGAGCAAAGGCAGAGAGAAAGTGAGAGTCTGCGGAATTGGAAAAGTGAGAAATGAGAGGAGGACCTCACTTATATATGTTAGGATTTAAATTGCAATTATGGAGAAATTAAGAGAACACGAAATTAAATAACACAGATTTGGTTACCCAGTTCGTCAGGAATGACTACGTCTGGGGGTACTACCAAGCCAGGAGATTTACTAATTTTCGGTGATGACAATTACAACGAATCTGATTAGAATTAATAGGTGCAACTGGGCCAAAACCCTAAAATCCCATCCCGGTCGAGTTTGCTAAAATAGGCCAAAACAATATAGAGAGCTAATTAGGGCGCGTGAAGCTCGTGAACCAAGGCCGTCCGCGCGTCGCGACCCTTGAAGTCAGGCGCATGATGAACACGTGCCATCATCACGCTTGCAAAAGTGCCGCAAATGTCACAGCAGAGCCGCCTCGGGATATGAATCGTCATACCGAATCCCGCAAAGGCGCCGAAATTTAAGCGAAAACCAAGACATTTGTCACATGCCAGATCCCGAACGAGCTCCATAGCTCGACGAGCGACCTAGGGGGCAATTGTTGTGCTAGAATAATTAAGCTCCAAGCGAGGTCTAACACTTAGGAGTAATTGTCGTATTTAGTTGGGTGAAATACTAATCGGGATTGACAGCGAGCTAAGTATGTCTTTAACGAAAGATCAATCCGACCATACCGAGGTCGGGGTAAGATCTCACCTTTCCCAAGCTACATGGTCGCGAACCAATGGGACTCCGGGATGCGACCTCGGAATGGCACAATTTCCCAGTGGCGGCACCTGTGAGCCTGAGTCCCGGGAAGTAAGCCTGACAAGAGAAGACTTTCCCAAAGTAGAAGCTGCTATCTGGCCATCAAAAAGCAATTAGAACAGGACGCCCTAAAAAGGAAGAATCAGATAAGCGACCTCGAAGTTCGGATCAGCGACCTCGGGTACAGTGCCAGCGACCTCTGGCGAGCAACCCAAAGATAAGCTGGAACACTCCACCCCGAGACCAAAGTCGGCGCTAGTTAATGCTCTCTGCGAGCCATTAATTGCCTAGACCCTAGGCCCCTAGAGGGGCTATACCCCAAGTATTAGTAGTATAAATACATGTAATTAAAGTTAATTAAGAGGTTCTAACATTCTCATTCAATACAAAGGCTTTATTAGCCAAAAAAGAGGCCTTTGACCCAAACACTCTTGCAATTTATTGTTTTCCAAACATAGAATCAAGCATTAAATAACATGTTCATCATATTAATAAAGAACATTCCTTTTGTTCTTCATTAAGTCTCACCAACCTTAAAATTCTAACTAGTTTGATGCCAATCAAAGCCACATAAATGTCTTAATCTATTTCATCATATTTTTGGTATCAACAGTATTTACTGTTCATTTTCATACCATAACACATATATGTACGTGTATATTTGCAAATGGACGATATATATGATATATGGAATTAAACTTTGATGATTTCAATGTTATGCATATCATTCTTGTACTAAATTACTTTGATGATTTTAATGTTATGCATATCATTTTCTTGTATATTATATGTATATAATATCTTAATACAATCTCAGTGTCATGACTCATTCTTCTCAAATAAAATATGCTTTCTCTTTCAGACAAATGCATTGTAATTAACACCATTGCACATTTTCCTAAAAAAAAAACAAGTTACCATCATTGCAAATGCTACTCTGTTATTCAATTGTGTAAACACCATTTTCTTCTGTCGTTCTAGCCCTTTTGTTATTAAACAATCTCACATAGCTAGCTTATGGCTTTTGCTGCTCTTGTTTCCCTTGAACAAACAACTGATCTGATCCTAAATCATGATAAATATTCCGTTTCTGTTAATGGAAAAGAAAATATTAACACTATTCGTAAATACACGATTTTCTTGTTGTCGTTCCTCGAAGATTTTCCACAGAAAGCCAACTGTATGGAAGGAAAAAATCAGGGATGTTGCAAATGAAACAGAAGACACTATTGAACATTTAATGTGGAAGCCGATCCAGTCGTGCTATAAGTGGATGGGTCCATCCAGAGTTGAGTTCGGACACCAGCTGGAAAAAGTAACAGAGGAACTTGGTTTAATCGCCGGAGAAATGATGGAAGATCGGCCTGGTGAGATACCTGCAACTATTTCATCATTAAGACTTGAAACTGCAGGAAAATACGGCACGGTGATTGGTTTAGATGACGATCTGTTAGCATTAAAGGAACGCCTTCGTGGTGAATCATCTAAACTTGAAGTCATCCCCATCGTAGGTATGGGGGGAATTGGTAAGACCACTCTTGCTAAAAATGTTTATGATGATTCATTAATAATGGAACATTTTCATATTTGTTTTTGGGTCTCAATATCGCAACATTATGAGCTACAAGGACTTCATAGAACCCTCCAAGATTCCATGAAATTGTTGGATGAATCAGCATCCCGACAAAAGAATGAAACAATGGCCGAGAAAGTCTATAAAAGATTAAAGGGTATGAGGTATCTCATTGTAATGGATGATATTTGGAGCACGGAAGATTTGGATGATGTAAGGAATATATTTCCAGATGACAAAAATGGAAGCCGAATCATGTTAACCACTAGGCTATCGGATGTAGCTGCCTATGCCGACTCTGCACGTGGCCCAGTTCATGAGATGAAGTTCATGGATGAGGATCAAAGCTGGAATCTCCTTAAGCAGAAGGTATTGTTCAATGGTCAAGATTGTCCTCCTGATTTGACAACTGCTGGGAAGGAGATTGCACGAGGCTGTAAAGGGTTGCCCCTTGATGAAACCTCTTGCGAGGCGTGCTAGAAATCTCGAATGAATGCACGAAATTAAACTAGCGATAAACAGCAAAACCGCTGTGATGTTTTCAATATCAAAATATGCTTAAAAACCAAAAGTGAGAAACCCTACCCCTAAATACAACCGGCAATAACCAGGCCCATGGGCTAAATTAAAGTTCCAAAAATACTATTAATGCTATACAAGGAAACAAGATAAATAAGGAAACCACTTAAAACTGTAAACTTTATATCTTTAAATCACTCTACGGCATCTCCCTCTTCTCTTTCTCTCTTTTTTTATATTTCTTGCCAAACCTTCCATCATTCACTACTTGCTCACTTATGCTTCCATCACCCCTTGTTATTGTTTTGTATTAGAGATAAAGAATAGACATTAGTCTTTATCCAATGTATTTATATATTTTATATTCTTTCCATGTAAATCTCCTTGTATCTTGGGAAAGTTGTTGTATTACGGTCTATTAATAATAGATTTCTCCAATCACCAATTCAACGGTGATATTCTAATCATCTTCACATGGTATCATCCGTCAGTAAAAGATCCTAACCTCACGCAGCTCTTGTTCTCACTTTCTCTCGCAGAAATCCTAATTCTGCATAATACACTTCTTCTCACCATAACAATCTCCAATTTCCGCTCCCCTATCTCCTCTCAATAATCCTATTCCAATCGCTCCTACACAATCTCACTCCGTCAACCTTCTTACGTAAATTCTGCATCTAAACCCGCTACTCTCCTTCATCGCAGATTTCCGCTCATCTCAACATGGCCAATCCTCACCCGATTCTCTTTCCGTCACCGCCATGATCAACATGGTTCTTTGGAATCAAATTGGGTGCCTCGAATTACCTTCCATGGCGCCGCCAAATTGAGCATATGGCCGAAAGTGTTTTGACCTGCTTTCGGCTACTTTGACGGATCGCCGCCTCTCCTCGAAATGACCGTCACCTCTGGGGAGTGGTTTACCAATCCAGCCTATCGGCCCGAAAATTAAGGACCCGCCAAGCTCCTTAGCGCCGTCTACACATCGCTATCCGAAGACGCCGCCCGAAGTTTCGAATCCACCACATCGCGGCGCTATGTGGTCTACTCGAGGGTGTTTATTCCTCCGCGAACTTCGCCAAAGATCAACTCCGCGAGGAATTACTCTCTTCGTCGGGGTGATTCTCCGGTTGAAGAGTATGGTAAGAAATTTAAGTCCTTATGTGATCAATTGCATGCTATTGGTTGTCCCGTTATTGAATCGGATAAGAGTCATTGGTTTTTGCGTGGATTGGGTGTCCAATTTGCAAGCTTTGCGGATACTCGAATGGCATTTACTCCTATTCGGCGTTTTCGTGATTTGTTGAGCCAAGCCAAACAAAGATGAGTCCATGCTTCGGCTATGGAAAATTCTCCTCCGGGCCGCATTCACGGTGATCGTTCTCGGCCGTGGTCGGGCCGTTCATCTTCATCGGGTGGCAACTCAGGTTCACCGGATTTGGGCAAAGAATCGCGGTTCTCGGCAATCGTGGAAATTTTTCCGCAACCGTGGGCGAAGACGGCAACTCGCTTCACCAATGGTTTTTCCGGTTCTACGAATGGGGGGCGCCGAATCCTCGTTGTCGATATGTCGTGGGGGAGCATTATGCGGATAAATGTCCTCGATTTCTCAATGCTCATCAACTTTGTCTCTTGAAAGACACTTTGCATTCACATCCTCCCGCAATGTGTCAGGACTCTACCCCGATTGGTATCTTGATTCGGTGCCTCTGCTCACATGATTTAATCGACTCATCGCATTGGACACTTACGAGCCTTATTCGGTAATGGGTCGGGTCATTGTTGGTAATGGCAATGCTTTGAATATTTCTCATATTGGTTCTAGTAAATTGTCTCCGCAGATGTGCAATTCTTTGGATGTTTTAGTGGTTCCTCATATCACTAAAAATTTGTTATCTATCGTAAACTAACATCCGATTTTCCGGTCGATGTGATTTTTCTCGATAAGTTCTTTGCCATTCGTAACCGAAAGTGACAAAGCAAACTCGCACAGGAAGGTGTGATAAAGGCTTATATTTGCTTGATCGAGTGATTCCGCTTTGGTTCTTCTTTGTCGGAATAAAGAATTGAAGGCTAGTTTCAGGTTTATGGCATTTACGTCGGGGCATGTCCCACATTCTACTATTTCTTTCTTGAACAAACTTGGTCATTTATCCATTACATCTGTTTTACCGAATCCGAGTGTAATCCGCTTCTTCTTGTCAATTGGCTAAGAGCAAAGAGATTATCTTTTTCAGCTTGAATGAGAAACGTCTTTGATTGTGTTTTGGATTTAATTCATTGTGATTTATGGGGTCCCGTGACTGTTTTCTCCGGCGATGGTTTCGCTATTATGTTGCATTTATTGATGATTATTCTCGCTTTTTTCTTTGGATTTATCCGTTGCGTGCTAAGTCCGAATTCTACGATATTTTGGTTCGGTTTCATACCTTTATGCGCAATCAATTTGATCGTGAAAAAATCAAGGTGTTTCAAAGTGATGGGGAACCGAAGTTTGTTAATGCTAAAGTCCGGAATTTTATGAATCTTAATGGCATACTTCATCGTTTGTCTTGTCCTTACACTCCGCAACAGAATGGCCGAGCTGAGCGTAAGCATCGTCACATTTCTGAAACTGGTCTGTCCATGCTATTTCATGCCCATGCACTGCTTCTCTCGGTTTGAGGCATTTGCAACAACTGGTTTTTGTGATCAACCGGCTTCCTACCCCCGTTTTGCAAAATTCATCACCTTTTGAGTTGCTATTCGGTTATGCTCCTAATTATGCAAACTTCAAGCCTTTTGGGTGTCGGGTATTTCCATACCTTCGAGATTATGCTGATAACAAGCTGGAGCCTCGTAGTCGTCCGTGTATTTTTCTGGGTTATGAAGTTTGAAAAAAGTTTTGGGCATTACGAGTGTGAGACTATGAAGTTTGAAAAAGTTTTTCATACAAGTTGTCGCGAATTTCTATTCTATCATTGGCTAAACTATATGATTTTTTTTTAAATAACTCGGTATCCAGTTTAAAGACAGACTAATCCGGGGGCTAGAATACAACTATATAAGTTCTCTTATGAGACTATATAAGTTTTTTTTTTAATGATTTCTTAATTTTATAAATTCAGATAGAAAACTCAACTATTATAAATTTAAAATCAGGTGTCTAATAATTAAATGATGCCTTTTTTATTCAAGTTTTAATACAATCAAAGTATGGAGGTGTTTTAGAAAATTTATAATTGATTCAAATTATTTAGAGAGGAAGTATTGTAAATTATATGCATATCAGTACACCTATTATTGTTTATAAGAATTAACACTTTATAATAAATGTTGATCATTTTAAACAATAGTAATCAATGGTGCAGAAGTCGAAAATCGGCAGTCCGACGAATTTGGACTGCCTAGCGCCTAAGCGGGGACTAGTTGGGGATTAATTGGTTCGGATTTTTTTTCATCTAAGTGAGTTTTATTTACTACTTGTCAATATCTTATAACAAAAATACACTTCAAAATTAATTAACAAATTCATTATACAACCACCTAAATTAATATACAATTTAAACATCTTTCTTATATCATTATAGAGTACAAGAAGATTAATTTAACATATAAAATGAAATAAATATATTATTTGGAATTTTAGTGTAGTGAAAATTATCAATCTTTGTCTTATCATCAATTTATTATAAGAACAAAACCTCTCATTATCAAATAATATCTTAGTGTTGGACACCTGGCCGGGCGGAAAACAACTTGGCAGTCAGCCTAACTCCCAACTTGGCGACTAGCCTCTCCGACTCGGCCGCCTAGGAGGCGCCTAGTCAAAATCGAATCAGCTGACGACTGCCTAGCGCCTAGGCTCCGCTTAGACGGCCGCCTAGACCGACTTTTATATCATTGATAGTAATATTGATTATAATCACCTAGAATTGTGTGCAAAAGTAATTTATCTACTACTAATCACTTTTCTCATAATCACTAATTTTAGTTAATTCTTCAAAGTTATAATTTTTTGCACACACCCCTTAAATAAACTATCAAAAATTATAAGCTAAAATTTGGAAGAGGGTGTATTTAATAGTTTATGAATCATTTCTAAAAAAACACAATTGCGTGAAACGGTTTCACAATGAAACGAAACATAATTTGAGTATTGACACTTCAACACTTTAGGAGGGGTTGGTGTTACTTTGTTTTAGGTTATACCTCGTCTCATACATAAGACCGTCTCATACGAGTTTTTATCTTTTTAAATATTATTAAAAAAATTAAATATTATTAATTTTTCTTTGAATTTTTTTAAAATATATAAATTTATACTATTAATTAATTTTTTTATAATTATTAATTTTAATTAATTAATTTTACAAGTTTCTACATATATTTTTTTATAATTATTAATTTTAATCAATTCTAAAAGGTATGTTGTGAAACTTGCGCTGTTTGACACATAATCAATATTATCAATAAGGCTAATGCAGAGGAAAAACATAATCAAGTATAAGAAATGGAAATTGATTGATTCTTCTGACGAAAGTGTATGGCCAGTGCCAAGAGGAAAAAGACAAACAACATTTGAAAATGGGAAATTGACAAGTCCTCTAATGAGGTGTAAGGCTACTAATGCCGAGAGAAAAAGACAACCAAAACATTAAAAAAAAAAATGAAAATTGACAGATTCCTCTATAACCAATAATTAAAGCTAATGCTGAGAGGAAAAGACAATCAACATAATAAAATGGAAATTATTGATTCCTGTAACCAAAGTGTAAGGCTATCAACATTTATTAAAAAAAAGAATAGAAACTGAAATCAACACAAATTACAGGTAGTATGGAACATTATAGAGTTTAAAGTATATGGGATCAGAGTAAGGCGTAGCCACTTTAGGTAAGGGGGCATTGCATGAATTTTTAAGAAATTTTATATATATATATATATAAATTTTGTTCTGTTTATTGATAAGTAGTGTTGCTATAATTGATCTGTTTCACTTTATTAATGTCATTCTATGTATCATAGATTAAGTTTCAATTTTTGTTGGTCTTGCTTTCATTCCTTTATTATTTCTTCCATGTTCACTACAAAATACTGTTGATTTAACGAGGGGATTTAAAGAGGTATTGAAACCCTCTTTAATTGGCAAGAGTTTTAAAGAGGGTACAGGTCAGCGAGGGTTTTAACGAAGGTTTCGAATTTGCGAGTGCAAAACCCCTCGCCAAATTTAGACGCGCATTTGGCGAGGGATTTTATCCCTCGCCAAACGTCGACGCGCATTTAACGAGGGTTTTTAACCCTCACGGAGACTGACGCGCATTTAGCGAGGGTTTTAAACCCTCGCCAATTTCAAAAGGCCCTCGCCAATCTGTAACGGTCAACATCGCGGTTACCCGTGTCAATTGACGAGGGCCAAAACCCTCGCCCCCTTCCTATATATACCACCGAGCAGTTCATTTGTCCAGTTTCGGATTTTGGACGGATTTTGGGCGGACGAGAGTAGACGGGAGGCGATTCCAGATGGATATCGGGCCAATTTAAGGTATGTTTTCGAGTTATGTAATCGTTTATAAGTATTGGTTGCTTAGTTGCTTAATTGTTTACTATTAGTTGCTTAATTGTTTAGTATTAGTTGCATAATTGTTTAGTATTAGTTGCATAATTGTTTAGTATTAGTTGGAGAACTGTTTAATATTAGTTGTTAATTAATTATATATTAGTTGTTTTGTTGTTAAATAAATTAGTATTATAATTATTGTTATATTATTTAGTATAATTAGTTTGTTTTATTGTTAATTAGTATTAATTGTTTAGTATTAGTTTGTTCATTATTTAGAATTATTATTAGTAATTTAGCTTAATTAACATGTGTATATTAATTTAGTATAATTAGCATAATTTAGTTTATTTAATATATATAACTAGTTTTGGTGTTAAATATATGTTAATTACGTTGGAGTGGAGGGATAGATGTTGGTTATTGGTAGTTGTAGAAGATGTGTGTTCCGACTTAATTAATTTTAATTGATTAAGTCAGAAATGGATGCACGTAGGATCATGATTAATTGGGGAATATGATAAAATAAAACGAAACTCTGCCAAAATTTTTAGGAAATATTAATTATTAATTAGACTTTTGAATATTAATTAATTCGTAAATGTGAAACAGATTGATATGGATTATTCTGGCCGTTTACGTTGGATGTACGGTCCAAGATCGATTAATGGCATGATATCTTCCGAATTTTACAATGGACTATAATCATTTATAGATTTCGCCACTAGTAATCCGAATTGGATGAATCAGGGAAAGATTAGGTGTCCCTGCAACAAATTTAGATGTCGGAATAAGATGTTCCATTCACCTGATGACGTGAAAGGTCATTTGTATAGAAATGGGTTCATGCCCAATTATTGCAATTGGGTTTTTCATGGTGAGGAAATTTGGGGTCAACACGTTGATCAACCATATACGTCGACTTCACATGGGCCGGTTAACGAGACATTTGGATGTATCTCGTATCACGATATGATGACGGACTTAACCTCTGGTCCCCACTTAAATGTGGATGATGAGCCCCCTAATGAAGAATCTCCTAATGAGCATGCTGCACATTTTTATAACATGCTTCGTGCAGCGAATCAGGATATAATGCCTGGTTACGAATCCCACTCACAGTTGTCATACAATGCCCTGTTGCTGAACATTAAAACTGAAAACAGAATGTCTGAAAGGGGCTATAATCAAATGGTTGATGCGATTCGTGCTCTTTGTCCGAATAGTCTGGTGCCCAAGAAATTTTCTGATAGCAAACAACTGATGAGTGAGATGGGTCTTCTAGTGGAGAGGATCCATTGTTGTTCACATAACTGCATGTTATATTGGGGTGCAGATGGCGAACTTGAACATTGTAATTTGCCAACGGCCACGGTTCAAACCTGCTAGACATGACGTGAATGGTCGACTGAAAAAGAACCGTCCTTTTAAGAAAATGTTCTATTTTTCTATCATTCCTCGATTGCAAAGATTGTATCAGTCAAATGCTACTGCGAAGGATATGACATGGCATGCACGTTGCTCTAATGACCACTCAGGTGTTATGAGTCACCCTGCAGACTCACAGGCTTGGAAACACTTCAACTGGTCGCATCCTGCATTTGCTTCTGAAATTCAAAACGTGAGGTTGGGCTTGAGCACTGATGGTTTTCAACCGTTTGGGGCGCACGGAAAACAATATTCATCATGGCCAGTGATAGTGACACCATACAATCTACCCCCATGGTTGTGCATGAAGGATCAGTTCATGTTTCTTACGATTCTGGTGCCTGGTCCAACAAATCCAAAGGATAAATTGGACGTATTTTTGCAACCACTGATCCGTGATTTGATATTTTTGTGGGAACATGGTGTGGTAACGTATGATGTTGCTACAAAGAAGAATTTTTAGATGCGGGCTGCACTAATCTGGACCATCAGTGACTTTCCAGCCTACTCGATATTGTCTGGATGGAGCACAGCTGGAAGGCTTGCTTGTCCACACTGTGGAGATTACGCTGAGACTTTCAGTCTGAGGCTCAGTTGTAAGCAGTCGTGGTTTGACAACCATCGTAAGTTCTTAGATAGTCGTCATCCATACCGAAGGAACAGGAATGCATTCAGAAAGAATGTAGCAGTTCATGATGATCCACCTCCCATTCTTACAGGTGATCAGATCCTTCAGCAAATTGATTGGATTGTATTGATGAAGGTAACAGAGTTGGGCGCTGATGTTCACAACAAAGGCTTACAATGTGGTTGGAAGAAGAAAAGTATTTTCTGGTATTTGCCGTATTGGAGCTCCCTTTTGATCAGGCACAATTTGGATGTGATGCACATCGAAAAAAAATGTGTTTGATAATTTGTTCTACACGGTGATGAATGTCGAAGGAAAAACAAAGGACACAACTAAATCCAGGGATGAACTTAATGAATACTGTCGTAGACCGTCGTTGCAGAAATGTCCACGTACAGGAAAGTACCCCAAAGCTTCTTATTCCCTTGATAAAAAACACAAAGATATGGTCTGCAAATGGGTAGATGAGTTGAAATTTCCCGATAACTATGTGTCCAATTTGTCTTGATGCGTAGACTGGAAAAAATTAAAGATGTTTGGGATGAAGAGTCATGATTGTCACGTATTTATGCAGAGACTACTCCCAATTGCTTTCCGTGAGATTCTACCGGCTAAGGTTTGGCAAGCCATCACTGAAATCAGTTTGTTCTTCAAGGAGTTGACATCGAGGACCATTACTGTAGAAAACATGACTCGGTTGGACAATGAGATCCCGTTAATCTTGTGCAAGTTGGAACAGATATGTCCACCCAGCTTCTTTAATTCGATGGAGCATCTACCTGTCCATCTTGATGAATACGCTCCCCCTAATTTTTCCAAAATATCCTCATTTATACTTTTTTATACACTCCCCCTCATTTTTTTACATGTAAAATTTCGGAAAAAAATTCCGAATTATGTACATAAATTCTGACAATTTTTTCGAACTTACTATAAAAGTTCGAAAAATATTTTCGTACAGTAGGATCAATATTTCACATGTAAATTAATGGAAAAACTGTCAAGTGTGGGTAGCTCAAGTGGTTAGAGCTCCACCACCTGAGACCTTGAGGTCCGGGGTTCGAGACACGGAGAGGGAATATTATTCCCTCTTGTGGTGGTCCCTCTCTTGTGGGGTGGTGGTCCCCCTGTTGTTGGGTTACGGTGCGGGTTGCGGTTCCGAGTTGTGGTTTCGGGTGGTCTCCCTCTTGTGGTGATTGTGGTTCCGGTCTACAACGAGATGAAATGATGTTGCCATGTGCCCGATGGTAGAAGGAATTATTGTAATTGATTATGTTAGGAAACTATTGTAATTGATTGTCTTTAAAAAAAATGGAAAAACTTTTCGAAGTTAGTATTATAATTCGAAAATATTTCTCAAATAACATGAAAAATCTCGAAAAATATTTCCAACCATAATGATTATTTTTTCACATGTAAAATTTTCTCGAACTAAGTATAAAAATTCAAAAAATATTTCCGAACAGTAAAATCAATATTTCACATGCAAATCAATGAAAAGGGTAATTTTGATATTGTATATATATTTTTTTTAAGTGATAAAAAGGTGTATTTATTAAATGTGTAGGTGTGAGTAACCTGAGCTTACAATCGGTTCACCAAAGAATCATTGCGAATTCTATGCAGAACATCATCTACTCGTGACTACTTGGATGATCTTAATATATAGTAATGGAACCCCTAACTCTGTTTCCAGTTAATTTAAGTTTACTTGGCTATTAATTTTTTTTTTAAATGAGCTACACGCTTACACCTAAGAAAGAGAATTTCGAATTTCACTAGTTGTCGTTGACAACGCATTGTATACTAGTCTAGCTGACAACTGTAAAAGAAAAAATTGGTTTAATCACTGGAGAAATGATTGATGATCGACCGCGTTCTGCAATTTCATCACCCTGCAGAGTTGCAGCAACGAACTTAAAAAAATGATGTGGTAATTACTGGTTTAGATGAAGATGTGATGGAGCTTGCGGGTCGGCTTTGTAGGGAATCATCCAAACGTGAAGTAGTCCCAATAGTAGGAATGGGAGGCATCGGAAAGACTACTCTGGCTCGAAAAGCTTATGACTATCCATTGATATCGGAGCATTTCGATATTTGGGCTTGGATCACAGTGTCACAAGATTATAGTCTTGATGATATTCATTCACGCCTCCTAGATTCGTTGAATTTGCAAGAGAAAAAAAAATCCCCAATAGTTCACAAGTGCTTAAAGGATAGGAGGTACTATTAGATATATAAATAATTTAAGATTTGATTTGTAATTATCCTTGATTTACTCCTTGATTGTTTTGTTGTATCATTTCCTTATTTACTGAGATTGGCGTAACCTCCAAACCAATCACCATGTATATATATATATATATACCCAGAATATGAATAAGAAAACATTGTATTTTCAATATCTTATAGGTACCTCATTGTAATTGATGATGTTTGGAGCACAGAGGCGTGGGATGGTTTGAGGATTTCATTCCCGGATGACAATAATGGGAGCCGAATCATGTTAACGACAAGGCTACCCGATGTAGCGGCTTATTCCATCTCTGAAGGTAAACAAGTTCATGAGATGAAGCTCATGGATGAGAATCAAAGTTGGAATTTGCTTAAGCAAAAGGTGTTCACAAACGGTCAAGATTGTCCCCCCGAGTTGGAAGACATTGGTAGAGCAATTTCAGGAGGCTGTAGAGGGCTGCCCCTTGCTGTTGTCTTGGTTGCAGGAATGCTGCCCGCGGTGGGTGAGGTTCAAGCTTCATGGATGGAAATAGCGAAAAATGTGATACCGGTTGTTAATGGGGAGTAGAGAAGATATGATCTTTAACTTACATGCGGTTGCCTCATCATTTAAGGGCGTGTTTTCTATATATTAGTGGATTTCCAGAAGATTACGAGATTCGTGCCTCGAGACTCATCAAACTATGGGTAGCTGAAGGCATATTGAGACATGATGAAAATGGATGTAAAAGCTTGGAAGAGGAAGCAGAGGAGTGTCTGGAGGATCTTGTCAAGAGAAGTCTTGTTCTGGTTACTCGTAGGAAAGCTACTGGAGAAATCAAGAGTTGCAGCCTCCATGATCTGGTACGAGACTCGTGCATAAGAAAAGCCCAAGAAGAGAAGTTTTTTCTCCATGTTAAAAGTGAAACCACAAAAAAACAAGCGTCGCATTTGTTCTATTTCTCATTCTCATTTTGAGAAGATCCGGAGTCCAACCATTCATACATTTTTATGCCTGCGCCTAGAGAAAGATTCCAATTTGCCAGCCTTTATAGGAAGTTTTAGATTGCTGAGGGTGTTGGATGTGGTATGTAGTTATATGGGATGGCTCCCTTCCCAGCTTTTTGAGCTGATTCATCTAAGGTACCTTGCTTTAGGAACTCCCGTAGAGATTCCTGCAGCCATATCAAACCTCCAGAATCTTCAAACCTTAATCATCAATCCAAAGGGTAGTCGGTTTAATAGTAACTTTAAAAGTGATTTACCACTGGAAATTTGGAGGATGCAACAGTTGAGGCATCTCGAGGTCCCTATGTTTTGCAGATTACTGAACCCGATAGATGGATCAACTCTTCCTCTAGAGAAGTTGCAAAATTTTTCGGGGCCAATAGTTCCTGCATGCTGTCAAAAGATCTTGAAAATGATGCCAAATCTCAAGAAACTAGAGATCCATTTTTGCATACCGGAGGGTGATCACGATGTCCTGGATTTTATACATCCGGAACAACTTGAAAAGCTGAAGTTATCTACTTATGTTTATTCTTCGAAAATGGGAACTCATGCTTTCCCTAAGACGCTGAAAAAGTTGACATTGGTGGATACTTCCCTCTCTTTGAATGACATTGGTTTGTTGCCTGATCTTCAAGTGCTTAAATTGGAAAATAGCATTTTCGACTATAAGTCATCGGATACATGGGAAACGGCTGATGGAGAATTACCTCAGCTCAGATTTCTGCTAATTCAAGATTACCGTCTTGTGGAATGGATAATTGAAAGTAGCCACTTCCCAAGACTCGAGTGCTTAAAGATTCGCTTTTGTCCTTCTCTACAAGCAATTCCAGATGGTTTTGGAGAAATTTCAACACTTGAACTGATTGACGTGGATCACGTGAGCCAATCTCTAGCAGATTCGGCCAAGCAGATACAAGAGACACAACAAGATTATGGAAATGATACCCTTCAAGTTCGTTGCACCCATATTGATTGATTCCGTGTAGGCCTTTGATGGAGGAATATATTCTGGACTTTGGCTACTGTAGTAATTGTTTCCAATTCTTCTTCCTCTTCTTTCAATTTCCTTTTAAATTTGAGTTATTATTGAACTTTGATGATTTCAATGTTATGCATAAAACCCATGTACTACGTTAATTTGATGATTTTAATATTATGCACATCATTCTTGTAGACTTTTACAAGGAATAAGAATGGACCAACTGACATGCCCTTCTTTTCGATTCTTGCAACATATGAATGAAGGAACAAGACAAATTTTAATGCAATCTCAAGGTCATGCTTCATAGTTTTAAAATGGAATATGCTTACACGTTTCAAACAAATGCATATTAACATTTTCCTCAAAAAAGAAAAATAACATGTTACAATTATTATAGGTGCTACTTTCTTGAATCCGTGAAGAATCTACTGAGAGTTCTCTCCTTTTCTGTTACTAAATTGTGTAAACATCATTATCATCTGGCATCACAAAAGTCTAGTCCTTTTTTTGTTATTAGTTAACTCACTTCACTTGATTAAAGAAACAACTACCTTATGGCTTATGATGCTTTTGTTTCTCCCCTCACTATGCCAACTATGGCTTTTAATTTCGGGTTTTCTATAGCGGGTATTTTTAAAACCGCAATTAAAAATTAAAAAATCGACATTAAAAATCTAATCACTATAAAAGAAATGTGGGGGACGCTGAAATATATCGATTTTTAACAACCGCTCTTGTTCAAGTGATATGTCAAATTTCGCTGATAGACAGCGATTTTTACCCGCTATTAAAAGTTGGAAAACCCGCTGTTGTACCGCAAAATCTGCAGCTCTTTTTATTATTTAAAAAAAAAATTAATTAAATAATTTTTAAAGATCCCTCCCTGCCTAAAAAATTTCAGTCACTTTTTAGAAACCCTACTCGCCCAAAACCTGCTCCGCGCTCAAAACACTTTCCCCCAAAATCTCCAATCCTCGCCGGCTTCTGACAGTGGCCCAACACTCCGGCGCTCTTCAATTCGTCCCCTAAACAACTGGTATCAGAGCTCTATTTAATTTGAATATGTATTTAAAATCATCTCGAATAGATCTGGGCACCCATAGCTGGATTGGCCCGGCACGCGTGCGGACGCCACCGTGCAGCGCGCACGGGCGAGCACACAAGCGCACGCTGCACCATGCGCACGGGAGGAAGCTAGCGGAGCCGAGGCGGACGCATGGAGCGCGCGAGGACACGCGGCACTGGGCGTCGCCTGCCGAGGCAGCCGAATCCTCCAAGGCAGCGACGCGCGCTGTGCCTAGGCGCACGGGCACGATCGCTCGGCCAAGCGGCCGGCCGGATGCGAGCGTGCATCCCGGCTGCGAGCTGCTTGGCTTGGCGCTTCGAGACAAAAAAAAATTTCGAGACGAACTAGTGGGAGAAATTCAAGAAGGCGTTTCTTCAAGATCAAGCCAAGGAAAATCAAACCATGACAGTTGGATAATTTGTGCCCAATGTGTTTATTTTCTTTTTTGCTTGATTTATTTTTGTTGTATTTTCTTGTGCTTTATTTAATTTGTTTAAATGTGTTTGCATGAGAATTGCCCAACGAAAAATCTCAAACTTAAAAATTACTAAGTATGTTTTGATAATTAATTTGGTTATGAATCAAATTAATTTTGACCTCCATGATTTATTTATTTGTGGAATCTTTTGGAGAAATTCCCCTACTGGACGGTCAAAAGATAGCTTTCACATGAATAAATTCCCAAAATGATGATTGTGAATTATTATCAGTGGCTACGATGACCCTCCCACGAGGCTCGATCAAAACGAAGTAGTAATTCTGTATTTAATCATGGTTATTACTTAGGTATAAAATTGATATTCATATACTTCACCGAAGTCTCTGTCAATTTTATATTGGTCAAGTGGGAGCTGACTATTAATTTTCTTTGAAATTAAAGGTTTGTAACTGTTCTTGTTTGTAACATGCTTGAATGTGATTTAAATGATGACCCTCCCACGAGGCTCATTTAAATCTGTTTTGAGATGTTGGTTGATGCATGTTCATAGTTTTTTGAGATTTTAATATGAATCATGTGATCGAATTATGTGATTTAATTTGGTGTTGATCCGTATATTGATAGAAAATGTGTGTTTATTTTCAGTATCATCAGGTCGCAACCTTTTAATCCACTATTCAATATACTAAAAGATAACCTTCTCACTGGAGAAAACTTTGTTGATTGGTATGAGAAACTTACTATTGTCCTCACTACACAAAGCCATAACTGGGTTCTTACGCCCAAACCAGAAAAGCCATCTGACGAGTCAACCAAAACGGTTAAGAAAGAATATGCTGACTGGGAGCGTTCTAACAAACTGGCAAAGTGTACCGTTTTGGCTTCAATGTCAGATGTGTTGCAACACCAACACCAAAACGTTGAGACCGCTGAGGACATCATACTCAATCTTAAAGTGATGTTTCAACATCAGAACCATGTGGCTCGGCAGATCACCATGAGGGACATGCTCTCTATGAAAATGGTGGAGGGAACAACCGTAAGGGATCATGTTCTCTAGATGATGGCTCACCTCAACAAACTCGAGGTGCTTGGAGCTAAATATGACATCGAGACCCAGATCGATTTCATACTCCATTCCCTGCCCAAAAGCATTGAGCAGTTCAGACTGAATTATCAAATGAATAATCAGAAGTTCACTTTGCCTGATCTATTGCAAGCTCTTGTCTCGGCTGAAGGAATTTTGGAAGAGAGCAGCCAAGCCTTAGCGGCAGTTGGTCCATCTTCTTCTTCTAGGCCAAAGGGAGGCAAGAGGAAGAAGAAAGCCAAAAGCGAAAGCCAAGCTAACTCGAGCGTTGCCAAAGGCAAAGGAAAGGTGAAGAGGGAAGGTGGAGTGAAGAATCAGGCTAAGGGGAAGTGCTACAACTGCGGTGAAAAAGGACATTGGAGGTCGGCCTGTTCCAAACCCAAAAGGAATGGAAAGAAAGGTAATTCACACTCACTAGTTGTTGAAACTTGTTTGGCGGAGTATGCTACCCACTCGTGGGTATTGGATACGGGATCCACTGATCATGTATGTTTTACATTGCAGGGTTTCAAGCAGACCCGACGACTTAGTGAGAGTGAGATCCTCATCACGCTAGGCGATGCTACAAGAGTGGCAGCTAAAGCAGTGGGAGATGTGCAACTGTCTTTTGAAGACAAGACTTTAATTTTAAGAGATGTTCTATACGTTCCTGTTTTTCGAAAAAACCTTATTTCTATTTCTAAACTCTTTGTCAATGGATATTATGTTCGTTTTAATAAGCATGTTACTGTTTTTCGTAACGATGTGATTATCTGTCGTGGAACTTTACGGAACAATCTCTATATTATTAATTGTGCACATCACTCACAAAATGCATCCTATAACACATCTGCTATTTCATGTAAAAGAAAGCATTCTGCTGACGTGAATGAAACACTTCTTTGGCACCTAAGATTAGGTCATATTAACCCGAAAAGGATTCAAAGGTTGGTGTAAGATGGTTCTTTGGGGTCTCTCCAAATTGAACCATTTCCGACTTGCGAATCGTGCTTAGAAGGTAAAATGACCAAGAGGGCATTTGGAACCAAAGGGCTTAGAGCTAAAGAAGTGTTAGAAATCGTTCACACCGACGTGTGTGGTCTATTGCAAATCAAAGCTAGAGGTGGCTACGAGTATTTCGTTACTTTTATCGATGATTACTCACTACGGATATATTTTCCTAATGAAACATAAATCTGGGACCTTTGATAAATTCAAAGAATTTAAGGCTCAAGCAGAGAATCATAAGGAAAAGACTATCAAGTTTCTATGATCTGATCGTGGAGGCGAATACCTCAGTGATGAATTTTTGAACTACCCATCGGAAGAGGGGATTGCATCCTAGTTGACTGCACCCGGTACCCCTCAACAAAATGGGGTTGCAGAACGAAGAGATAGAACGCTTTTAGAAATAGTAAGGTCAATGATGAGTTATGCGGATTTACCAAAATCGTTCTGGGGTTACGCATTAGAAACAGCGGCTTACATTCTGAACCTAGTGCAATCCAAATCGGTACCTAAAACCCTGAGAGAATTGTGGATGGGGCACAAGCCCAGTTTCGGACACATCAGGATCTGGGGGTGTCCGGTATACGTGCTAGATATGGAAGCCGGTAAATTGGATGCACGTTCGGAATTAAGGATGTTCATAGGGTACCCCGAAGGAACTAAAGGATGCATGTTCTATGGTCCCGAAGATCAAAAGGTGGTAATCAGTACTCACTTTAGATTTTTGGAAGAAGACTATATGAACAGTAGAAAGCCTAGAAGTGAGATTACCTTAGAAGAACTTAGTAGGCCAACTCCATTGCCAACTGTACAAAATGATATACCAATCGTCACGCCTACACAATAGGAACCTCGTCATAGTGGGAGGGTTGTCAGACAACCCGAGAGATTCTTGGGGATCTGAGAGTCTTCGGACTTGATCTCTGCAGAAGAATCAGATCCATGGTCCTACAACGAGGCGATCCAAGACAAAGATGCTCAATCTTGGCAAACAACAATGGAAGCAGAGATGGGTTCAATGGATCACAACAAGGTGTGGGAGCTAGTCGAACCACTTAATGGGGTAAAACCCATCGGATGAAAGTATGTATACAAGAGAAAAAGGGGACCGGACGGAAAGGTTGAAACCTTTAAAGCAAGACTAGTGGAGAAAGGGTACACTCAGAAAGAAGGGATCGATTATGATAAAACCTTTTCACCCGTTGCCATGCTTAAGTCCATCCGCATTCTCTTGTCGATTGTTGCGCACCTAAATTTTGAGATCTGGTAAATGGACGTCAAGACAGCTTTCCTCAATGGAAATCTTGACGAAGAAATCTATATACAACAACCCGAAGGCTTCATTGAAAAAGGCCAAGAGCATCTAGTTTGCAAGCTTAGGAAGTCCATTTATGGGCTGAAGCAAGCATCCCGTGCTTGGAATCAGTGTTTTGATCAAGTTATAAAATCCTACGGTTTTGATCAAAACAACTTTGAAAGTTGTGTTTATAAAGAGCGTGACGGAACTGCATTGGTATTTTTGGTACTATACGTGGACGACATTCTGCTCATCGGAAACGATGTAAAGGTGTTATCAGATGTATTGGCATGGCTGTCAAAACAGTTCGATATGAAGGATTTAGGGGAAGCCGGTCACATCCTATGGCTCAAGATCACTCGAGATCGCAGAAAAAGAATGATTGGGCTTCGCAAGCCTCATACATAGATATTGTTTTTTGAAGTGCTTGAAAGATGCAAGATTCTAAGAAAGGCTTTATGCCCTACAGTCACGGAATCCATCTATCCAAAGAGATGTGTCCCAAGACACAAAAAAGAGATAGATGACATGAAGGCATCCCTTATGCTTCGGCTGTGGGAAGCCTCATGTATGCAATGTTGTGTACGAGACCCGTATATCCGCTTTAGTAGGGCATGGTGGCAAGATATCAAAGTAACCCCAGGAAAGAGCATTGGACCGCAAAGAAAGAACATTCTGAAGTGTCTGAAAAGGACACGGGACAAAATTTTGGTTTACAAGTCAGACAGTCTAATCCCCATCGGTTACACGGACTCGAATTTCCAATCAAACGTGGACTCCAGAAAGTCTACCTCGGGTAGTGTGTTTTGCATGGGGGGAGGAGTCATGACATGGAGAAGCGTAAAATAGAAATGCATCGCCGGTTCTACCATGGAAGCCGACACGTTCTTTGCTGCCAGAAGCAAAAGGGAAGGAAGCGGTTTGGCTCAAGAACTTCCTAGTGGACTTGGACGTTATCCCGGATTTGCCCAACACGATCACGGTTTACTGTATAACGCCGGAGCAGTTGCAAATTCGAGGGAACCGAGAGCCCACAAGGCCAGCAAACACATTGAAAGAAAATACCATCTCATACGAGAAATCGTTAAGAGAGGAGACATTGAGGTGGCTAAGATTGCATCGGAAGACAACCTAGCAGATCCATTCACAAAGGGTCTACCTCAGAGTACATTCGAGAGACATGTGGAAGGAATGGGTGTCAAGGACGTTGCCAATCCGCTTTAAGTATAAGTGGGAGAAATATTATTAGGTTCGTGTAGGTGACATTAGATGTCACATAGAACACGAGACATGATGTTGTATACTTAAAAGCAGACTTTGAGTATAAGTGGGAGATTGTTGGGGTTATACTGAAAAGTATGCTTTTACTTTGTATAACCAAACTGAATTTTCTTATTTATTTACTGAAATAAACTATTAAACATTGTTGCATTAAATATGAATGAATGTTATATATATTTATTGCAAACTCGTTCAATAAGTCAGTACGTATTACGTTGTTGTTAATTTGGTGATACCAGACCACGGAAGATCAAATTAACAGCTCCTCGTAATTAAGTACAAAAATTCACAACCCAGATGAAAATGAACAAACCATCATGAAAGGTTGAAGTGTAAGACCCAGATTGGCTTGTCTTGACCAAGGGATTACACTAGCACATTTGGGTGCGCTGAATAAGGACCTACAGGAGGACAAATTCTTTGGTACTGAATATATAAGAATTAGACCTCAGTGGTGTGTTGTTTCTTAATCTCTGTCCCTTAAATAGGATCGTGTGAAATTAATAATTATTGCTTTGACTTATGATGGGAAGAGAGTCAATGCGATTCAATACCTTATATCTTGGGCAATATTATTAATTACATGACGATTGCTGACATTTAATACGGAGAATCGCGTGCAAGTACGTCTTGCTTGATTTGTCCCCTTGGTGGGCTCGGAACCTTTATCGTACCAAATCCTGCAAGTGGAAATTTATTTCCGGTATGGATGATAAAGCTGAGCTGTCTTTACTCCAAGGACAAAGATATTAATTAATATAAAGCTTGTTCAATGGCTTAATTAATTAATGGACTAATATAATCTTAAACGCAGGAAATAATGACCGGGAGCCATATTATAATGAAATCGTAATATGGGTTAAGATGGATAGTTCAATATTAATTTTATAGTGGAGTAAATTAATATTAATGGACTTGAATAATATTTGGCCCAATATTAGAGCTTCATAGTCCATTAAAGGTCCAATCTTAATTCTCCTAAAGGCCCCTCAAATAGTTCAAAATAAAGTTCAATTAATGAAAGAGAGAAGAAAATATTTTGCTAACATTTCCTAGCATAATTTTCGAAAAATATGTATTAAAAAGGAAGAAAACATTGTTTTGATTTTCTTGTAGATATTTTATGGAAAGAGATAAATATTGTAGGAATACATAATTATCCCATAAATTCAAGAAGTCAAATCTTGATTATTTTTCCCTTGTTATTTTTGAAAATATGGGATAAAAGGGGGAAGAGATTTTTATGGAAAATTTAATTAAGGAAAAAATAATATAGGAGATATATTCAAGATTTCTTGGAGACCAAGAAAAAGATTTTCTTCCTTATTTTCCTACACTAAAAATCGGCCCCCTACTCCCTATTTATAGGGGATAAATATTTCATTCCCAAGTGCAATTCCATGTGTTGGAAATATTAGAAATCCACAAAGGTGGTAGCATAATATTTTTTGTTTTCTCTCTTGTTAAAATCGTTCGTGCGAATCCTCCCACCGGGTTACGTTCGTGGACTTTGGGACATATTTGGGAAGGCACTTTGGATAGATCCATCATCTCAACGGTTGTCTCTACAAGAGGTATGTAATCTCGTAACTCCTAGTTCCACATGTTTAGGATTTACGTGAATTACGTGTACGCATGTTGTTTAATTATTATGGTGAATTGATTTAGGATTAATTCATGTTAGTAATTAATTATTTAATTTGAATATGTATTTAAAATCATCTCGAATAGATCCGGGCACCCATAATTTTCCCAACAGGGACGCCGATAGGGAAAGTTCTTTCGATATTCCTGGAACGTAATTTCGAAAGGGGAGGCCATAACTTGGGCCACGTGAGGAACCGACAAGTGGGGGAGTCTCCCGGCTCCCAAGATGGACGATTTAACCGACCATGAAGGACCGCCCGCCCAAACCCGACCGGATCCCTAACCGGGTCGCTTCCTCGGAGTTAAGAAGATGAAGGTTCGAGCCATATTCCCCGATACCCTCAAACCTGTTGTCATCATTCCCGTCTACGGCATCGTCTTCCCGGAGGAAGTCGGAAAAATGGGAGCTGGAATTTGAATTCCTAGCGCTCATCTCGTCACGGGTGGCGGAACCGGAGGAAACGTCAAATATTGGTAGGCCGAGGCTAGTCCCGGCGGCCAGTATCAAGTGCCCCCCTCTGATGGCGGGGCCGAAGAACCCTCTCCGGCATGGGGGAGTCGAGAAAAGATTAATAGGAGGAGTCCATGGAAAGAGAGAGAATTTTGAAGTATGTATTACGAGTTTGCAAATTCCACGACAAAGTGATAGTTGGGCACCGGTGAGCAAAGGCAGAGAGAAAGGAGAGTCTCATGGAATTGGAAAAGTGAGAAATGAGAGGAGGACCTCACTTATATATGTTAGGATTTAAATTGCAATTATGGAGAAATTAAGAGAACATGAAATTAAATAACACAGATTTGGTTACCCAGTTGGTCAGGAATGACTACGTCTGGGGGTACTACCAAGCCAGGAGATTTACTAATTTTCGGTGATGACAATTACAAATCTAACCGATTAGAATTAATAGGAATCGGGCTAAAAACCCTAAAAGCCCATCCCGGTCGAGTTTGCTAAAATAGGCCCAAACAATATAGAGAGCTAATTAGGGCGCGTGAAGCTCGCGAACCAAGGCCGTCCTCGTGTCGCGACCCTTGAAGTCAGGCGCATGATGAACACGTGCCATCATCACGCTTGCAAAAGTGCCGCAAATGTCACAGCAGAGCTGCCTCGGGATATGAAACGTCATACCGAATCCCGCAAAGGCGCCGAAATTTAAGCAAAAACCAAGACATTTGTCACATGCCAGATCCCAAACGAGCTCCATAGCTCGATGAGCGACCTAGGGGGCAATTGTTGTGCTAGAATAATTAAGCTCCAAGCGAGGTCTAACACTTAGGAGTAATTGTCGTATTTAGTTGGGTGAAATACTAATCGGGATTGACAGCGAGCTAAGTATGTCTTTAACGAAAGATCAATCCGACCATACCGAGGTCGGGGTAAGAGCTACATGGTCGTGAACCAATGGGACTCAGGGACGCGACCTCGGAAGGGCACAATTTCCCAGTGGCGGCACCTGTGCGCCTGAGTCACGGGAAGTAAGCCTGACCAGAGAAGACTTTCCCAAAGTAGAAGCTGCTATCTGGCCATCAAAAAGCAATTAGAACAGGACGCCCTAAAAAGGAAGGATCAGATAAGCGACCTCGAAGTTCGGATCAGTGACCTCGGGTACAGTGCCAGCGACCTCTGGCGAGCAACCCAAAGATAAGCTGGAACACTCCACCCCGAGACCAAAGTCGCGCTAGTTAATGCCCTCTGCGAGCCATTAATTGCCTAGACCCTAGGCCCCTAGAGGGGCTATACCCCAAGTATTAGTAGTATAAATACATGTAATTAAAGTTAATTAAGGGTTCTAACATTCTCATTCAATACAAAGGCTTTATTAGCCAAAAAAGAGGCATTTGGCCCAAACACTCTTGCAATTTATTGCTTTCCAAACTTAGAATCAAGCATTAAATAACATGTTCATCATATTAATAAAGAACATTCCTTTTGTTCTTCATTAAATCTCACCAACCTTAAAATTCTAACTAGTTTGATGACAATCAAAGCCACATAAATGTCTTAATCTATTTCATCATATTTTTGGTATCAACAGTATTTACTGTTCATTTTCATACCATAACACATATATGTACGTGTATATTTGCAAATGGAAGATATATATGATATATGGAATTAAACTTTGATGATTTCAATGTTATGCATATCATTCTTGTACTAAATTACTTTGATGATTTTAATGTGATGCATATCATTTTCTTGTATATTATATGTATATAATATCTTAATACAATCTCAGTGTCATGACTCATTCTTCTCAAATAAAATATGCTTTCTCTTTCAGACAAATGCATTGTAATTAACACCATTGCACATTTTCCTAAAAAAAAAAAACAAGTTACCATCATTGCAAATGCTACTCTGTTATTCAATTGTGTAAACACCATTTTCTTCTGTCGTTCTAGCCCTTTTGTTATTAAACAATCTCACATAGCTAGCTTATGGCTTTTGCTGCTCTTGTTTCCCTTGAACAAACAACTGATCTGATCCTAAATCATGATAAATATTCCGTTTCTGTTAATGGAAAAGAAAATATTAACACTATTCGTAAATACACGATTTTCTTGTTGTCGTTCCTCGAAGATTTTCCACAGAAAGCCAACTGTATGGAAGGAAAAATCAGGGATGTTGCGAAACAGAAGACACTATTGAACATTTAATGTGGAAGCCGATCCAGTCGTGCTATAAGTGGATGGGTCCATCCAGAGTTGAGTTCGGACACCAGCTGGAAAAAGTAACAGAGGAACTTGGTTTAATCGCCGGAGAAATGATGGAAGATCGGCCTGGTGAGATACCTGCAACTATTTCATCATTAAGACTTGAAACTGCAGGAAAATACGGCACGGTGATTGGTTTAGATGACGATCTGTTAGCATTAAAGGAACGCCTTCGTGGTGAATCATCTAAACTTGAAGTCATCCCCATCGTAGGTATGGGGGGAATTGGTAAGACCACTCTTGCTAAAAATGTTTATGATGATTCATTAATAATGGAACATTTTCATATTTGTTTTTGGGTCTCAATATCGCAACATTATGAGCTACAAGGACTTCATAGAACCCTCCTAGATTCCATGAAATTGTTGGATGAATCAGCATCCCGACAAAAGAATGAAACAATGGCCGAGAAAGTCTATAAAAGATTAAAGGGTATGAGGTATCTCATTGTAATGGATGATATTTGGAGCACGGAAGCTTTGGATGATGTAAGGAATATATTTCCAGATGACAAAAATGGAATCCGAATCATGTTAACCACTAGGCTATCGGATGTAGCTGCCTATGCCGACTCTGCACGTGGCCCAGTTCATGAGATGAAGTTCATGGATGAGGATCAAAGCTGGAATCTCCTTAAGCAGAGGGTATTCTTCAATGATCAAGATTGTCCTCCTGATTTGACAACTGCCGGGAAGGAGATTGCACGAGGCTGTAAAGGGTTGCCCCTTGATGAAACCTCTTGCGAGGCGTGCTAGAAATCTCGAATGAATGCACGAAATTAAACTAGCGATAAACAGCAAAACCGCTGTGATGTTTTCAATATCAAAATATGCGTAAAAACCAAAAGTGAGAAACCCTACCCCTAAATACAACCGGCAATAACCAGGCCCATGGGCTAAATTAAAGTTCCAAAAATACTATTAATGCTAAACAAGGAAACAAGATAAATAAGGAAACCACTTAAAACTGTAAACTTTATATCTTTAAATCTCTCTACCGCATCTCCCTCTTCTCTTTCTCTCTTCTTTTATATTTCTTGCCAAACCTTCCATCATTCACTACTTGCTCACTTATGCTCCCATCACCCCTTGTTATTGTTTTGGTTGCAGGAATCCTGTCCAATGTCATCAAAACTCGAGCTTCTTGGGAAGGGATTTCAACTAATGTAAATTCAACTGTCGATGAGAAAATAGAAAAGATACTATCTTTGAGTTACACACACCTACCTCATCAATTGCGGCCGTGTTTTCTATTCATGGGAGGCTTTCCAGAAGACTACAACATCCATGTCTCGAGGCTCATCAAGTTATGGGTAGGTGAGGGCTTTCTGAAACTCGAAGATGGATATAAAAGCTTGGTAGAGGAGGCGGAAGAGTATTTGGAGAATCTTGTGAGGAAAAGTCTTGTATTAGTCACAAGTAGGAAGAGTAATGGGAAAATCAAGAGGTGCAGTCTTCATGATCTGGTACGAGACATGTGCATAAGGAAAGCCCAGAAAGAGAAGTTTCTTCTAAAGAATAGGTATGTTCTTCCAAATGGGATAAAAAATGAGCGTCGGATAAGTATTGATCATTCTCGTCTTGATGAGCTTTGGGGTCCAACCATCCATACGATCTTATCGTTCCAACCTTCCTAGATAGTTCTTCGTTAGCCATTCTAGTAAGTTTTAGACTGCTGAGGGTATTGGAGGTCATACATGACAACCCTGTTTCGCTCCCTCCCAAACTATTCGAGTTGTTCCATTTAAGGTATCTTGCCTTAGGAGTGACCAATATGATTCCTGCAGCCATATCAAACCTTGCGAATCTACAAACCTTGATCATTCGTCCGTGGAAAAGATCAGGGAGATATGCATCTTTGGCTTCGTATTTGCCGCAGGGAATTTGAATATGACGCATTTAAGGCATCTTCTAATCATTGGCTTTTGTATGTTAATTGATCCTGTAGATGGACCAACTCTTCCTCTACAAAACTTACAAACGCTTATGGTTATAAAAGGTTTCGTATGCAGCGAACGTATCCTGAAACTGATCCCGAATCTAAAAAAACTCTGGATTTTTTATTTCAGAAATGCAGTGCATCATCATCTCCTCCACAACCTTGTAAATCTGCATCAGCTAGAAAAGTTGAAAATAACTACGTCTCCCAGATTTTCTTGGCAAGGGCGAAATCCTGCTTTTCCGAGGTCATTAAAAAAGTTGAGCTTAGTTGGTGGTCGACTCCTTTGGAAAGATACGAGCATCTTTGGTTCGTTGCCCAATCTTGAAGTGCTTAAACTGAAGAGGCATGCTTGTGATGGTGATACATGGGAAACAATCAATGGAGAATTTCCTCAGCTTAAATTTCTGCTAATTGAGCATTCAAATTTCCGACATTGGGTAACTGAAAGCAATCATTTCCCAAGGCTGAGGCACCTAGTTCTTCGTCGATGTTGGAATCTAACAGAGATTCCAGATAGTATCGGAGAAATACCAACGTTGGAAGTGATTGCAGTGGATGCACTGAATCATTCTCTTCTGAACTCGGCGAAAATGATACAACAGGATCAACAGTCTGCTTATGGAAATGATGCCCTTCAAGTTCATGGCATTAATTGAACAGGTAACTAGAGATCCATCCTGAAGTTGAATGATTTCAGTCTTCAAATAGTAACGCATGTATATGAGCAACTTATTTATGCATATTAATAATAGTGGTACATATATATCTAGTATGTTAACCCTAATGTGTGTTTTTAGATATAGTATGTCTCGTGTGAAACTTGTCATCGTGAAATTTGTTTTATATTTATAGACCCGTCCCTTCAGTTATCACGATTAATATTCTTTTGTAATATAAGTCATAACTTTCAGTTATTACTACTAATACCCTTGTTGTGATATAAATCATAAGTCATACTCTTTAGTATCACGAGTAATACCATTTTTGCAATATTAATAAGGCATACCTTCAGTTATCACGACTAATACCCTTTAATAGTATAAGAAAATATCTCTTAAACAGTCTCACAGATTCCTTGTTTGGGGACATAGGCCTATAGATATGTCGTATGGAGTCGATGGACTTGGGTCCTTTTAGAAGAAGATGGGTCGACGAAAGAAAACCTGGCTATAAGCCATAAGTAAAAAGATTGAGACTAAAAGAGAAAAAACATGTTACATTATTGCACATGCTGCTTTCTTGAATTCGTGGAAAATCTACTGAGAGTCTCTTTACTCTGTTTCTAAATTATGTAAACACCATTCTCATCTAGCATCACAGAAGTTTAGCCCTTTTTTGCAATTAATTAAAAACTCACTACACTTGATTAAAGAACCAGGCAAGAAACCAACTAGCTTACGGCTTATGAAGCTCTTGTTTCCCTGCACAAACAACTAATCTGATCCTAAATCATGATAATTATTCCAGTTTCTGTTTTATCATCAACAAATGCATCTGCAGGAGAAAATGATATCGTAATTGGTTTGGATGAAGATAATATCCTTAAGTTATATCATCAACAAATTCAGCTGCTTTATAGGTAGTGGTGTTCTAACCACGTGCGCTATTCCAGTTAGAGAAAATAATATCTTAAGTTACACGTACTTGCCTCATCATTTAAGGGCGTGCTTTCTATACATTGGTGGATTTCCAGAAGATCACGAGATTCACGTTTCGAGACTCATCAAACTATGGGTAGCTGTAGGCTTTTTGAGACATGACGAAAATGGGTGTAAAAGCTTGGAAGAGGAAGCAGAGGAGTGTCTGGAGGATCTTGTCAAGAGAAGTCTCGTATTGGTGACAAGTAAGAAGAGTAATGGGAAAATCAAGAGTTGCAGCCTCCATGATCTGGTACGAGATTCGTGCCAAAGGAAAACCCAACAAGAGAACTTTCTTTTCCATGTTACTAAAAGCATAAAACACAAGCGTCGCATTAGTTCTATTTCTCATTCTTGTTTCAAGAAGATTCACCAGGGTCCAATCATTCGTACATTTTTGTGCCTGCGCCTAGAGGAAGATTCGAGTTTGCCAGCCTCTGTAAGAAGATTTAGATTGCTGAGGGTATTGGATGTGGTATGTGGTTATGTGGGATTGCTCCCTTCCCAACTTTTTGAGCTGATTCATCTAAGGTACCTTGCTTTAGGAACTCCCAAAGAAATTCCTGCAGCCATATCAAACCTCCCCAATCTTCAAACCTTAATCATCAATCCAAAGGCAAGGTTTATTCCCAACACAAATTTGCCACAGGAAATCTGGCGGATGCAACAACTGAGGCATCTCGTGTTCCCTCGTCGTTACAAGTTACTTAACCCGGTGGATGGATCGACTCTCCCTCTAGAAAACTTGCTAACTCTTTCGGAGGTAACAGGTCACTTATGCTGCGGTAAGATGCTGAAAATGATATCAAATATCAAGAAACTAGAAATCGTCTTCTTTGAGAATCAAGAGGATCATGTCCAGAATATTATGTATCTGGATCAACTTGAAAAGCTAAAGGTAACTGCTTATGGTCCTTCTTTCCTATGGCGAATCCCTGCATTCCCTACAACACTGAAAATGCTGTCGTTGAAGGGCAGTCACTTCCCTTGGGAACATATGTTTGTTATTGGTTCGTTGCCTAATCTTCAAGTGCTTAAATTGAAACGTTTTGCTTTCCACGATGACTCATCGGTGATTGAGAATTTCCTCAGTTGAGATTTCTGCTAATTGAAGCGTCATATATCAAGCACTGGATAACTGAAAGTAGCCACTTCCCCAGGCTCAAGTGCTTAATGCTTCGCTGTTGCTGGTCTTTACAGGGGAGTCCAGATGGTATAGGAGAAATTCCAACGCTTGAACTGATTGACCTGGATGACGTGAACCAATCTCTAGTGGACTCAGCCAAGCAGATACAAGTGGAACAGCTCGATTTAGGAAATGATACGCTTCAACTTCGTTTCATCCATGCTTGGTCGAAGTAGGCCTTATCCGACGGAGGACCACTTTCTGGACATCTGATACTTTTATTTCTTCTTATTTGTTCATTTCCTTTTTGTTTTTCCCATGTTTAATAAATTTCAGTTTTTGTTGAACTTTAATTGACAAATTACTGTTACTCAAGATTTGGGCATTATGCAAACGTCCCAAGAATGATAGTGTCGTGTGTTCCTGATGAGAACCGCAATTTGGGAACATGATAAATTCTTCGTCCTAGCGCAGGCTAGTAGGAGAACGAATAAAAAACACTATAAAATCGACGCCCCTGGCTCAGGCGAGCAGGAGAACGATTGATTTTTGATAAAGTTGCCAAAGAAAAGTTAATTTTATTCATTGATCATGCCGAAAGAAAAAAAATGTCCCAAAGTACGTATAGGACCTAAAGGACTAAACCTAATTTAAAAGGACCAAATCTAACTAAATTTAGAAAATATCCTAGAATAAAATAATAAAAAATTAAAGAAAAAGAAGTAAATCTAGGAGATTCTTGTCAATCTTGCGTATCTTGCCCAATCTTGTGAAATTTAGGACAATATCTTTGATGATGACAAATCTGGGACAATTTCGTGAATAATCTTGCACGTATTCTTGGGTTCAAAACCCTCATTCGAATCATTCCCGTCCCCTTCAAGATCGTCCTTGTCCTCAAGGACCAATTTCGAAAACTCTCTCTCATCGAGCCTAAAAGCTTCCCTTCATCTAACCGACATTTGCTTGCCACCAAATAATTGAACTCAAAATTATCGACGGTTCGGGTGTGGCCAAAAACCTTAAGGGGATAGGGTGGATTTTTCATAGTATTGCCAATAAAATAATTATTATTAATTATGAAAAAATAATTATTATTATTGGAGTCAAAACCTTATGATTATCGGGGTAGGACTCATCTGATGTCGTATCAAAACTCGAAAAATTTACATTGTCCACCCGTTCCATATCGAAAATTTCGCACCGATTGTTTTCAAACTCGACATCGAAAATAGGAGGCACAAAATTACTTACGGGCTCCTCATCATAAATAGTATGTCCATCATAATACGGAGATCCACTAAATTTATCCAATCCATCCGAAAAAATAAATGGCCCATTATCACCAAAATCTGCAAAAAATAATTCAGGCCCAATTTCTCCATCATGGACTGTTGATACGGGTTCACCAAATTTATTAAGGCTCAGGTTATTAGCACCGCCGTCTTTAGGAAAGACACCCCAAAAAATTTTAACAAAAAAAATTATACATGTTAAGACTATATAGTCCCTAGAATTTAAAACCCTAATTTCTAGTCATTCTCTCCCTCAGATTGCAGCTGCTTTGTACACCGCCACCGTGCCAGCCGAAATTGAACATGTAACCTTGTAAATTTTACAGTATTCAAATTTTTAGTAAATTTAATAATCTGAAGAACCTTCCATAAAAGGGAACCACATGAAGCTTTTAAGTAAATTTTATTGAAAAAATTTGCAAATTTTTCAAATAAAAATTCAAAAATAAGTAAAATTTTCAAAAAAGAAAATCGATGAAAAGTAAAAATCTCGTAAAAAAAATATAATCCAGACACATTTTTGGAATTTTTTTTGTTTGAAACAAATTTCATATTTCGAAAATATACACCGAAAATAGGAATATTTTCGAAAAAAAATCTGAAAGTCATAGAATTTTTCATAGAACCAGTTCCGAAAAAGAAAAACAAAGAAGTCGAAAAAAAAAATGACGATCAGAAAAATCTAGAAACTAGATCCATAGCATAAACAAGAGATGGGTGGATCTGGTCATTACATGTAAAACAAAACAACAGAAAAAAAAAGGAAAGTGGGGAATGATGCTTTGTTTCTAAAACTTACAGTACTAGGGGCAACAGTCGGAGGTGAAAGATTGGGGCGAGGTGGCGTCTGTTGGGGCGGCGGCGTCAGGATGGGGACTACGGCGGTGGCCATTGTGGAGCAGGAAGAAGAAGATGGGTGGGGGTTTGGCTTGCAGCGGTGGCGGGTGAGAGAAAATTAGGGAAAACAAGATAAACTAGTAGGGTAAATTAGGAAATTCTTAGGGTGGGTATTGATCTGATGAGGGGTGTTTTAATCGGGACAGTGCATTTACTAAAAAGGGTGGTGCTAATAACCTGGGCCATTTATTAAAAGACTTGATAGGTCCAAACTTGCTAATTTCATCTTCAAAAGTAGGAGGCCGAATTTGAACAAGAATCGGTCCGACAAAATCCTGTGATAAGTCATCTTGTAAATATACTTTCCAATATTAATCTTGGACTCAACCTGCTCAGTTTTCCAATATTAATCTTGGACTCAACCTGCTAAGTTTTCAAAATATACTTTGGCCCAAATAAGTCATCTTCTAACTTACCTTCATCTGAGAAAAGCCCAATGCTCATTAGGGCCGATCGTGATTCTTCACCAAGAGCGGCAGCTGCAACATCATCCGCGCAAAGAGGCAGTTTCAGAGAGTCCGAAATCGCAAGGTGGCGATTGGCGTAAGTGGCTGAGCAACGTTCGGATTTCTAGCAATCGAAGGCGGTCTGGGTCGAGAGGTTTCTGATTTGTGGGGTTGGAGTCAACGATAGCGTCACGCTGCGATGGTGCGAGGGAAAATCTGGTTGCAGCGGTTTTGCGGGTGGAGTGTTGGGGCGTGATGGTGATGGTGATGGTGATGATGATGATGGTACGGCGGTTTGTGGTCAAGAGGTTTCTGATTTGTGGGGTTGGAGTCAACGATAGCGTCACGCTGCGATGGTGCGAGGGAAAATCTGGTTGCAGCGGTTTTGCGGGTGGAGTGTTGGTGCGTGATGGTGATGGTGATGGTGATGATGATGATGGTACGGCGGTTTGTGGTGGTGACGGAATGATGGAGGCTATCTTCTCTGGTGAAAATGAGGAACGGTACATCGATGATTGATACTTCCTACATTCCTTCCCGAGGTTTTCGATTTCCTGTATGACAAATCCTTCATCTTATTTTTCGTACTTCGTCGAAACAATTTCTCTATCATACGTTCAGTCAATACAAAAAAGGGGGGGTTCAACGACGGTTTTAACCGTTGCTACACTGTGTAGCGACAGCTTTGGCGACGGTGTTTTGACCGTCGTAAAATGAGGGTCGCTAAGGTTTAGCGACGGTTATTTCATATCTATCGCTAGATAGCGACGATTAATAACCGTCGCTAGATAGTGACGACTTTGGCGACGGACATATGGGTCCGAACCCGAGTCAGAATAACAGTTGCTAAACCGTCACCAAAGCCGTCAAAAGTTTAGCGACGGTTTAGCGACGTCATTATTCCGTCCCTGGTAGTGACCATTGCTTTTCGTCGCTATATCCGTCGCTATATCGTGAATTTTCGAAAAAAAATGGCTTGCGGTGGTTCGAACCCGGGCCAGGGGGCGCCCGAGTGAGGACCGAACCACCCGAACCACGAACCATGTCGAACCCAACCACCAAGCATCTCATATATAAGCCTCCAAGCCTTCTAATTAATTGAGGCAATTATTCGCTCTCATGGGGGACCAAACACAGGACCTTAGGCACCTGAGCGGGGATCAATTTCGCTCCGGCACTTGCTTTCTTGTGTCTACTTAATGAAATTAATTCTATATGTCCTAAAAATCATTTTTTTTAAACAATTTTTTTAAACAAGTAATACTTTTCTATCTAAACAAGTTATATATATTTTTTTCTATGTAAACAAGTAATATTTTTCTATGTAAACAAGTAATACTTTTCTATCTAAATAAGTTATATATACTTTTCTATCTAAACAAGTAATACTATCTATGTAATCAAGTAATACTTTTCTATTTAAACAAGTTATATATACTTTTCTATCTAAACAAGTTATATATACTTTTCTATCTAAACAAGTAATACTTTTCTATGTAAACAAGTAATACTTTTCTATCTAAACAAGTTATATATATCTTTCTATCTAAACAAGTTATACTTTTCTATGTAAACAAGTAATACTTTTCTATCTAAACAAGTTATATATATACTTTTCTATCTAAACAAGTAATACTATCTATGTAATCAAATAATACTTTTCTATTTAAACAAGTTATATATACTTTTCTATCTAAACAAGTAATACTTTTCTATCTAAACAAGTTATATATACTTTTCTATCTAAACAAGTTATATTTTTCTATGTAAACAAGTAATACTTTTCTATCTAAACAAGTTATATATACTTTGTAGGGGTGGCCGAGTGCAAGAGTCTCAAGAGCGTCTAGAGGGCGTCCGAGCCGTAGTTCCTATTAGCAAATAAAAATATTAATATTAATTATGAACTTAATTATTGTACAATTAAATAAATTATAAGATCCTGTGAAGAATCCATTGTCTCCATTGGCTATTCATCCGAATGGCAACCCTGCGATGCTGATAGTGCTAGATCCTTTGGAATGGTCTAACTTCATATCTTGGAGCCATGTTGTCAAGCGCGGGCTAAGCGTCAAGAACAAGGTTCCTCTAATCGGTGGATCATTGCTTATTCCTTCTGAAGACGATGAAGGGGTCATCCATTCTAGGTGGATTAGAGCAAACAAAAGTAGATTCTCAACTCAATCAAGCCAAAAATCAAGAAAACTCTTGAGTATGTGTGGGATGAACTACACATGACGTATACCCAAATTAATGACACTAGGGTTTATGAGTATAATTTGTTTAAGTTCATGTGGATTTTTTTCTCCCCCTTTTTTTTAAATGCACGCGGAGGAGGTGGCGTTGGGTTCATGTGAACTCTATTTTTCATGTGTCACTGTTTTAAAAAATAGTTAAATTTTAAATAGTGTCATTTTATATGCACAATTGTAATTTTAGGTTCAACATCAGATAATCGTTAATTACCAAAATAAATGGATGGGTGAAGGAGAACAGAGGGTGGAGGGCCCATTTTGGTGGGTGAAGAGAAAGCAGGGACATGAGGTTTGAGGGTCTGGCGCAAAATCTTTTGACCTGCTTCTAGATTTTATTTTTTCGATTAGTTATAAAATAAATTGAGTGGGTCTCATGTGCACTTTCAAGACCGCAAGACTCATAATAAGATTTTTTAAGCGTGCAACTATACAAAACAGAAACATGCAACTATGTCAAATAGAAGCATGCAATTATGTTCCCATATTAACAGTTGCACTTTTCTGTGTAAATAAGTCGCACTTTTCAACATAATAAATTGCACATTTTTAAAATGCACTATGACTGCACGGTGCACCCGGGTGCATACATTGCAAGACCTGGCCAAATAAATTTGGTGTCATATTTATTTCTATCTTATGTGTAAACCATTCCTAAATTTATTGACTCGACTTATCATCAGTCTCTTTTAAGTGAATCTCACCTTTACAATTTGGAAAATCTCAACTATGAACAAACAAGTCTAAAAAGAGTAATAAAAATAAAATAAAAATCTCTAGAAACTAAAGAAACATAAACATTAATCATGAATTATTTATCATTATTTAAATACATATTTTTGTATTGAACTGCTAGCCTCCACTGCCTTGCTACAACACACGAGCTCCTCATTCTGAAAGGCATAAAAATATATAAGGAAAAAACTCTAAGGTACAAAGTGGGAGAGCAAAAAGCTTTAAGGTATAAATGCAACTTTTTTGTGACTCTCAGGTACAAAGTGCAATTTTTTTTTCAAACAAAGTACAATTTTTTTTGTACTTTAGAGTCACTAAAAATTGCATTTGTACCTTAGAGTCACTGCTTCCTATTTTTTGTACCTCAGAGTCATTAATTCAAAATATATTCCTAATGAGCAAACCACCAGGACTTATTTGTCAATACTTTAGATACATCATGCAAAATCACTCAAAAATAGGCAAGAATAGACAATAGTTTTAACACAAATTAAACTATGTGTTGAAACTCCTGAACATAGCATTGCATATACATGCATTAAATCATTCAAATTTTAGATAGAAGAACAGAACTCTGACCTGATCAGCAACGGATGCAACGAACTTGAAGGGCATCATTTCCGTAATTCTGTTGATCTTCCTGTATCTGTTTAGCAGAATTAACCAGACATTCATATGCAGTATCCACCTCAATCACTTCCAGTGTTGGTATTTCTCCAATGCAATCCGGAATCTCTTGTAGATACGGACAATCATGAAGCATTAAGCACTTGAGTCTTGGGAAATGAAGGCTTTCGGTTACCCAATTCTCGAGATACGATTTCTCAATCAGCAGAAACTTGAGCTGGGGGAATTCTCCCTCCCTCGTTTCCCATGTATCGCCATAACAAGTGTCGTTCTTCAGTTTAAGCACTTCAAGATTGGGCAACGAGCCAACAATGCTCATATCTTTCCAAGGAAGTTGACCACCAACTAAAGTCAACTTTTTAAGTGTCCTTGGAAAAGCAGGGTATCTCCCAAGCCTAGAATACCTCCAAGTTATTTTCAACTTCTCAAGCTGATGCAGATTTTCAAGATTGTGGTTTTGATGCTTCCCATTTATGAAGTAAAAAAGCGACAGCTTTTTGAGATTTGGAATCATTTTCAGAATCCTTTCACTACATACAAAACTTTCAATACCCGAAAGTGTTTGCAGGTTTTGTAAAGGACGAGTTAGTCTGTGTGATGGACGAAGTAATCTGCAACGACTAGGGAACACAAGATGCCTCAATTGTTGCATTTTCCAAATTTCTATTGGCAAAAAAAGGAGGAAGTGCAGAGTATGCGCTTCTACGAATGATTAAGGTTTGAAGATTGACAAGCTTTGATATTAGTGAAGGAATCTTATCGCCAAATGCTAAAGCAAGGTACCTTAGATGAAATAGATCAAATACTTGGCGAGGGAGTTTCGATGAATTAAAATGCACGTCTAATACCCTGAGAAGTTTGAAGTTTACCAAAAAGGCTAGCGAATAACAATCTAGGATGGTATGGAAGCTTAAAATCGTACGAATGGTAGGACTCCAAATATCAGATAGACGGGAATGACAAATATTAATCCGGCGGGTCATCTCTGGAAGAGCATACCCATCCGTTAGAAGAAACTTCTCTTCTTGGGCTTTCCTAATGCACATCTCTCGTACCAGATCGTGGAGGCTGCAACTCTTGATTTTGCCATTACTCCTCCTACTTGTGATCAAAACAAGACTTCTTTTCACAAGATCCTCCAAATACTCCTCCGCTTCCTCTTCCAAGCTTTTACATTTATTCTGACGTTTCAAAAAGCCTTCAGCTATCCATAATCTGATGAGCCTCGAGATATGGATACTGTGATCTTCTGGAAAGCCTCCCATGAACAAAAACAAGGCCTCAAGTGATGAGGCAAAAGTGTGTAACTCAAAGATAGAATCTTGTCTAATTGCTCATCAACAACTGAAATTACATTTCTCGCAATTTCCTCCCATGAAGCTCGAGTCTTAACTATTGTGGATAGGATTCCAGCAACCAGAACAACAGCAAGAGGCAGACCTTTGCAGCCTCGTGCTATCTCTTTCCCAATGTCTTGCAACTCAGGAGGACAATCTCCACCATCCATGAACACCTTTTGATTAAGCAAATTCCAGCTATGACTTTCATCCATGAAATCCATCTCATGAAGAGGGCTACCAGAACTGGCATAAGCAGCTACATCGGATAGCCTAGTGGTTAACATGATTCGGGCTTCCATTCCTGTCATCCGGGAATATATTCCTCACATCATCCCAAGCCTTTGTGCTCCAAATGTCGTCCATTACAATCAAATACTTCCTGCCCTTCAAACTTCTGTACACTTTTTCTGCAATTTCAGATTCATTCGTTTCTCCTATCATTTGTTCTTGGAACAATTTTATTGAAGCTAGGAGATTAGTAAGAATTTCATTTGCACTATAATCTTGGGATACTTGGACAAACGCACGAATATGAAAAGACTCCAATATCAATGGATCATCAAAAGCATTTCGAGCTAGAGTAGTCTTACCAATTCCTGCCATACCTATGATTGGGATGACTTCAAGTTTGGATGAGTCCCCACAAAGCCGACCCTTTATAGCTATCAGATCCTCATCTAAACCGACGACCACATCAGTTTTGCCCGTGGCTGCAACTCTTGAAGATGAATTTGCAGCAGGTAGATCATTGAGTCGATCGTCCATCATCTCTGCAGTGACTGAACCAAATTCCTCTCTTACTCTTTTTTTCAGCCGGCGTTGAAATTTAACTCTTGATAGCAAAAATCTCCACCAGCTCATCCGAAACTGATTCAACATAGACTTTTCAATAAGATCCTCTGCTTCATAGGCTAAATCCCTAATTTTTTCTTCCAAAGGATTGGATTTTTCTGGGAAATTTTCAAGGAAGGGTATCAAGAGAATCAAGTATTCACATATGGATGAAATTTGTTTTCTTCCACCAAAAAAATCGGAATACTTATGATGATTGAGGATGAGATCTGTGGTTTTTCTAGCGAAACAAGAGCTGCATAAGCCATTTGAAAATCTAGTAAGAGAGTTAGTGAAGCAAATTCTTGACGGTTTCAAGAAAGTTAATTACTAGTATGCATTTGTCTGCTCCTAGTCAAAATTTGGATATAGTTAAGGAATATTGAAATAATCGAAGGTTAATTATAATCGTACAACGACAAAAACAACGATTATAAAAGACAAACCTTCGACTTTCCCCACAAAATCGTGTTTAAATTATTCAACTTGTATTAAAAATTGTCACCTGATGATAAATGAATGTGACGAACTGAAAGGGCATCGTTTCCGTAACTCAGTTGTTTGTACTGTATATATTCGGCGGACTTCACAAGAGAGATTACAGCTGGTATCAGCTGGTATACACAAGTGTTTGATACCAACAACAATACAATGAATGATTAGGCACTTTAGTTTTGGAATTTCTTCTCCACAAAACCGCCGACCCTTTATTGCAATCAGATTATCGTGTAAACCAATTACCAAATCATTTGTGTCCGTACAAGGCAAATCACAGAGTCGATGACCCGCAGTGATTGAACCAATTTCCTCTTTCAGTCGGCGTTGAAAAGAGTATGTATATCCCGAAATCCAACATCTCCACGAATTCATCCCAAATTGATTCCACATTACATATTCAATAACATCTTTTGCACCTAACTATACAAATTATTCTTTTTTATTATATTTAAACTACTAACTAATTTTTCAAATCAAATTTCTCCCGAATTTATACATGTGTGTTTTCACGTAATTTTTAAAAGATATTTTCGTTAATTTTGTATACTAAGCACAATCTTTTTTTTTTTTTCCCTCCATTCTACAATTGATTTGCAAGTTCTTTCTTCCCAAATTCCCAATTTTTAAGTGTGAAGAAAGACAAAAAATACTCAATGTTAGGAAAATTAAATAAATAAATTAATTTCATACCTCTCTACAAGTTTGGAATTTTACTATGAGACATAATTCTTTCACTCAAACTTTTAAATTTGAGATTCGTGAATCAATTGCACAATAGGTGGGGGAGAAAAATTTGTGCTTAATATACAATATTTTATGAAAATTGTCCCTTTAAAAAATCAGGTGCGACGTGGCCTGAAAAGTAGTTCAATGATTTCTATGTAAAAAATTAACAGTTTATATGATTTATTGCCTTTCATGAAAAGACGTGCAGTACTTGACACGATTCATAATCAGATGTGTGGTTTGTTCAAGCGAAACAAGGGCAGCATAAGCCATATTTGATTTAAGCTCAAATGTAAGGAAAAGGGTAGACTCTTGGATTGGAATGGCAGATGAAAGATAGTGAATAGCTTTGATAATTCTTCAAAATCAGATCTCTGTTAAGAATATTTTTTTATATTGAACGGACGATGAGTATTGTTTTTTATTGATCGGATGAAGAATTGTTAACGGAACCCTTGTAGTAGTTGGTGCAGAAAACACTCCAACCAGCTCACAGTTGTGTTTCGTGAGACTAAGAAAGTTGAACCGAGGAATTAAATACCCAGTTAATTGCTATAAGTTTTGTACTCCCTGAACATGAGCTTTGTTATTAATAAGGTTTTTCAAAGAAATATGAATATCAGCTTTTCTAAATTTTGTCACTTAAATTGCCGTACAAGTTTGTCCAACACCTTGCAAGAACTAACAGATTGTGTAACCAAAGCAATCTCACATTCGTTGTAGGAGCCTAAATAAGTCGAGTTTGTGAACCTCCTGGAATTTCTTTACTCAAGTACTCTACTGTGAGTATTCTAATTTGTTCTTGCCTTCCAACTCTTACAAAGTTGCATCATAAATTCATAATTACCTAAGTTTTGCTCGTGTCTTGTTTCGTTGTTTCCTTTCAGCCTAGTTCCTCACTATGCCATTTTCGGGTGACACCACATGAGCAGTAGCTTTTTATGGTGTGAAGCTGCTAGCAGCACTGCAAGAAAATAGAGAATTGTCTATGAATTTTCTCAACATGCTTACGAAATTTCCAATGAAAATAATTTTGTACTTAAATAGTCTTATTGCCTACGACTTGCCTATTAAATGTCAGTTTGAATTGAATGACGAAAATATCAACTTGTACCAGCAGTTACCAAGGCTGGGAAAAGTATAGATATCAAGAAATACAAATTTCGTGCAACTTCTGTAATTAATTTCTTCAAGTACTCCAAACTATATTGTGATGTGGAACTGATGCGAATGAGGGTTTTGGACCCAAGAACACGTGCAAGATTATTCATTTAAATTGTCCCAAATTTTTTTTCATCATCAAAGATATTGTCCCAAATTTCACAAGATTGAGCAAGATACACAAGATTACGCAGATTGATAAGAATCTCCTAGATTTACTTTTTTTTTTAATTTTTTGTTATTTTATTATATTCTAGGATATCTTCTAGATTTAGTTAGATTTAGTCTTTTTTAGATTAGGTTTAGTCCTTAGGTTCTATATATACTTTGGGACATTTTTTTCTTTCGGCGTGATCAATGAATAATTAACTTTTCTTTGGCAACTTTGTCAAAAATCAATCGTTCTCCTGCTTGCCTGAGTCAGGGCGTCGATTTTATCGTGTTTTCTATTCGTTCTCCTGCTAGCCTGCGCTAGGGCGACAAATTTATCATGTTCCCAAATCACGGTTCTCATAAAATTAGTACTTTCATTGAGAGTATTTGAGAATCACGATCTTAATTCAACCATGCCTCGAAACAACCAAAGATAAGTTGGACAAGATCAATCAAATGCTGGAAAATATTGAATGTGATACACGTGACACTCACTACAAAAAAAGCGGGTTTTAACGACGGATTTTAGCGACGGATCCAACTACCGTCGCTAGTAGCGACGGGTTTAGCGACAGATTAAGTTAGATGGTCAAAGTCTCCATATTTAGGGACGGTTTAGTATGAATAGCGGCGGTTTAACGACGGAATATTCGAACTGGGTCAAATCGGGTCATTTAGCGACGGTTATATCCGTCGATAAAGTCGGACCCGGAGCACGAATCATCTCGGCACTTGGACCACCGCCTAGCTGAGTTTAGCGACAATTTTTTGAACAAAGCGACGTTTTTTTACCGTCGCTAATAGCGACGGAAGTTAAGTAACCGTCGCAAATCCGTCGCTAAATTTCGATTATATAACCTGCACGTTCAGCATTCAGACGCGATTCTTCCACATATAGATCATCCTCCACCATCGTCGTACGCCGTTCGTTGTCGCTGTCCTGAGCTTTCGGTGCATGTGGTTCAATTCGTATCGTCGTGTTCATCCTTTTGACGGTATTTTTTTTAATTTTTAACCGTTTATTTTCTCGTTTCGTAGATTTATATATATATATATATATATATAAATTCAAAATTATATATATATAAATAATTTATATATATATAATTTCAAAATATATATGTATTTTAGTTTAATTAGTCAATTACGTATATTTATTTCAATTACGTATATGCATGTTAGATTAGTTTGGTTGATTAGGATATTTTATAATTATGTGATAGATTAATGGTTAGAATGGTTAGAATTATTAGATTGATGGTTGACTAGAATGGTTAGAATTGGTTTATGATTATATATGTGATATATATATGGGATAGAATGGTTAGAATTGTTAGATTGATTGTTGACTAGAATGGTTAGAATTGTTTTATAATTATGTGATATATATATATATATGTTAATTTGGTTAGAATTGTTAGATTAATGGTTGACTATGATGAATATATAATAATACAGTCGAAATTCTGTCAAAATTTAGGCACGATTTTAATTAATTATTTAATTATTAAAAAATATAATGAATTTGTTTTATATAATGCAGATGAGTACTAGCCAAAGTGGACGTGACAGTGACAGCAGTGGACGCGGCAGCGGGAATGGTCGAGGCAGAGGTCGTGGTCGGAGCGACGGGTCCATTCCTTTGAGCACCAGGAAGAAGAGGGTCCTGAGAGCGACGGTGAACCTGAACAGAGGCGGGTCCAGCTCGCAGCAACCACCACCACCCCCGGTAGGGTCATCTCCAGCGGGGTCGAGCTCAGGCTCGGCCTCTATTCATCGTGGCTCAGCCCCCACTGCTCGATTAGCGATCGATCTAATTAAGTTAGGGAAAGTAAGTTATAATTTTTAATTACTTATTAATTTGCTTAGTAATTATAAAATTAATTATTAATTATACTTATTAATTTTTTAATATGTTTCAGCATCATACCCGGTCATGAGGCTTCCACTATAGCCACCAACTCCATCTTGCGAGTTGGAATTGCAATACGGGCCCACAGTTGGAGAGGCGTGTCTGAACAACAACGCCAACTCTACTTCGACAAGTTTAGGGTATGTACAATAATTGATTACTTATTTTATTTTAATATATAATATATATTGTTATATATAAATTTAATAAAGTTTGTGTTAATGAAATGCAGAAACAGACGAAGTGGGCGGATGGTATGTCACTGGTCGATTTCTATTCCTCCTCATTTGACCATTATTAATAGACTTTCGTGAAATTTCCAAGAAATCAGTAAATCGTGATAAAACAAAGAATCGAAATTGTGATAGACTAGAATCTAAGAACGAGTGTACGAGCTCAGAGATTGATCGAATTTCGACCAAGAAAACAACGGAAAATCGATTCGAGATGGAATCGAAAAATTCAGGATCGATTGAAACACACTCAATCTAGACTATTGAAAACCTAAGCATATCTAATAAAATTCGATTGAAACGAATTTGTGCTCTAATAACAAATTGAGGGATTTGAGATGAAGAATTGAACATTGTATTGAATGAAATAAGAGAAGGTTGAGAGAGTTTGTTACAACTGAAAAGAATGAAATGACTTGACGTATAAACCTATTCTAACTTAACTTACATATAGTGCTTGTTCAGTATCACACCAAAAGGTATTCGTATTAGTTCTATATATTACAGAAAGGTATTAGTTGGGGAAATTGTTAATTAGACGAATCTCTTTAGAATTATTCCATCTCTGTTGATGTAAAACAAAAAATTAACACTATTCATGAATACACAATTTACTTGATGTCGTTTCTTCAAGATTTTCCAGAGAAAAACGAACTACTTGGAAGGAAAATTCAGGACTGCATCCCAACTTCATCTCAGAATCAAAGACGATAGACTCAATCAGTGATTATTCACCTGCCGCTAGCTGTTTTATCATCTAGAAAAATTAAGTATGTTTTCTTATGCTGTGGGTAATTTTTTTTTTTTTCCTACTTGGTCACAAAAATCTTACCCCCTCTTTCTCTAAATAACTGCAATGAGAAAGTAAGATATAGGATTTTGTGGATATTTCTATTGATGTTTGTCCTGTCATTCCTTGAAAATTATCCAGCGAAAGTCCATTGTTTTAAAGGTCAAATCGCTGATGAAGCTAATGATGCAGAAGATACTCTTGAATATTTCATGTGGAATCAAATTCAGTCACATTCATGTGGAAATCAAAAATTGAGTTTGAATCTCAGCTGGAGAAAGCAACACAGGAAATCGGTTCAATTGCGGAAGTATATTAATGGATTTAAAAAAATCACTCATAATTGAAGACGACCAACTCATCAATTATTCACTTGTCGTTGTTTCATCATCGAGAAATGCATCTATAGGCAAAAAAAAATATCGTAATAGGTTTAGATGATGATTTGAAGTCATTTCAATAAAAGGACATGTCAATCAGAAACTCATGGTCGACTGAATAGTAAGCTTTCTCAAAGTCAACAACCACGTTCGCAGTAACAACACTATCCAGGATGTTACGACCTCCAATGAATAAAATGCTGATTGGTTTGTCGATAACCTGTTAGCAAGAAGCTTCGCAATTATTTTATATGTGCTTCCAATCTAAAGTCCCTGATTCCCTTCGGATTAATCACTTTAGGTAAGAGAGTAATGAAAGAAGCATTAATGCCTTTAACAAACCTTGCATTGGAGTGAAAATCACAAAACAATTTGTGGATATCTTCTTCGAGCATCGACCAAAAGGCTTTAATAAATTTGAAGTTAAAGCCATCAGACCTGGGCTCATGTTCTCACCGCAACCCCAAACAGCACATTTGATTTCCTCCTTTGAAAAGGAAGCCGTGATGAAGCAATTTTCAGTAGATTCTCTCGCTTCTCTCAATCAAATCAAATTCATGCGCTTTCAAACTGAAAAAACAGATCGTTCGCTTCATGGTTCCAATATCTTGACAAGTCTTTGATCACTGTTACCTTAGTATCCTATTTCTTTGTCAGTGATCTCAGAATCTTGTAGTTGATATCCTTGTCTGACATTACTCGCCTAAATCACACACGGTCTGTTGACTCCTCGAGTAATTCTTCCATCTAGCTGATCAATTGTCTTATTTGGCAACATCTTCAGTTTCTCGAAGTTTACCAGTTCAGCTTGTAGTCTGTTGTCCTTAATCAGATCATTACCTTTGCAGATTTCAGCAAGAGTATCCCATACCTCCTTAGCAGTCTTCAAATACTTGACCTTCTCACGTGTGGTAGAATCCACAGTCTTCATGATTAGATGTCTGGTCACGATCCAGTGTTGGACAATTTTTCTCTCTGCGTTCATCAGTGAAGGACTCTTTCTGATTCTTGCTCCAATTGGTTGCCTCGGATCACCTCCTTCAGCTGGATTCTGATGATAGATAACGATGGGTCCTATCTCAAGAATCTCCTTCATTCTGTTGCTGATGACTCCCAGATGGTCACTCATGTCGAGAGACCAGTCGGAATTTTCGTCGATAGAGAACTTGGGCAAATCATGATTCATCCCAGATGTGTTATCCATACTTACGTGAGTTTGAAGATTATGAGTTTTAAAAACGAATTTTTCAAGATCTGTTCAAGTGACCATAAAGGTTCTTCATCAAGAACCGATGATATTCAAAGTCAGTGGTCGGAAGAACCACTGCTCTGATACCACTTGTAGGTCCCGAACGGGTTTCGTGAGGGTAGAAGTCTAGAGGGGAGGGGTGAATAGACTTCTAAAACTTTTGTGAGATCAGGTGGATATGCAAGTAAATCTAATCAGAGTGCGAGCGAGACAGTATGGACTGATATCCGACTTACTGATAGCTTGGGAGCAGATCAGTTCGGCGTCTATCAGTTCAACTGTTTGTGCGGAAGATAAGTTAACCAGTGTGAAAAACCAGTTTTACTCAAACCAGATTCTAATTAATCTGTTTTAGACCAGATGACAAAGGTGTCAACCTGATCAGATCAGTTGATTGGTGCAAATCTGATCCAGACTCAAAACATGCATGTAACATGAAGCAGGTAGTGTGCAAGAGCGTAAAGCAGATAAATCACACAAGATTTATAGTGGTTCGGGCAACTCGTCCTACGTCCACTCTTCCCTATCAGTAGGGGCACTCACTTAACCAATCTGAACTTAGATTAATGTGTTAGTCCAACACAATACAACAAATGTTTCAAGGGTTCTCACTCAACAATCCTAGAAATCAGAAACTAGAAATCCTAGTCTGAAATCTTGCTTAACAAACTTAACCTAACTTTGTGGGTTTGGGTATAAGATTTGTATGTTCCAACTAGAATTCTATCCTAGTATTTGTGTAGCCTAAAGCTAGAGGATAAGAATTCTATGCTAAGAACTATGGGATGAACACTTAGAAAATATTCTTGATTTGTGTTCTTCGTGTGGAAATCTTGCTTGATCTTGAGCTTGATGATAATTTCTGTAACCTTACTATGAAGGTTTGATCCCATATATAGGCACGAAATCGAACTAGCCGTTGGATAGCCATTCGAATTTCGGTTTATTTAAGGTAGGTTTGCAGACCCGATTTGAGTGCACAGAGGCGGCATGGCCCAAAGCATGTATGCTTGTCCTTCTTAGCTGTTTAACTCTGAAGCACCTAGTCCTGCAATGTCAGCTCCGTACATACGTGTCTTGCTCTTATTGGTTATCAAGTACACTTATTCAGTGTTTGATTTACCAACTTAGGTTGACATTCTTCGTGTTTGATGAACATGTATGACTTGGTGATCTTCTTAGACGTACTTGCACGCCGATTCTGATTAAATTTCAGCTATCGTCATGTAATTAATAATATTGCCCAAGGTATAATGTTTCGAATCGCATTGACTCTCTTCCCATCATAAGTCAAAGCAATAGTTATTAACTTCACACGATCCTATTTAAGGGACGGAGATTAAGAAACAACACACCATCGAGGTCTAATTTTGTGTATTCAAGATCAAGAATTTGTCCTCCTCAGAGGTCCTCATTCAACAAGACCTAAATGCGCTTAGTGTGATCTCTTGGTCAAGACAAGTCAACTGGTCTCACACTTCAACCGCTCATGATGGTTCGTTCATTTCCATCCGGGTTGTGAATTTGTACTTAATTACGAAAGTGATCGGGTATCACCAAATTAACTACAGCGTAATACGTACTGTCTTATCGAACGGGTTTGCAATAAACATATATAACATTCATTCATATTTAAAGATTAAATAACTTATTTCAGTAAATAAATAAGAAACTTCAGTTTGGTTATACAAAGTAAAAGCATACTTTTCATATAACCCCAACAGGAGCCGAGTACATGGTAGACATGCCATCAGCCTGCAAAGGAAAAGAACCAGCAGGCACCATACTCTTATGAGAATGCATATCAGAAACAGAGAGAGTGATACCCGTAAGGCCGGAATCCAGATTGGTACTGGTTCCGGCCATTGATTCGCCAAGCGGGTTCAGCCCCGCAGCATCAGCCATAGTCGTTTGCGGCGTCGAACCAGGAATCGACCCCTATGTCTTACTCGTCCGAGCCTGCACAAAGGGCAGCAAGCCAGACGACGCGGAACAACCAGTAGTAGATGACTCGATATTATTAATTAAAAAGAGGGTTAGGAGCGATACCCATATTGCCGGAATCCGGTGAGAAGCCGATTCCGGCCGGAAAAGTGCCAAGCGGGTACGAGTCCACAACATTCAGCGATTGTTGCGCCATGAGTGTGCCCTACAACTTGTTGTGCCGTGAGCGATGCAGGTAAGGCCGCTGAGTATTCGATCGCCATGCCCGAATTAGGGTTTCCAGAAATATTAGGGTTCCAGGGCTCAGGCCCCTGTGCTGTGATCAACGCGAGAGTAGGGTTCGCGAGCATCACTTGTGAAGCAGGAGCATCTCCGTGCGCAGAGCTCGGCGCGAGAACAGGCGCAGCCGGTGTCGTCGCGATCGCCCCATGAGAGGGTTGTTGGGAGCGTGACGCGTCCTGAAGTAGTGCGTTGAGGGTAGCAGGGTGTTTGGCTAGATGTGATAATACGAGTGAGAGGGAAGAAAGGTTGAAATCTGACATGAATTGAGGTTGACGAAGTGGTCAGAGGGAGTCGCACCTTGGGATGGTGTAATCGCCCATAGCAGGTTCCTAATTTAATGAGAGAATACTATTTTACTGATCTATGATTTTTCTTTTTCTGCAGTTGAACTTTGAGGATGAAAATAAATATTAAAATTTATTTTTATTAATATATTTTTAACTAAAAAAAGATTTTATCATGGTTAAGTTATCAATTAATATCTAAAATATTAATTATAATCTACAAATTAAAGTGATACTAAAAGTATATAATAATCCCTCTGTCCCAAAGTCGTTTTATCTCTTTTCTTTTGTCACGAGTTTTAATGTGGGAGTTATTTATTAATTTTTAAAGTGATAGTGATTTTTGATTGAGGGTATAGAGGTCCATTTTACTTTATTATTAATGTAGATAACTTTTTGTGTGTAAAATAATGGCACGAGATGTAATTTGAATATATTGAGAGGAGATAGTGAAAAATGGTGTAATTACTTCATGCATTTTATGGAAATGGATAAATAAGTTTGGGATGGACCTTTTGAGAAAAATGGGTAAAAAAACTTTGGAATGGATGAAGCATTAAATTAATTAAATATATAAAAACTAATAACTTCGCACGGGCTGACAAAATACTAGTAAAGAATAACACATGCAATAAAACTCTACTAACCACTGTAGAGAATAAAGCAAATAAAACTCCACCTCATATTAATATCGTGAATGAAATGGATGCAAACACCTTATAGTTTATTCCTCGCAATCACCATCCCCTAATCATAAAATTACATCTTCTTAAAATATAAATCCTTAAATTAAATCTCAAACTCCTAAAGAGAATTCCCGAACTCACGAGTTATAATGCTGTAAGCAATTTCATAAATTATTTGCCATAACTTGTTTCTTCAACTAATTTCCATACACTCTACTTCACGTAGATTACATATGACCTATACATTATAACTAAAATATAATCTTATATTATAATAGGTGGATGTTTTTAACCAGCATTCGACAATTGGAACTTTCCTCCTTCTGCCACGTGTAATAATCCTATATATAATTAAGTCCTTAATTAAATTTATAATAATAATAATAAATATATCAAACATTTTTTTTCGGAAAACTCAACGGACTTTCAGGGTATGTTTTAGAAGTCAAATGAAAAGGTAGAAGTGCTTATTTTTTTTAAAAGTCGGGTCACACCAACTTAGAAAAAAAAATACTTCTACCCTCATGAGTAGAAGTTGAAAACACTCCCTCAGTCTTTCAAGTTTCACTTTCACGTTCCGCTCCGCCTACGTCTCTAATCAATATTTGCCATTGAAATCCTTGTCACAATGATTCAAATAGTTCGTCTTCGTGGGTGTAGATCGATCATCGGATCTGCTAAGGCTCTGTGCGCCACCTGGGGAAAGCTTATTGGTGGGTAAGCCGCCTCGGAATCAATGTTGTGTGCGCAGACACGGTAACAACACACACATGTCTTGAGCCGCCTGAACAGATCCACCCTCCTATACCAATTGACCAAATGACCATGATGGAGGTAGTGTCGAACTCTCTTGTTTCTTTCTTTTCGCTTCATCTGATTCTGATATGCATATACTTTACATTTTATTATTGTATTTGTGCATATGGATCATCACCCTATGGAAGAGGCAAAGCACAGAGTGTCCTCATCAGCATCTATTGAAAGGTAATCAATGTCTTCCCAAATATTTATACATTTTATGTATTATAATTTGGAGCAAGCAGCGTTATACAATAAAGGGATACATAGTAATTTAATTATTTTGCCTTCTTGATTTGGTGAATACAATACTACAAAAATGCTAATAGACAACAGACAACTATCAAATAAAATATGCGTTGTGTATTAAGGTGTAGTTAAAGATCTCTTCTCTTTGGCAACGGATATTATCCATTGTCTATTGCATGAACAGATAACGGACCATACTCCAATAGACAACCGATATTATCTGTTGTTATTGCATGAACAGACAATATTCCATTTGGTAATAGACAACAGATATTATCCGCTGTCTATTGTGTCTAACACAACGCTGTAAGACAATGAATATTATCAATCGTCTATATCATCTTACACAATATTGTTAGACAACGGGTAATATCCGTTGTCTATTATATGTATTACAATGTTGATAGACAGCGGATAATATCCGTTGTCTTTCAAGGAATATTTTTTTTTTTTAAAATTGTATATATATATATGTAGCGATTAAATATTAAATGAAAGGAAAAGTATAAATGTCATTACGATATGTTCAATATATCCAAAACAAATCCATACACAATTAATTCAATAACTAATCCGAATACATTACTAACAATAATGAAACTAAAAACAAAAAATCAAACTACTAATGCCAACAACCTTTCCATCATCCATTTTTAAGCCAAACGATTCCTACAAAAGAAGAAAGCAACATTCATACAATCCGTTAAGTAGCCAAGAGACAAATGTTCTAACTTTTCTATATTTTCACTTATAAAAGATAGTAAAAACAAAATATCGAGGTCAAAATATGAATATATATAAATTTCACTTTAAAGAGCATAGAAATCAACCAAAACTAATATAACATGTAATGTAGAAGTCAATCAAGTATAGGCAGAGATATTCAACATTACATGTACAAGTCGAATCACACATAAAATATAATCAAACGGCCCGCATAAGCAGAATCAAACTACTTTAAAATTGAAAATTTTCAAATAAAATATTAACCTGAAATTGCAAATTAATCAAGTGAACCGGCCAAGTCACAATGTTTATGACATTAAAGTTTACTCACAATTTTTGAAATTGTGTATTGTAGCTCATCTCTTTCATATATTCCTTTGTTCTTTCGTTCTTCCACCAAAAGAACAGCTTGATTATCTCCTCATCACCACATAGCACATCCTTCTGCATGAAGATAAATTAACATGTCATAGTGTACTGAATTTCAGCAATTAATTTGAAAATAGCATGAGAATAGCTTGTTAAATGGCAGAAAATTAGCTTGTTAGTGTCACAATTTAATAGATCGTAACAGAGTTCTAGTATACTTCCGTTCTCCTCGGCATAACGTCCGTAGCCTGTTTAAGAAAATCTGTGGGGATATTTAAAACAGAGCAACACGTCAAATTAGGAAACAATTTAATTAAAAAATTGAATACGTATTAACAGTTAAAAAAATAAAACTGCAAATAAGTGAAAGTGGAATGGAAATATGCATTTTAGTAATTTTTGCAAATGGTAATACAAATATGAGCATCATATAAAAAATGAATTCCATTATATGGATTTTCATTGTAATAGAAGGGTAGTAAGGAATTTGTATTATATAGCAGAATATGAGTTGTCTTCTCATTTATAAGACCAGCTTTCTTAGCATCTTCGAGTGGTTTAATCTTCAATTCCAAGCTATCCATCCAATCAATAAAGAAACATAAATTCTTAATGCTTTATATGCTGTGGTGCGAAAAGTTATGAATTTTTAATAAGTTATTAGTTTCACTTTATATTAAAGGCTTAATGTTTAGATATTTTTACAATTAGCATCTTAAATTTTTGAAAAAATGTCAATTCAGGGCCTGAAAAATGGCAAAACTATCAATTTAAGGCCTTAAAGACTTTTTCTATCGATTCAAGGCCTGAAAGATAGAAGACTATCGATCCAAGGCCTAAAAGATAAAAACTATCAATTTGAGGCTCACACATTTTAAGGTCATGTTTGACACTTATATTTCATATCCTTATTTCATGTTCTTATTTTTTTAATTTTTAGGGTTTACGGTTCAAGGTTTATGGTTCGTGGGGGTTTAGGGTTCATGGTTCAAGGTTTAGGTTTAGGGTTTAGTGTTCGTGGTTTAGGGTTTTAGTGTCAAACATGGCCTTAAAATTATAAGCCTCGAATTGATAGTTTCTATCTTTCTTAATCGTGAATTGATAGTTTTCATCTTTCGCACCTTGAATCGATAGGAAAAAAAATTTCACGCTTTTAAATTGATAGTTTTATTATCTTTCGTGCCCCTAATTGATAAAACTCCTAAAATTTTTTCTATGTTCGGTTTTTACCAAACAACAACAGTTATATAAATCGAAAGTAATTAAATTAATATTAATTAATTTAATAATTTATCCACACATAGAATTGGGTAGAGTCAACGGAGTTAGATAACTTCCAAAGATATTAAAAGGATTGCTTTTCTTTTTGAAAAACGAACGGCAATTCACGATTCTACGGGAATTAATGAGAATTTCCTCATGCTCTCTTTTCTTCTACGCTCTAGAATATAGAGAAGTCACAGGGTGATTTCTCTATTGATAAATACACGCATCACAACATACACAGTCTAAAAGCGCATTTAAATTGTGAACAATGGAAGCAATCCGCGATCAATTCGTGTGGTTGTGTTTCGGACTAAGAGATCCCAGTATGTACGTATAATTCAACCGGGTTCTTTCTTCTGCTGCAATATTCTGGAATTGAGGTTCACTACAAAAAACACGCGTTTTACCGACGGAAATTAGCGACGGTTACAAGAACCGTCGCAAATAGCGATGGTTTTTACGACGATTACGGTCAAATGGTCAAAGTCAACAGTTTTAGCGACGGTTTTAGCTACTGTTTTAGCGACGTTTTGGACTAACCCCTTTAGCGACTGTATTAGCGACGGTTTTTTCGATGGATTTAGCGACGGTTTTTTTAGCGACGGTTTTAGCGACCGATTAGAGACGGTTTTTTTTTTATTTAAACTTTTTTTATTTAAATTTTTTTTTATTTTTTTAATATTAATTATGTATTTTTTTTTATGTTTCAGGATTATACTAGGTTTTTTAATTGTTGTTAATGCACCTTACCGTGTATTTAATTTATAATCACTTGGAGAAGAGTTCCACGTGACCGTAGTCAGATCTATTTCGAAGAATTTACGGTATAAAATTTAATTTATAGTATATTTAAATATATATATTGACTAAAAGTAGTACTTGTTTAAATAGAAAAGTAGTATTTTTTTAAATGAAAGTAGGGATCTTCTATGGTCAGGAAGGCTTTCGCCCTTCCTGACGTCAGGGAACCCCTTAATTATTGTTGGATTGTTGATCCAACGTATAATTTTAATTTTAAATGATCGTCCTTTGCACTAGTACGTTTTTGTTGTGCATACTGCGATCGCACTGCATCGCCTACTAATAAATGAAATTAATATTTATAAAATGACGAAATTATCCCTTCAATAAAAAAATAACAAATATATATCTTTATTAATATTTCATTTTTATATTACAATACTTTTAAATATAATTAAAATTACTATATCCCTATTCAAAACATTCGAGCCCTAGAAATCAATTGTGCCTCAAAATAGTTCCCAATTCTTCTTCAACTATTCAACTCATCATCGTGATTGGAAGTGGCAAATCTATGTTAATTGAAGCCCTATTCCGATTGACTGAACCCGCTGGTGGTAGAATACTCATAGAAAAAAAACTCATCGTGATGTTGCTGCTTTCAATTGTAAAAACTGTGGCGATGCGAAATTGCGGTCGTGCCAGAGGGTTACGCGGCGATGCGAAATGCAGCGATGGACGACGCTTATGACGCTATTGAATTGGCTTTGGTTTTGGTGGTGAAGATATTTACGATTGCGAGTAGTCCTAGTTCTTTTTCATCATTACGGCCTCAAACTATAAGATTATTGCTTTGAATTTATTGAATTTGGTTTAATGGATTATTGTTAGATTCAGATGAATAAGGTTGTCAGGAATATGTTCAACTATAAATTATTTGTTCGTTTTTATAGTGAATTCAAATGAATGTTTCCTGACAAGAATGCAAGAAATGTCATTGGATTACCATTTTACAGTTGAGCAAGAAGTTGGATCAGCTACTCATGCCTTCTTTGGTTTCAATGGTAACACTTCATCATGCATGAACCCTTTAGCCATCAAATGCCACTTTTATTTCTTATGCCTAATGTAGAAATTTAAGTAAATTCTCTCTGAATTGGTTTAATTTATATAATCAAAATGGGTTGAAATGATAACTAATGATGCTCCCTTTTTGTGGTATACTATCGCTTTGCCACAAAGAGACATGCTTGAATACGAATCATTAGCCTCTACCTCTAGTGAGATTGTTATGTCCATTCTATAATGATCATCATTTTCATGGAAACTTAGTCTAGCTAGTAATCATACATTAACCATAACAAAGAGTAACCGTTTCTCAGGAACTGGTGGGATATGGAGATTTGGCGCAATAAATGAGGCAGGAGGGTGGAAAGACAGGACCACAAGTGGAAGACATGGATCTTGCTGTTAGAGCTGGTCTCAAAGGCTGGAGATTTCTCTACCTAGGAGACCTTCAGGTACATCTTTTTTTTAATTTTCATTTTTCATTCTTTAATTTTCGTAACAATATTCGTCTTTTCATTAGGTGAAAAGTGAACTTCCCTATACATTCAAAGCCTTCAGATTCCAGCAACATAGGTGGTCATGTGGTCCGACCAATTTGTTCAGGAAAATGGTGCTGGATATTGCTACGAACAAGGTTAGTTTAGCGTTTAAGAATGTTTGATAACTATATTAATCCTGAAAATCAAGAATTAGAAAGTTTTATGTAATTCAATTTCTGTTTTGCAGAAAGTTACTCTGTACAAGAAGTTTTATGTGATCTACATCTTCTTCTTTGTTCGAAAGCTCATTGCCCACATGTTCACTTTCTTCTTTTATTGCGTGGTCATTCCGATGACAATTCTTGTTCCAGAGGCTGATGTTCCAAAATGGGGTGCCATCTATATCCCCTGCATCATAACCATGCTCAACTTAGGTGGAACTCCAAGGTATGCATACCTATCACTTTATAGTATAACAACTAATATTGTTGAATAAAACACAGAAAATGAAAACCAGTTACATCATAATACTGGTTTACATAAGACTTGTCCTTATGTCTTTCTGATTTTTAATTTCAATACCATTGTGACCTTTTCAGATCATCTGCTGTTTTATTGGGTTCTTTTCGAGAACGTGATGTCTTTCCATAGGACAAAGGTGACATTCATCGGTCTCTTCGAGGCTAAAAGAGTCAACGAATGGGTGGTGACTGAGAAACTTGGAGATACTCTCAAGAACAAATCAAACAACAAATCAACTAGAAAATATTTGTCCAAGCTTCTTGGAGATAGGTAATCAATTAACAAACTTCTTCATATAAATCACCAAATATTATTACAAATGTTACATTTTCTTACTTGAGTTCTTTTTCAGGATCAACCAACACGGCAGGGGTGGAGCTAGGATAAACAACAAATGATTGATAAAAAAATTATCTGGTGATAATAAATTTTTACTACATGCGGGAGATTAGCATTGCATTATCATACCTCAACCAAATTTATAATACATTTTTAGCAACTTCCTTATATATATATATATATATATATATATATATATACATTAGCAAATAATAATGAAAATGAAAATTTTCATGTTACAAATAAAACATGTCAATTTCCTATTAAAAATAAAATATATTAGCATTAATAATTAATAACAAATAATTATTTTAGTAACTTCACGCAAAAAAGTAAAGGACTTATTGGGTTATTTATTAATAATTTATAATTATTGATTTAAATGAAGAAAAATAATTGCATGCTATGTATATAAAAGTTAAGACAAAATTTCGTATAAGACGGTCTCATACATAAGACGGGCACAAACTAACACAAGTCAACACTCATTCATTTTAAAGTGTTAAAGCGTCAATGCCCAAATTATACCTCGTCTCACGCAAGTATATCTCAAAATTTAAATAGCCTTGCAAAATAAATAACATATATTAATTACAATAAAATGATGAATAATTATGTTATCTATTTTGAAATGAAATACAATAAATAAAGAAATGAGATTGGAGCTTAATTTGATATATAGAGTGAAAATATAACTTGGGGGTGGGGTAGTAGTAAGGGGGGTGGGGGGTCATGGCCCCCCTAAACTACAACATCCCTCCGCCCCTGCTACACGAGCTGGAATTATGGGTACATTGGCACGATAGTTCCGAGCTCTTAGCAACATATGAAGAGCATTTCTTGATCATCTATTTATCTCTTCCACTTGTTTCTGGTATTTAATTTGTATCCTAAACAAAAGTTGTACACACGATTGTTTGCTCGATTAGTTGAACGATTTGTTTTCGTATAATGGAGAATGAAAGGGGTTCGATTCGCCTGGAAATTTCCTGCTCATTGCCAGCAAAAATGGCGGAGAAGAATAGGAAGAATGCATGTTTTTATCGCAATTCGCTTTATTCATATGTTAAATCTTAGACTCATGGAACATCTCTATAAACCAGTCTTATAATTATTGCTTAATTAGTTGTATGAACACTAATCATTCGAGTTGTTACTCAATATTTCTAGGTAAGTTGTAGTTTTTGCTTGTGTTAAAATTGATTCTTTGTTGCTAACTGGATTCTCAAGTTTATTGTCGTAGGCATTCATAAAGTTTTCGTGTATTATTGTTTCCTCTTTGCAACTTTATGAGCTTATTTCATTAACAATGACTTCAAAATTAATATCCGTACAACGAAGACGCCCTTAACATTTGGATTTTTCCCTTTTTTGAAATTCTTCCAGAATTCCTCACTTTGTCACTCGGTGTAGACAAACAAAAGGCGGCGACTGAGTGCAATGGAAGAGGCAACAACGAGGGGAGAGGCATTGATGGCCACAACAACAACAAATTAATATTATTGATAAAAAAAAAAAAAAACACAAAGGTTCGCAGACCATAGATAAGAATGGAAAGGACTAAAAACCTATATAAAAGGACCAACTCAAATCTAATCTAATAATATCCCAAAAAAGAAAATAATCGAAAATAAAATGATAAAGTAATAGATCTTGGACTATTGCATGTCTTGTCAATCTTGAAGATCTTGCCATATCTTGTAAATTATGGGACACTATCTTTCATTCTTGCCACCCTTTGCCTTTTCGCCAAGTTTCCTTTTTCACCCGGCTTACTAGCTTGCCAGGCCCGCTGCTGCTTGGGCTTTCATCTTAGCCTGCCTTGCTCGATTATAGGCGTTCTTTAGTTGGATGAAGAATACCAGTTGTCACATAGAACTTTCAGTGCTTTAAAAAAGTGCATAGTGTTGAGAAACAGATTGACCAAAGTACAGTCACTACCATCTCGACATCCTCAACCCCCAACAGCCTCTTTGCCTGGATCAACCAATCATCGGTCGGTTCATCCGGGCAAACGGAATAATTAGGATATAAATCAACTACTCTTCGATAGGCACTCTATAATTCCTCACATCCCACACTTTAATGGATTTATCGAAAGATGCAGTTGCAAGGATGCAATCATCATACTTGTTCCAGTCACATGCCAGGATTTCAAATTCATGAGCATGAAGAATCATGGTAGACCCTAATGAACAAATTGTTGTCACAAATAAAACTTTGATCAATGGTCATATACTGTTTGCCCCAAAAAAGGAACCATCTTGTTGTATTCATCATTCATGAAGTTAAGTACCTACATGATTCTACTACTATTAGTCTGTCAAAATCTCTAACCTAAGTTAAAATTCATCAACAATTTAATGCCTAAATCATGAACATACCAAAATACTCATACGTTTACCAAATAATAAACCTAGTTACTCATATAAATCAAACAATTTCCGATTTCTAGTATAAAACAGATCAATTGCTCCAATATACATTCAGAAGAGATTACCTGGTTCGAGAACATCCCAAATGCGGGTGATACAATCGCCGAAAGCAGAAGCAAAAACATCGGCATGTCTAGGGTTCCACGCGGCGGAATACACACAATAAGCATGTTCCTTAAAACTCCTCACACTCGCCGGCCTATCTACAGTCCACACAATACGAGGACACTCGAGCAACTTGAGTGCATAAACTAACCCAAAATAATTAGGGTTCTTCATTCCTCTGAATTGGAGAAAAAATTAAAAAATAAGTTAATGGGGTTCTTTGTATTTGATTTGTAAACGATTTTTTTTTATTAATATAACACAAATAGGAGTTAAGTAAATTTATAGGTTTGTATTTGTTATTAAAGAAAATGTTATAAGGATATTTTAGTAATTTTATGTTTTTTATTAAAAAAAATAATTATTTAGTTTTATGGCGAAATTATATCGCCCATGGCGAAATTAATTGACGTGGCAATTTTTCATTGGTTCCCTAACGTCAGGAAGGGCGAAAGTCTTCCTGACCGTAGAAAAGCCCAAGAAGGTATTACTTGTTAAATGAAAAATAATACTTAAGTTTAAATAGAAAAATAATACTTATTTAAATAGAAAAGTAGTACTTGTTTAAATGAAAAGTAGTACTTGTTTAAATGGAAAGTATTACTTGTTTAAATAGAAAAATATAACTTGTTTAAATAGAAAAGTAGTACTTGTTTAAATAGAAAAGTAGTACTTGGTTAAATTAAAAGTATTACTTGTTTAAATTAAAAGTATTATTTAAATAATAGAAAGTATTACTTGTTTAAATGAAAGGTATTACTTGTTTAAATGAAAATTATTACTTGTTCAAATAGAAAAGTAGTACTTGTTTAAATGAAAAGTAGTACTTGTTTAAATGAAAACTATTACTTGTTTAAATAGAAAAAAAAATTACTTGTTTAAATAGAAACTTGTTTAAATAAAAAGTAGTACTTGGTTAAATTAAAAGTATTGTTTAAATAATAGAAAGTATTACTTGTTTAAATGAAAGGTATGACTAGTTTAAATAAAAAGTATTACTTGTTAAAAAAACAATATTACTTGTTTAAATAGAAAAGTAGTAGTTGTTTAAATAGAAAAGTAATACTTGTTTAAATAGAAAAATAGTACTTGTTTAAATAGAAAAGTAGTACTTGTTTAAATAGAAAAGTAGTATTTGTTTAAATGAAAAATAGTACTTGTTTAAATAGAAAAGTAGTACTTGTTTAAATGAAAAGTATTAGTTATTTAAATGAAAGGTATTACTTGTTGAAATAAAAAGTATTACTTGTTAAATGAAAAGTATTACTTATTTAAATAGAAAAGTAGTACTTGTTTAAATGAAAAATAGTACTTGTTTAAATAAAAAGTAGTACTTGTTTAAATGAAAAGTATTACTTGTTTAAATAGAAAGATATTATTTGTTTAAATAGAAAAGTAGTAATTGTTTAAATGAAAAGTATTACTTGTTAAAATGAAAAGTAGTACTTGTTTAAATGGAAAGTAGTACTTGTTTAAATAAAAAGTATTACTTGTGTAAATTGAAGTAGTACTTATTTAAATAGAAAATTAATACTTGTTTAAATTAAAAGTATTACTTGTTTAAATAGAAAAGTAGTACTTGTTTAAAAGGAAAAGTAGTACTTGTTTAAATAGAAAAGTAGTACTTGTTTAAATAAAGGTATTATTTATTTAAATGAAAGGTATTACTTGTTTAAATGAGAAGTAGTACTTGTTAAAATGAAAAGTAATACTTGTTTAAATGAATAGTAGTACTTGTTTAAATAGAAAGTATTACTTGCTTAAATGAAAAGTAGTACTTGTTTAAATAGAAAAGTCATTCTTGTTTATATGAAAGGTATTATTTATTTAAATGAAAGATATTACTTGTTAAATGAAAAGTATTGCTTGTTTAAATAGAAAAGTAGTAGTGGTTTAAATAGAAAAGTATTACTTGTTTAAATGAAAAGTAGTACTAGTTTAAATAGAAAAGTATTACTTGTTTAAATAGAGAAGTAGTACTCGTTTAAATAAAAAAGTAGTACTTGGTTAAATGAAAAACATTATTTGTTTAAATTAAAAGTATTACTTGTTTAAATAGAAAGTATTGCTTGTTTAAATGAAAAGTAGTACTTGTTAGAAAGTATTGCTTGTTTAAATAAAAAGTAGTACTTTTTTTAAATAGAAAGTAGTATTTGTTTTTAAAAAAATAATTTTTTAGGACATATACAATTTTAAAAGAATATAATTATTTATTTATAATTTATAAAGTAAAAAATATATATAATTAGTATTTTAAAGATTATTAGATAGTTAAATTAAACAAATGAAATAAATAATTTTTTAAAAAAAGTGAAAAAAACGAATTAAAATAAATATAATTTTAATATAATACAATTTAATTTAATTTAATTTAAATTAATAAATAAATAAGTATAATAATTATTATATTAAAATGTGGTTAAATCATTAAATTAGATAATTGAAATAAAGGATTTTAAATTTTTTTTGAAAAAAAACTGATTTTTAGGACATAGAATTAATTTCATTAAGTAAACGCAAGAAAGCAAATTCTCGATCGGTTTGATCCCCGCTCAGACGCCCATAGGTTCCGTGTTCGGTCCCCCTTGGGAGCGAAAATTTGCCTCATTTAATTGGGAGGCTTGGTGGCTTATACATGATATGCTTGGTGGTTGGGTTCGAGATGGTCTGTGGCTCGGGTTGTTCAGTGCCCACTATTGAGAGGCTTGGTGGCTTATATATGATATGCTTGGTGGTTGGGTTCGAGATGGTCCGTGGCTCGGGTTGTTCAGTGCCCACTCGGGCGCCCCCTGGGCTCAGGTTCGAACCACCGCGAGTCTTTTTTTTCGTAAATTCACGCTTTAGCGACGGGTTTAGCGATTGATATAAAAAAATAATAATAATAATTAAATTAAAAAAAAAACTGTCGCTAAATTTGTCGCTAATACCGTCATTAAATCCGTCGCTAAACAGCGATAGTCACAAAAATCGTCGTTACGATTAGTGATGCAGGAAGAAGCGTGAACTACACTAAAACCTTCTCAATCTCTGTTGATTCCCATAGAAATACCGGTAAAAAGGAAAAGAAGAGAAAACACTCTTTCAATATTTTAATTCCTATTCAACTTCACTGAATGAAAAGGTTACAGGACTGACTCTAAATAGAAAAACCCTAACACCAATTACGGTAATATAATAAATATTAATAAATTACATTAACTATTAATTTCCTAATTAAATTGTGATTATAATAAATTAAGATCTTCATCGCGATCTCATCTCCATCAATTAGCGACCCTCGATTCAACGACGGATTATTTTACGTCGCCAAAACCGTCGCTAATGTCGTTAGCGACGATTTTTTTGTCGCTAAAATCGTCGTTAAACCCCGTGGTTAGTGATTTTCTAACCCCTGTATTCCAACATAAACAAACGAAAAAACGAAGGATCTACATGTGAGAAAGCAACAATAAAGCAAACAATATATTTTTTATTTCTTTCCTCGACAACTACCCAAGTAAAATATGGCAACATGTTATTTTCCACCACTTCTGTGTCGGCCCGTAATACTAAATGCAAAGGGAAACTATTTATTTAATCCAAATAAAAGAGAGTATAGAGTACATACCTTTTTTATTGGAGAAGCAAATGCCCCAGAGAAAATTACAGTAGGGTCTTTAGATAGAGAAACAAGAATACATCAATTGGAAAGAACCGAAGAATTATTGAAAATGTCAAAACATTAAGACAAAAGCATGTTTATTGGAATCGATTGTATTAAGATAGCATGATTAATTATTTATTTATATTTTGATGATATTATTCCACGCTTGATCTATTTTTGTGTTTTTTAATGAATTTAGATGCCCTTCGTGGAGTATTGATTTGAGGTGGAGAAGCCCATGACATTGGCCCAATTAATTTAATTTCGGTGAAATGAAATGGCAAGATGGTAAGGAGAGGTTAACCGCACCCCCTGAGTTAATAGATACGCCCACAACTCTTATTTTCTACCAAATATACCCTTTTCTTCACGTTACTGTTCTTCAATTTATCCCAGCGTTTTTTTTCTCAGATTGCAGCAACCCATTGACAGCACCGCCGCTCCCCCTCCGCTCCATCCTGCCCTCCTCAACACGCAGCCAACCACCGACGCCCACGACTGTTCACCTCCTCGCACAACAACCGTCGTCGCCTCCCCGCAGAACAACCACCGCCGCCTCCCCGCACAACCACCGTCTCTCCGTCACTGGCGCCTGAATCTAGTCTCAGGTGTTTATCCCAACCTTTTTTAACATTAAAAAATAAAATGAACAGCGCCTAAATTTTCTTCGTGAAAATTTGTTTTTATTTTGTTATTTTGGGTTTTTTATTTTATTTATTTGAGTATAGATTTTGGGTGTATGGGATAGTAATTTTGAGAAGCATTTTTAACTGTAATTATGATGAGATTTGACTTTGAGAGTTCTTGGAAAAAGATGGAAAAATAATACCTGCAATAAGAGGAAATGGAGCTTACCTGCAATAAGATGAAAAAGATGGAAAAAGGTGCGGTGTGAGGGGCGGCGCTGGGTGGAGCGTGGAGGCGGATCTTCTGGATTAATTTACAGAGAGCCGGTAGGGGTATATTTGGTAGTTTACTTATTATTATGTGGGTGAATCTATTAATTATGGGGGTGTTAATAACCGGACTCACCAAAGATTTGTTAAAAGATTTGCTTTACTTATTTTCGTTGGAGATAAAGGAATAATAATAGAGGCCATAATTAATGGGCCTAGGGAACCTACTACTATATATTGCTTATTAAGATGAATGAAGACGCCAATTTTGGTGTAGCGGAAACACGCACGACAGGAGGCAATTTTGGGGAGACGCACGCAGCAGGAGACTTTTTGGAGGACGCAACACACTATTGTAATTTTTAGAGTTTTATTTAGTACTTTTGTTTACTTCAATTCCAAGAATTTCTGAATTCGTATTTTAATGTCTGTTATTTGATTTGAGACGTTTATAACATTTATCTTGAAATTGTTTATTTCATCTAATTTAACTTTCAACATATTTGGATGTTTAATTTGGATTGACCACCTAGGTTAGATTATTCTTGTATGTTTGCTAGTTCGTGAATTTGTAATCCGTAATTGTTACAAATTTATAGCAATTGGTAGCAACTAGTAATTTGCTAGGGTGATTTAAACTGGGTTCTTTCGAATCGAGCTTACGTATTCGGGAATTTGTTTGTCCTTTATCCTAGAGTTTAATGCTTTTGGCTGGATTAAATTAAGATTGTATCTAGACTGTTCAGTTAAAAAGAATCGTTGGAGAGCTTGTTTCAATTTAGTATAATTAAAGGATAAAAACCGATAGTCAGAGCTTGTTGACTACTGAGGGGCATTAATCTTGTGGATAAATAGAGTAAACGTCGATGTCAGTTAACAACATTAAAGTCGAGGGATGAATGAACTGTGAATTGGAGTACCTTTTTATTATTGAATTTCTTTATTTAATTTATTGATTTAAGTTTTAGTTATAGAATTCTTATCCAAATCCCCCCCTTTCTGTGTTACGTGTTTGCTTTTATAAATTCATACAATTAATATAATAATTATTCTGCGTTCCCTGTAGATCGACCCTTACTTATCCTACTACACTCTAGTGGATTGGTTAAGGTAATTAATTTATTTTTGGGTGTCCGCGACAGCACACCAGAACAGCGGCGGTTTGCCGATGGAAAATTCAAACTATGTCAAATCGGATCGTTTAGCGACGGCTAAATCCGTCGCTAAAGTCGGACCCGGGGCACCAAATGTCTCGGCACTAGGACTATCGCCCAAGCCGAGTTTAGCAATGGTCTTTTGAATATAGCGACGGTTCATATCCGTCGCTAAATTCCAATTATATAACCTGACACATAACATTCTGACGCAGTTTTTTCCACAAATAGTACGTCCGCCGCCGCCGTACGCCGTTCGTTTTTGCCGTCCTGAGCATTCAGTGCACGTGAAAAACTTCGTATCGTCGCGTTCTTCCGTTTGACGATAATTTTTCTAATTTTTAAGCGTTTATTTTCTTGTTTTATATACATACATGCGTGTGTGTATATATATATATATAATTCAAAATTATTAGATTAATGTATATTAATTTTGATATAATTTCGATATTATTAGATTAAAGTTAGATTACTGTTAGAGATATATATTAAATTAATGTTAGATTAATTATATATCCATGTTAGTTTAATTAGTCAATTATGTATATCCATGTTAGATTAGTCTAGTTGATTAGGATATTAGTCTGGTTAGATAATATCAATTTAACGTACATGTTAGATTATGAAATTATGTTTATGTAATTATTTTATTATGTGATATATATATATATATATATTTTAGAATTATTAGAATTTTTAGATTGTTGGTTGACTAGGATGAGTTTATAATAATACAGTCGAAAATCTGTCCAAATTTAGGCACGATTTTAATTAATTAATTTATGTCAAATTATTTGATTGGTTAGATTGTTATTCAATGTGTTAGGAATTAGAATTGAAATTTATTGGTTGACTAAAAGATGAGTTTTATATAATACAGTCGAGACTCTGTCGAAATTTGTTGGTTAATTAAATTGTTAGTAAAAAATATTATGAATTTATTTTATATATTGCAGATGAATACTAGTCAAGGTGGAAGTTAAAGGATAAAGAATCGCGGCAAATGGACAATGGTCGAGGCAGAGGTGGTGGTCGGGGCGACGGGTTGGTTTCTTAGAGCACCAGGTGGAAGAGGATCCTTAGACCTCAAGTGAACCAGCATCCACCCGCCCACGCCGGGTCGAGCTCGCAGCACCCGCCCCCGGCAAGGTCATCTCCAACAGGGTCGAGCTCAGGCTCGGCCTTTGTTCATCGTGGCTCGGCCCCCACTGCTCGATTGGTGATCAATCTGAGCTCGCAAAGGTAAGTTATAATTTTTACTTATTAATTTGTTTAGTTATACAGTTAATTATTTAATTATACTTATTAATTTTTTAATACGTTTCAACATCATACCCGGTCATGAGGCTTTCGGTTTAGTCACTAACTCCATTTTACGAGTTGGAATTGCTATGGGGCCCCATAGTTGGAGAGGCGTGTTTGAAGAACAACACCAACTCTACTTCGACGAGTTTAGGGTATGTACAATAATTGATTACTTATTTTAATTTAATATATATATATATATTGTTATATATAGATTAAATAAAGTTTGTGTTAATGAAATGCAGAAACAGACGAAGTGGAGGGATGGTTTGACACCGACTGATTTCTACAAGCCGTTCTGTAAGCTTGCCCAAGCTCGGTACAAGGACTTGCTTTATAGGTGGCATGCCGGGTGGAAGGATGAAGGACTGGATATGACGGATGAGATGGACCTAGGTGTTCTGGGCGTCGATAGTGGCGGTTTGGAGCGACCTCAAGATACCGTGAGAGATCGATGTGTTGGGAAGAATAGTCAAAATCGCCTCGAGCCGGAGGGGGGATGGGGAGTCAGGGCACAAGGTCAATCCCTACGATTCTGGATCACCGCATGGCAGAAGTAAGTAATATAATTTATTTAATTGTCCAATAAGTTCATAATTAATATTTAATATTTTTATTTGTTAACAGGAACTACGGATCGGACGCCCTCTAAACGCTCTTGAGACGTTGGCACTCGGCCACCCCTACGAAGAGGAGACAAGGACCTCCACCTATTGGGGTTATACTGGAAAGTATGTTTTTACTTTGTATAACCAAACTGGATTTCTGTATAATTAACTGAAATAAATTATTTATCACTAATGCTTTAAATATCATTGAATGTTACATATATTTACTGCAAAACTGCTCAATAAATAAAGACGTGTTACATTGTAGTTAATTTAGTGATACCGCATCACGTAAGATTAAATTAACAAATCCCTTGTAACTAAAAAGTACTGCCTGTTCATGACCTAGACGAAATGAACAATCCATCGTGAAAGGTTGAAGTGTAAGACTCAGATTGGCTTGTCTTGACCAAGAGATTACACTAGTACATGACTGATGCACTAAAAAGGACCTACAGGAGGATAAATTCTTCAGCACTGAATTAGGAAGAATTAGACCTCAGTGGTTCGTTATTTCTTAATCTTCGTCCCTTAAATAAGATCGTGTGTGGTTAGTAATTATTGCTTTGACTTATGACGGGTAAAGAATCAATGAGATTCAATACTTTATATCTTGGGCAATATTATTGGTCACATACGATTGCTAAGATTTAATACTTAAGAATCAAAGCACGCTTTGTTCGACGCCCTCTGGGAGGTTCATAAGATTTATCATACCAAATCTTGCAAGTGGAATTAGTTTTCCAGTATGGATAATAATGTTGAACCGTTCCTGACCAAGGACAAAAGATATTAATTAAAGGAAAGTTGTTTCAAAGGGCTTGAATTAATTAATGGGTCGATAATCTTAAACACGGAAATAATAACCGGGAGCCATATTAACAGTAATATGGGTTAAGATAGATAGTGCAATATTAATTATGTAGTGGGATTAATTAATATTTATGGGCTTGAATAATATTGTGGCTCAATATTAAATATTCAAAGTTCATTAGAAGGTCCAATCTTAATTCTCCTAAAGGCCCCTCAAGTAGCCCAAGCATAATGTCCAATAACTGAAAAGGTGTTTAAAATAAAATAAATTATGGTTGCTTATTTTTTCCAAATTTTTTTGAAAATTATAAATAGCAAGGGGATAAAGATTTTCTTTGAATTTTGTTATGGAATGAAGATATGTATTCTTGGAATACAAGATTATCTCATTAAATTCAAGAAGTCTCCCACTTGGTTATTTATATGGGGATTTTTGAAAAATAAGAAAAAAGAAGGAAAATAAAGATTTTCTTGATTTTCTTGAAAAAATATTATGGAAGATATGTATTCTTGGAATACAAGTATATCTCATAAATTCAAGAATATCCAAATCTTGGAATCTTTATCCTCATTTTTTTCGAAATTCCATAACAATAAGAGAGTGGGATTTTATGGAAAATTTTAATTAAGGAGAAAAGAATATATGAGATATATATTCAAGATTTCTTGGAGATCAAGAAAGAGATTTTCTCTTCCTTTTTTCCTAGCAAAAAATCGGCCACCGCCCTCTTATAAATAGGGGATGGTTTTTTCATCCCCAATTGCAATTTCATGTGTTGGAAAAATTAGAAATCCACAAAGGTGGTGCAACATAATTTTATTTTTCCCTTTTGTTAAATTGTTGGCGATTTCCTACCACCGGATTGTTGAACAAGGATAAGGAAATACTTGAGAAGGTCTTTTAGTGTGTTCGTGTGAACGGGATCCATCTTCTCAACGGTTGTCACTCTGAGAGGTTAGTTCACGTAAACACGTAGCAATTCCGCATGCATAGGATTTATGTGAACTGTTTATATGCATGATTTGTTGTTGAATTATTATTTGAATTAATATAGGATTAATTCATGCTAATAATAATTTTTAGAATTAAAATTGTATTTAAATATTCATCCCGAATAGATCCGGGCAATTAATTCCCCAACAACTGGTATCAGAGCCTCGGTTTCGGGCTCTGAGTTTTAAATTGTAATTTAATTCATTTTTCATTAAATTTAAAATTGGATAGTAGAATTGCTAGATCTTTTTTGCAGGTATCCAATTGTCATGGTATTTAATGAATGATTAAATTTATGCATGCATATAAATTGTGGTTTTTAATTCGATTCGTTCGAATTCGTTTTGCCTCGTGAGAAAATCCACGAGTAGATTAGGATTTGTTTGATTGGTTCAATGTATTAGACTAGTCTAGATTTAAGTTTATTTATTTTTCGTAAATAAATTATAATCGGATCGTGAGCCAAGAGGGGACGATGAATTAAAGATTTGACGGATCGAGAACCGGCACAAAGTCCGGTAAGGCCGCGCTTAAACGTGCTAAGGGAGGCACGCGCTAGAACGCGGACGACGCCGGAGCACACGGAGTAGGGCAAGGCCGGGCTGGTCGAAAGGTGAGGCCAGGATCGACCAGACACGGTGCCCGCAAAGACCGTCGGCGCGATCGGTGGATCGCGCGAAAGCGAAGCGAAGGCTTAAGGCTCGCCACGCGACGAAAGTGAGGCACGGGCTAGATGGGGCGAGGCCGAACGCGAAAGGGCGTGGAAGCGCGTGGACAAGACGGGCGCCGTACGCTGGTACGCCAGGCCGCAGGATTCGCCGACTCCGCCCGAAGCGCACGGGCGATGTCGCAAGGCGCTTTATGCTGCGAATTACCACGGGCGCAAATCGACACGGCCGGGGAAGTAAAGCGCCGACACTTCGACCCGCCGGTCGATGACTTGGCTCGACGGGCGTAAATTATTTTTTCGGAGACAATGAGTGGGGAGCTTTTCGAGACGAACGATGAAGGCTATGAAGACGATTTTCAAGATCAAGACATGACAAAATTAATCGTGACAATTGAATATATGTGTCCAACGGTTTTAATTTTTTGTTTTGATGTTTTACATTATTTTGTGCTTATTTAAATTGTGTTTAAATATGCGATGCATGAGAAAATGTTTTGAAAAATCTCACCTTCGAAAATTACTAAGTATGTTTAAATAATTAATTGACAATTTTATTCCGGATAATAAAATTGAATTAATTTTGACCTCCATGATTTATTTATTTGTGGATTCTTTTGGAGAAAATTCTCCATGGACGCCAAAAGATAGATTTCACATGAATAAATTCGAAAGGATGATTGTGGGTTATTATTAGTGGCTTATTTATGACCTCCCCACGAGGTTTCGTTCAAAACAAAATAATAATTTTGTATTTAATCATGGTTATTACTTAGGTATAAAATTGATATGCATATACTTCCCCGAAGTCCCTGTCAATTTTATATTGGTCAAGTGGGAGCCAACTATTAATCTAGATATTAAAGGTTTGTAACTGTTTTCTTGTTTGTAACCTGCTTGAATGTGTTTAAATAATGACCCACCCCACTTGGCTTATTTAAACTGTTTTGAGATGTTATCTGATGCATGTTCATATTTTTTTGAGGATTTAATATGATACATGTGATCGAACCTTTTGATATGTTTGTGCTTATACAAATTGTTATTTATTTCAGTTCAGCATGTCGCAACCTTTTAATCCACTGTTCAATATACTCAAAGATCTTATGCTTAATGGTGAAAATTATATCGATTTGATTTACAAAATAAAACTTGTCCTAGCCGCATCACCATCCAAATGGGTACTTGATACACCAAAACCCAAAAAACCAGCTAAGGGTGTCGGAGTATGAGACGAGATGCAATATGGTGAATGAGAGCTGGCAAATGAATTGATGAAGGATACAATTCTGACACATCTGTCAGATTTGTTGAAATGCTTTCACCAAGGATATGAGTCAGCTGCAGACATCTTGCAGAATCTCGAAGCGATGTTTGCACATCCGGCCCATATGGCAGTCCAAAGCTTGAAGCAAGAGATGGCTGAATTAAAAATGGAAATAGGAACGACTGCAAGGGAGCACGTGCTTAGGGTTATGGTGCTCTTTGAGGAACTTGAGATCCTCGGCGAAAAGTGTGATTTCAAGACTAAGATTGATTTCATTCTCCAATCCTTACCAAAGAGCTATAATCACCACTATCTTGAGTATCTATGGAAGATCTAGATTTTACAAATGGATGATCTTGTAAATGCTCTCACTTTGTTTGGTTTTAAATGGAGCCCGAGGAAAAGAACTTGGGAAAACAAGAATCTTCTCTTCATTCTAAGTCAAATGGTGGTAAGAATGATGAAAAGAGAAGAAAGTTAAACCAAGCAGACTCAACATCCAGTAAGAGCACGGAATCAAGCATGAGGAAAGCTTTGGAGAGCGGCAGAGTAGGACCTTTGGAGGGCGCAAACTGCTCCAATTCTTCTTAATGGAAAGAAATGTAATTCTCACGCACTAGTTGTTGAAACTTGTTTAGCGGCGTATGCCTCACATTTATGGGTGGTGGATACGGGATCCAATCGATCATGTTTGTTTCACTTTTACGGGTTCAGCCGGACCCAAACAACTTAGTGGGAGTGAGATACTCATCACTCTGGGCGATGCTACGAGAGTGGCAGCTGAAGCAGTGGGAGAAGTGCACCTGTCTTTTGAAGACAGAGTTTTAATTTTAAGAGATGTTCTTTACGTTCGTAGTTTTAGGAAGAATTTAATTTGGGTTTATAAACTTTACCTTGATGGATATTCGTTACTTTTTGACAAAGTTGTTACCATTTTCTTTATGATAAATTTATCCATCATGGAACGTTGTCGAATAATCTCTATACAATTAATCGTGCACACCACTCACTTAAATGCATCCTATAACACATCAACTATTTTCGATAAAAGAAAACGCTCATCGAGGTGAACGAGACACTTCTATGGCATCTCGTAATGGAACATATTAATCTAAAAAAGATTCAAAGGTTGGTAGAAGATGGTTCATTGGAGTCTCTCCCGGGTTGAACCAATTCCAACTTGCGAATCATGTTTGGAGGGTAAAATGACCAAGAGGGCATTGGCCAAGGGAATAGAGCCAAAGAAGTGTTAGAAATCGTCCACACGCATGCACGTATGTGGTCCAATGTCAATCAAAGCAAGAGGAGGTTATGAGTATTTGGGTCACCTTTATTGATGATTACTCAAGGACGGGCTATATTTTCCTTATGAAGCATAAATCGAGACCTTTGACAAATTCAAAGAATTTAAGGCTCAAGCAGAGAATCATAGGAAAAAATCGATCAAGTCTCTACGATCCGATCGAGAGACGAAAGTACCTCAAATACGATGAGTTTTTGAAATACTTGTCGATGAAGGATTGTATCCCGCCTAATCAGCATCTTTAACCCTCAACAAAACGGGGTTGCAGAGTGAAGAAACAAAACTCTTTTAGAAATGGTTAGATCAATGATGATTTATGCGGATCTACCCAAGTCGTTCTGGGGTCATGCCTTGGAAACAACGGCTTATATTCTGAACTTGGTGCCATCCAAATCGGTTTCCAAAACTCCCAAAGAATTGTGGACCGCAGAAGCCCGGTTTGAGACACATGAGAATTTGGGGTGTCCGACCTACGTGTTGGAAAAGGAAGCCGGAAAATTGGATCCTCGATCAGAATTAAGGTTGTTTATAGGATACCCCGAGGGAACAAAAGGGTGTATGTTCTATGTTCCTGAAGATCAAAAGGTGGTAATAAACACCCACTTTAGATTTTTGGAAGAAGACTATATGAACGAAAGAAAGCCCAGAAGTGAGATTACCTTAAATGAGCTAAGGGGCTAACCTCAGTGCTAACTGTACAAGATGACATACCAAACGACATACTTACACAACCAGAACCTCGTCGTAGTGGGAGGGTTGTAAGACAACCCGAGAGATTCATGGGGTAGAGAGTCCTCAGAGACTTAGTCCCGGCCAAGATGAATCGCACTCCATGGACTTACGACGAGGCAATCCAAGACAAGGTTGTGGTTTCTTGGCAAATAGCAATGGAAGCCGAAATGGGTTCTATAGATCATAACAGAGTGTGGAAGCTAGTCGAACCATTTAATGGGGTCAAACCCATTGGTTGCAAGTGGGTATACAAGAGGAAAAGAGGACAGGATGGGAAGGTGGAAACCTTCAAGGCAAGGCTTGTGGCTTAAAGGTTATACTCGTAAAGAAAGCGGATCGACTATGAGGAAACCTTTTCACCTGTAGCAATGCTCAAGTCCATCCAAATCCTCTTGTCGATTGCTGCGCATCTCGACTTTAAAATCTAGCAAATGGATGTCAAGATGGCTTTCCTTAATGGAAGTCTTGAAGAGGAAATCTATATGCAACAACCTCAAGGCTTCATTGAAAAAGGCCAAGAACACCTAATTTCTAAGCTCAAGAAGTCCATTTATGGACTCAAACAAACATCCAGAGCTTGGAATTAATGTTTTGATCAAGTAATAAAGTCTTATGGGTTTGATCAAAACGAGTACGAAAGTTGTGTGTATAAGAAGCGTGTCGGAACTGCATTGGTATTCTTGGTACTATACATAGACGACATTTTGCTCATCGGGGAAGATGTAAATGTGTTGTCAGACGTAAGGGCATGGCTTTCAAAATAGTTTGATATGAAGGACTTAGGGGAAGCCGGGCACATCCTTGGGATCAAGATCACTCGAGATCGCAAGAAAATGATGATAAGGCTTATCGCAGAAGCTTCATATATGACACCGCTCTTCTTGAAGCGATTCAAAGATGCAGATTCAAGAAAGACTTCGTACCTTTTAGACATGGAATCCATCTATCCAAGGAAATGTGCCCTAAGACACAAAAGGAGATAGATGACATGAAAGACATTCCTTATGCTTCTACCGTCGGAAGTCTTATGTATGCAATGTTGCAGACGAGACCGATATCCGCTTTGCCGTTGGCATGGTAGCAAGATATCAAAGTAATCCCGAAAAGAGCATCGGGCGATTAAGAACATCTCAAGTATCCGAAAAGAACTCGGGATAGAATGTTAGTTTATCAGTCAGATAGTCTAATCCCAATCAGTTACACGGAACCGGATTTCCAATCAGACTTAAATTCCAGAAAATCTACCTCCGGTAGTGTGTTTTGCATGGGGGGAGGAGCCATGACATGGAGAAGCATTAAGCAGAAATGCATCGCCGATTCTACCATGTTAGTTGAATACGCGGGTCGCTATGCGAGGCAAAATGAAAAGAAGCGGTTTGGCTCAAGAACTTCCTAGTGGACTTGGATGTAGTTCAATTTTCCCAAAGACAATCAATGTTTCATCGTGATAATGCCGAGCGCTTGCAAATTCAAGGGAACCAAGAGCCCACAAGGCCAGCAAACACATTGAAAGAAAATACCATCTTATACGAGAAATCGTTAAGAGAGGAGATATAGAGGTGGCAAAGATCGCGTCAGAAGACAACCTAGCAGATCCATTCACAAAGGGTCTGCCCCATAACACATTCGGAGAGACATGTGGAAGGAATGGGTGTCAAGACCGTTGCTAACTGCTTTTGAGTATAAGTGGGGAGATATTATTAGGTTCGTGTAGGTGACATTAGATGTCACGACAGAAACTACACGAGATATGTTGTAGTATACTTAAAAGTAGACTTTGAGTATAAGTGGGAGATTGTTGGGGTTATAATCGAAGGTATGCTTTTACTTTTGTATAACCAAACTGAATTTCAGATTATTTATGAAATAAATTATTTATCACCGATGCTTTAAATATCATTGAATGTTACATATATTTATTTTGATAACTGTTCAATAAATAAGACGTGTTACATTGTAGTTAATTTATTGATATCGATCACGTAAGATTAAATTAATAGTCCCTTGTAACTAAAAAGTACTGCTCATTTCACGACCTAGATGAAAATGAACAACCCATCGTGAAAGGTTGAAGTGTAAGGCTCGATTGGCTTGTCTTGACCAAGAGATTACACTAGTGCATGACTGATGCACTGAATAGGATCTACAGGAGGAAAAATTCTTCAAAGATCAATTAGGAAGAATTAGACCAAATTGGTTCGTTATTTCTTAATCTTCTTCCCTTAAATAGGATCGTATTGTGGTTAGTAATTATTGCTTTGACTTATGACGGGTAGAGAATCAATGAGACTCAATACTTTATATCTTGGGCAATATTATTGGTCACATGTGATTGCTAAGATTTAATAAGAAGAATCATCAAAAAAGCACGCTTTGTTCGACGCCCCCTTGGGAGGTTCATAAGATTTATCATATCAAATCTTGCAAGTGGAATTAGTTTCCGGTATGGATAATAATGTTGAACCGTTCCTTGACCAAGGACAAAATATATTAATTAAAGGAAAGTTGTTTCAATGGATTGAATTAATTAATGGGCTGGATAATCTTAAACACGGAAATAATGAATCGGAGCCATATTAAAAAAAGAATATGGGTTAAGATGGATAGTGCAATATTAATTATGTAGTGGGATTAATTAATATTTATGGGCTTGAATAATATTGTAGCTCAATATTAGATATTCAAAGTCCATTAGGAGGTCCAATCTTAATTCTCCTAAAGGCCCCTCAAGTAGCCCAAGCATAATGTCCAATAACTGAAAAAGGTGTTTAAAATAAAATAAATTATGGTTGCTTATTTTTTTCAATTTTTTTCGAAAATTATAAATAAAAAGGGGAGAAAGATTTTCTTTGAATTTTGTTATGAAATGAAGATATGTATTCTTAGAATACAAGATTATCTCATTAAATTCAAGAAGTCTCCCACTTGGTTATTTATATGGGGATTTTCGAAAAATAAGAAAAAAGAAGAAAAAGAAAGATTTTCTTGATTTTCTTGAAAAAATATTATGGAAGATATGTATTCTTGGAATACAAGTATATCTCACAAATTCAAGAAGATCCAAATCTTGGAATCTTTATCCTCATTTTTTTTCGAAATTCCATAATAATAAGAGAGTGGGATTTTATGGAAAATTTTAATTAAGGAGAAAAGAGTATATGGGATATATATTCAAGATTTCTTGGAGATCAAGAAATAGATTTTCTCTTTCTTTTTTCCTAGCAAAAAATCGGTCACCACCCTCTTATAAATAGGGGATGATTTTTTCATCCCCAAGTGTAATTCCGTGTTGGAAAAATTAGAAATCCACAAAGGTGGTGCAACATAATTTTATTTTTCCCTTTTGTTAAATTGTTCGCGAGTTCCTACCACCGGATTGTTGAACAAGGATAAGGGAATACTTGAGAAGGTCTTTTGGTGTGTTCGTGTGAACGGGAACCATCTTCTCAACGGTTGTCACTCCAAGAGGTTAGTTCACGTAAACCCGTAGCAATTCCGCATGCGTAAGATTTATGTGAACTGTTTATATGCATGATTTACTGTTGAATTATTATTTGAATTAATATAGAATTAATTCATGCTAGTAATAATTGTTAGAATTAAATTTGTATTTAAATATTCATCCCGAATAGATCCGGGTAATTAATTCCCCAACACCACCTACAGCCGCACCACCCACGTGCACGTAAGTAATTAATATTGTATTTCGTAATTATTACACTTGATCTTAATGTTGGGGTTTATACTAAAAAGTATGCTTTTACTGTGTATAACCAACTGAATTTTCTTATTTATTTACTAAAATAATATATTAATCACTGTTGCATTAAATATGAATCAATGTTATATATATTTATTGCAAACTCGTTCAATAAGTTAAGTACGTATTACGTTGTTGTTGATTTGGTTATACCAAATCAAAGAAGATCAAATTAATAGCTCCTCGTAATTAAGTACAAATTCACAACCCAGATGGAAATGAACAAAACATCATGAAAGGTTGAAGTATAAGGCTCAGATTGACTTGTCTTGACCAAGAGATTATACTAGTGCATTTAAATGCACTGAATAAGGACCTACAGGAGGATAAATTCTTCGGTACTGAATATACAAGAATTAGACATCAGTGGTATGCTATTTCTTAATCTCCGTCCCTTAAATAGGATCGTGTGGAATTAATAACTATTGCTTTGACTTATGATAGGAAGAGAGACAATGTGATTCGATACCTTATATCTATGGCAATATTATTAATTACATGACGATATCTATGGCAATATTATTAATTACATGACGATTGCTGACATTTAACACAGAGAATCGTGTGCAAGTACGTCTTGCTTGATTTGTGCCCTCAGTGGGCTCAGAATCTTTATCATACCAAATCTTGCAAGTGGAAATTTATTTCCGGTATGGATAATAATGTTGAGTTGTCTTTACTCCAAGGACAAAGATATTAATTAATATAAAGTTTATTCAGTGGCTTAATTAATTAATGGACTAATATAATCTTAAACACGTGAAATAATGACCGGGAGCCATATTATAGTAAAGTCGTAATATGGGTTAAGATGGATAGTTCAATATTAATTTTATAGTGGAGTAAATTAATATTAATGGACTTGAATAGTATTTGGCCCAATATTGTAGCTTCATAATCCATTGGAGGTCCAATCTTAATTCTCCTAAAGGCCCCTCAAATAGCCCAAAATAAAGTCCAATTAATGAAAGGGAGAAGAAATATTTTCTTGATTTTCTTGAAAAGATTTTATGGAAAGAGATAAATATTCTTGAAATACATAATTATCCCATAAATTCAAGAAGTCAAATTTTGACTCTTATTGCCTTGTATTTTTCGAAAAAATAGGATAAAAAGGGAATAAGATTTTCATGGAAAAATTTAATTAAGGAGAAAAGAATATAGGAGATATATTCAAAATTTCTTGGAGATCAAGAAAAAGATTTTCTCCCTTATTTTTTCATTGAAAAAATTGGCCCCCATAGTCCTATAAATAGGGGATGAATTTTTTATCCCCAATGCAATTCCGTGTGTTGGAAATATTAGAAATCCACAAAGGTGGTGGCAAAATATTTTATTTTTCTCTCTTGTTAAAATCGTTCGTGTGAATCCTCCACCGGATTACCTTCGTGGACTTGGGACACAATTGGGAAGGCTCTTTGGGTTGATCCAACGTCTCAACGGTTGTCTCTACAAGAGGCACGTAATCTCGTAACTCCTAGATTCCACATGCTTAGGATTTACGTGGATTATGTGTATGCATGATTGTTTATTTGCTTATTAATAATTATGTTGAATTGATTTAGGATTAATTCATGTTAGTAATTAATTGATTAGTTTAAATATGTATTTAAAATCATCTCAAATAGATCCGGGCACACATAATTTTCCCAATAACTGGTATCGGAGCTCTGGTTTCGAGCTCTGTCTTGCAGGTGTCCAATTATCATGGTATTTAATGTGTTTAATTTTTCATGAGTATGAATGTTGGTTTTAATTCGACTCGTTCAAATTTGTTTTTCTCGTGAGAAAATCCACGAGTAGATTAGGCTATTTGATTCGTTCAATGTAATAGACTAGTCTAGATTTAAGGTGTATTTATTTTTCGTTAAATAAATTGTAACCTGATCGAAGACGAAGATGGAGACGAGGAGTTAAGACGGACCCTAAATCGCACGCGGCGTGCATTCTTGTTAAATGTGCCGAAAAAAGATATGACGACGCCAAGACGACGCAGACGCCGCCATGTCGAACGGGTATGGCGCGCCGGGTTGCCACGGACGCTGGTGCTGGCGGGCAAAAGCAGATTTCGCCAGCGGATTTGTGGCAAGACGCGCGCTGCAAGACGGGTATGGCTGGCACGCTGCGGACGCCACTGCCCGCGAGAGGGGAGCAGATGCGCGAAAGGCGGCTAAGGCACACGGTGCTGCGGGTACGCTGCGGGCACCTCGCCAAGGCTTCCGAGGTCCGTAGGTGACGCGCTACGTGTTTAGGCACACGGGCGAAGGTCGCTATTAAGTGGTCGGCCGATGCGCTAAAGCATCCCGGCGGTGAGCTACTCGGGCGTGGGCGCTTTTGAGACGAATTTTTTTTTTTTCGAGATGAACGAGGGGAGAAATTCAAGACTTATTATTTCTTTCAAGATCAAGCCAAGGAAAATCAAATCACTACGTTGGATAATTTGTGCCCAATGCGTTTATTTTCTGCTTTGCTTGATTTATTGTTGTTTTTTTATGCTTTATATAATTTGTTTAAATGTGTTTGCATGAGAATTGCCCAACGAAAAATCTCAAATTCAAAAATTACTAAGTATGTTTTAATAATTAATTTGGTTTTGAATCAAATTAATTTTGACCTCCATGATTTATTTATTTGTGAAATTTTTTGGAGAAATTCCCCTACAGGGACGATCATAAGATAGCTTTCACTTGAATAAATTCTCAAAAGGATGATTGTGAATTATTATTAGTGGCGGCGATGACCCTCCCAAGAGACTCGATCAAAACGAAGTAGTAATTCTGCATTTAATCATGGTTATTACTTAGGTATAAAATTGATATGCATATACTTCAATCAAGTCCCCGCCAATTTTATATTGGTCAAGGGGGTTTAATAATTTTTTTTTTTTTTTGAAATTATAGGTTTGTAACTGTTCTTGTTTGTAACATGCTTGAATATGATTTAAATGATGACCCTCCCAAGAGGCTCACTTAAATCTGTTTTGAGATGTTGGCTGATGCATGTTCTTTTTTTTTTTAGATTTTAATATGAATCATGTGATCGAATTGTGTGATTTTCTTTGTGTTGATCCGGATATTGACACAAGATGTATGTTTATTTTTAGTTTCATCATGTCGTAACCTTTTAATCCACTGTTCAATATACTTAAAGACAATCTGCTTATTGGAGAAAACTTTGTTGATTGATATCGAAAACTTACTATTGTCCTCACTGCACAAAGCCATAACTGGGTTCTTACTACACCCAAACCAGAGAAGCCATCTGACAAGTCAACTAAAACGGTTAAGAAAGAATATGCTGACTGGAAGCGTTCTAACGAAATGGCAAAGTGTACCATCTTGGCTTCAATGTCAGTTGTGTTGCAACACCAACACCAAAATGCTGAGACCGCTGCAGACATCATGATCAATCTTAAAGAGATGTTTCAACATCAGAACCGTGTGGCTCGCCAGATCACCATGAGGGACATGCTCTCAATGAAAATGGTGGAGGGAACACCCGTAAGGGAGCATGTTCTCCAGATGATGGCTCACCTTAAAAAACTTGAGGTGCTTGGAGCTGAATATGATATCGAGACCCAGATCGATTTCATACTTCATTCCCTGCCCAAAAGCTTTGAGCAGTTCAGGTTGAATTATCAAATGAACAATCAGAAGTTCACCTTGCCTGATCTGCTACAAGCTCTTGTCTCGGCTGAAGGGATATTAGGAGAGAGCAGCCAAGCTTTAGCGGCAATTGGTCCATCTTCCTCTTCTAGGCCAAAAGGAGGCAAGAAGAAGAAGTAAACCAAAAGTGAAAGCCAAGCTAACTCAAGTGTTGCCAAGGGAAAAGGAAAGGTGAAGAAGGAGGGTGGAGTGAGAAGGAGAAGTGCTTCAACTGCGGTGAAAAAGGACATTGGAGGTCGGCCTGTTCCAAACCCAAAATGAATGGAAATAAAGGTAATTCTCACTCACTAGTTGTTGAAACTTGTTTGGCGGAGTATGCTACCCACTCGTGGGTATTGGATACGGGATCCACTGATCATATATGTTTTACATTGCAGGGTTTCAAGCAGACCCGGCGACTTAGTGAGAGTGAGATCCTCATCACGCTAGGCGATGCTACGAGAGTGGCAGCTGAAGTAGTGGGAGAAGTGCACCCGTCTTTTGAAGACAAGAATTTAATTTTAAGAGATGTTCTTTATGTTTCTAGTTTTTCGGAAAAACCTTATTTCAGTTTCTAAACTATTTGTCGATGGATATTCTGTTCGTTTTAATAAGCATGTTACTGTTTTGCATAACGATGTAATTATCTGTCGTGGAACTTTACGGAACAATCTCTATATTATTAACTGTGCACATCACTCATATAATGCATCGTATAACACATCTACTATTTCATGTAAAAGAAACCGTTCGGCTGACGTGAGCGAAACACTTCTTTGGCACTTGAGATTAGGTCACATTAACCCAAAAAAAGATTCAAAGGTTGGTTCAAGATGGTTCATTGGGGTCTCTCCAGATTGAACCATTTCCAACTTGCGAATCGTGCTTAGAGGGTAAAATGACCAAGAGGGCATTTGGAGCCAAGGGGCTTAGAGCTAAGGAAGTGTTAGAAATCATTCACACCGACGTGTGTGGTCCAATGCAAATCAAAGCTAGAGGTGGCTACGAGTATTTTGTTACGTTTATTGATGATTACTCACGCTACGGATACATTTTCCTAATGAAGCATAAATCTGAGACCTTTAATAAATTCAAAGAATTTAAGGCTCAAGCAGAGAATCATAAGGAAAAGACTACCAAGTTTCTACGATCTGATCTTGGAGGCGAATACCTCAGCGATGAATTTTTGAACTACCTGTCGGAAGAGGGGATTGCATCCCAGTTGACTGCACCCGGTACTCCTCAACAAAACGGGGTTGCAGAATGAAGAAATATAACACTTTTAAAATGGTAAGGTTAATGATGAGTTATGCAGATTTACCAAAATCATTATGTGGTTACTTTTTGGAAACAGCGGCTTATATTCTAAACTTAGTGCCATCCAAATCAGTTCCTAAAACCCCGAGAGAATTGTGGACAGGGTGCAAGCCCAGTTTAGGACACATCAGGATCTGGGGGTGTCCGGCATACGTGTTGGACAAGGAAGCTGGTAAGTTGGATGCACGTTCAGAATTAAGGTTGTTCATTGAGTATCCCGAAGGGACAAAAAGATGCATGTTCTATGGTCACGGAGATCAAAAGGTGGTAATCAGTACGCACTTTGATTTTTGGAAGAAGACTATATGAACGATAAAAATTCTAGAAGTGAGATTACCTTAGAAGAACTTAAGGGGCCAACTCCATTGCCAACTGTACAAAATAATATACCAATCGTCACACCTACACAACCGGAACCTCATCGTAGTGGGAGGGTTGCCAGATAACCCGAGCGATTCTTAGGGATTGGAGAGTCCTCGGACTTGATCTCAGGAGAAGAATCAGATCCATGGTCCTACAACGAGGCGATCCAAGACAAGGATGCAACATCTTGGCATACAACAATGGAAGCTGAGATGGTTCAATGGTTCACAATAAAGTGTGGGAGCTAGTCGAACCACTTAATAGGGTAAAACCCATTAGATGCAAGTGGGTATACAAGAGAAAGAGGGGACTGGACAGAAAGGTTGAAACCTTTAAAGCAAGACTAGTGGCGAAAGGGTACACTAAAAAAGAAGGGATCGATTATGTGAAAACCTTTTAGCCCGTAGCCATGCTCAAGTCCATCTGCATTCTCTTGTCAATTGTTGCGCATTTAGACTTTGAGATCTGGCAAATGGATGTCAAGACCGCTTTCCTCAATGGAAGTCTTGACAAAGAAATCTATATGCAACAATCCAAAGGCTTCATTGAAATAGGCCAAGAGCATCTGGTTTGCAAGCTTAAGAAGTCCATTTATGGGCTGAAGCAAGCATCCCGTGCTTGGAATCAGTGTTTTGATCAAGTTATAAAATCATACGGTTTCTATCAGAACAACTTTGAAAGTTGTGTTTACAAAAAGCGTGATGGAACTGTCTTGGTATTTTTGGTACTATACGTAGACGACATACTGCTCATCGTAAACGATGTAAAGGTGTTATCGGACGTAAGGGCATGGTTGTCAAAGAAGTTTGATATGAAGGATTTAGGGAAAGCCGGTCACATCTTAGGGATCAAGATCACTCGAGATCGCAGGATAAGAATGCTCGGTCTTTTGCAGGTCTCATACATAGACACTGTTTTGAAGCGATTCAGCATGCAAGATTCCAAGAAAGGCTTTGTACCCTACAGACACGGAATCCATCTATCCAAAGAGATGTGTCCCAAAACACAGAAGGAGATAGATGACATGAAGGGCATCCCTTATGCTTCAGCTGTGGGAAGCCTCATGTACGCAATGTTATGTACGAGACCAGATATCTACTTTGCCGTAGGCATGGTAGCAAGATATCAAAGCAACCCTGGGAAAGAGCATTGGACTGCAGTAAAGAACATTCTGAAGCATCTGAAGAGGACGCGTGACATAATGTTGGTTTATCAGTCAGACAGTCTAATCCCCATCGGTTACACGGACTCGGATTTTCAATCAGACGTGGACTCCAGAAAGCCTACCTCAGGTAGTGTGTTTTGCATGGGGGGAGGAGCCATGACATGGAGAAGCGTAAAGCAGAAATGCATCGCCGATTCTACCATGGAAGCCGAATACATAGCTGCTTGTGAAGCAGCGAAGGAAGCGGTTTGACTCAAGAACTTCCTAGTGGACTTGGACGTTGTCCCGAAATTGCCCAGCACGATCACAGTTTATTGTGATAATGCCGAAGCAGTTACAAATTCAAGGGAACCGAGAGCACACAAGGCCAACAAACACATTGAAAGAAAATACCATCTTATACGAGAAATCGTTAAGAGAGGAGACATTAAGGTGGCAAAGATTGCATTGGAAGACAACCTAGCAGATCCATTCACAAATGGTCTGCCTCAGAGTACATTCGAGAGATATGTGGAAGGAATGGGTGTCAAGAACGTTGTCAATCTGCTTTGAGTATAAGTGGGAGAAATATTATTAGGTTCGTGTAGGTGACATTAGATGTCACATAGAACATGAGACATGTTGTAGTATACTTAAAAGCAGACTTTGAGTATAAGTGGGAGATTGTTGGGGTTATACTGAAAAGTATGTTTTTACTTTGTATAACCAAACTGGATTTTCTTATTTATTTACTGAAATAATATATTAATCATTGTTGCATTAAATATGAATGAATGTTATATATATTTATTACAAACCCGTTCAATAAGTTAAGTACGTATTATGTTGTAGTTGATTTGGTGATACCAGATCACAGAAGATCAAATTAACAGCTCCTCGTAATTAAGTACAAATTCACAATCCAGATGGAAATGAACAAACCATCATGAAAGGTTGAAGTATAAGGCTCAGATTAGCTTGTCTTGACCAAGAAATTATACTAGTGCATTTAAATGCACTGAATAAGGACTACAGGAGGATAAATTCTTCGGTACTTAATATACAAGAATTAGACCTCAGTGGTATGTTATTTCTTAATCTTCGTCCCTTAAATAGGATCGTGTGGAATTAATAACTATTGCTTTGACTTATGATAGGAAGAGAGTCAATGTGATTCGATAACTTATATCTTGGGCAATATTATTAATTACATGACGATTGCTGACATTTAACACGGAGAATCGTGTGCATGTACGTCTTGCTTGATTTGTCCCCTGGTGGGCTCAGAATCTTTATCATACCAAATCTTGCAAGTGAAAATTTATTTCCGGTATGGATAATAATGTTGAGTTATCTTTACTCCAAGGACAAAGCTATTAATTAATATAAAGCTTGTTCAGTGGCTTAATTAATTAATGGACTAAGATAATCTTAAACACGGAAAATAATGATCGGGAGCCATATTATAGTAAGTCGTAATATGTGTTAAGATGGATAGTCCAATATTAATTTTATAGTGGAGTAAATTAATATTAATGGACTTGAATAATATTTGGCCCAATATTGTAGCTTCATAGTCCATTGGAGGTCCAATCTTAATTCTCCTAAAGGCCCTTCAAATAGCCCAAAATAAAGTCCAATTAATGAAAGGGAGAAGAAATATTCTTACCTAATATTTTCTAATTATTTTCTAAAATTGTAAGAAAAAGAAGAACAAAGATTTTCTTGATTTTCTTGAAAAGATTTTATGGAAAGAGATAAGTATTCTTGGAATACATAATTATCCCATAAATTCAAGAAGTCAAATCTTGACTCTTATTGCCTTGTATTTTTCGAAAAAATAGGATATAAGGGGAATAAGATTTTTATGGAAAAATTTAATTAAGGAGAAAAGAATATAGGAGATATATTCAAGATTTCTTGGAGATCAAGAAAAAGTTTTTCTCCCTTATTTTTTCATTGAAAAAATCGGCCCCCATAGTCCTATAAATATGGGATGAATTTTTCATCCCCAATGCAATTCCATGTGTTGGAAATATTAGAAATCCACAAAGGTGGTGGCAAAATATTTTATTTTTCTCTCTTGTTAAAATCGTTAGTGTGAATCCTCCCACCGGATTACGTTCGTGAACTTGGGACATATTTGGGAAGGCTCTTTGGGTTCATCCAACGTCTAAACGGTTGTCTCTACAAGAGGTACATAATCTCGTAACTCTTAAATTCCGCATGCTTAGGATTTACGTGGATTATGTGTACGCATGATTGTTTATTTACTTATTAATTATTATGTTGAATTGATTTAGGATTAATTCATATTAGTAATTAATTGATTAATTTAAATATGTATTTAAAATCATCTCGAATAGATCCGGTCACACATATTTTCTCAACACTTAATTATAATATTTATTTTTTTACAAAAACGGTCATGAGAGAGGGGTCAAGTCATTAGCTTCGGTCAAATGGGTGAACGGGTCATGTTCAAATCCACCACCTCCTCCAATTAATTTGAATTAGATATATGTGGAGGCCGAGCAGATAGACAAATGAAAGTACTCTGCACGGCAGTTGTCTCTGATCATCGCAGAGACACAACCCTACTCATCTCGCATCACATTTCCAACACCGCAGCCCACCCGCCAGACTAATGAATGATAGAGAGGTGGTGACGGCCGTGCTCAGAGAAGAAAAGGAACGGAAGTGGCAGTGGCTTGCATCCCGACTGGCCGATCGAATGAGTCATTCACCCGACATTATTTTCGACAACCTTTGAGAAGGGGATGATGAAAGCGGGTGGGGGCGGTGGGTGGAAGTGGTGGTCTGGTCATTGGTCGTGGTGGAGTGGTGGTGGCGTGGGCGGCAAAGGCGCAGTTGGCAACTGGGGCCAAGGCTGGGTTCAGAGACGGGTATGGCGGTGGAGCAGAAATACCGATGATATCGGGTTTCGGACTTTTCTTTTCTTTTTGCTAATAATTTTACTACTAATTTGGGGGATGATGCGAATGATTATTATCCGGGGCGGTGATTGAAACTCTGTATTTTTTTTAATGATTATTCATGAGGCGACACTTTATTTTTAATTATTTATTGTGAACAATTTACTTGTTTATGTATGTATAATGTTTATATCATTTATATTTTTATTCTATCGTTTATTTATCGTTTAAATTGAAAAGTATTACTTGTTTAGATAGAAAAGTATAACTTGTTTAAAGAAAATTATTATTTGTTTAGATGAAAAAGTATTACTTGTTTGGATGAAAAAGTATCACTTGTTTAGATAGAAAAATATTACTTATTTAGAAAGAAAAGTATAACTTATTTAAAGAAAAGTATTACTTGTTTAGAGGAAAAAGTATTACTTGTTTAGATAGAAAAGTGTAACTTGTTTAGATAGAAAAGTGTAACTTGTTTAGATAGAAAAGTATTACTTGTTTAGATAGAAAAGTATTACTTGTTTAAAGAAAAGTATTACTTGTTTAGATAGAAAAATATAACTTGTTTAAATAGAAAAGTATTACTTGTTTAGTTAGAAAAGTATAACTTGTTTAGATGAAAAACGTATTACTTGTTTAAAAAGAAAATTATTATTTGTTTAGATAGAAAAGTATAACTTGTTTAAAGAAAAGTATTACTTGTCTAGATGAAAAAGTATTACTTGTTTAAATAGAAAAGTATTATTTGTTTAGATAGAAATATATAACTTGTTTAAATAGAAAAGTATTACTTGTTTAATTAGAAAAATATAACTTGTTTAAAGAAAAGTATTACTTATTTAGATGAAAAAGTACTACTTGTTAAAATAGAAAAGTGTTACTTGTTTAGATAGAAAAGTATAACTTGTTTAAAGAAAAGTACTACTTGTTTAGATGAAAAAGTATTACTTGTTTAAAGAAAAAAGTATTACTTGTTTAGATAGAAAAATATAACTTGTTTAAATAGAAAAGTATTACTCCACCCGTCCCATTTGAGCCTTCACACTTTTCATTTTGGTCCGTCACATTTCAAGTTGCACACCCCAAATATGGTAAAGAATGAAAAAATTACAACTATATACAAGATTGAGTAAACTATTACAACCAGATATAAAGTGCAGAAATTTGAACTAAAGTACGTGGCACTTTAGTTCAAATTTGAACGAAAGTGCATAAATTTTCTGCACTTTGTATCTGGTTGTAAGTTTTTGGGTGACTTTGAAGTGGAATGTTTTTCTCCCGAAAAGAATTTTACAATCTCCACCCTCCAACCCCTTCGAAAAGTCACCAAAACCACTTTTTCTTAAAATGTGTGCCGGTCAAAATGTGAAGTCTCAAATGAGACGGAGGGAGTACTTGTTTAGTTAGAAAAGTATAACTTATTTAAAAAAAAGTATTACTTGTTTAGATGAAAAAGCATTACTTGTTTAAATAGAAAAATATTACTTGTTTAGATAGAAAAATATAACTTGTTTAAAGAAAGTATTACTTATTTAGATAGAAAAATATTATTTATTTAGATGAAAAAGTATTACAGGTTTAAAAGAAAGGTAGTATTTTTTTTTTTTAAAAAAGTAAAAAATATAATTTTAATATAATATAATTTAATTTTAATTTATATAAAAAAATTATTATATAAAAATGTGATTGAATTAATAAATAAGATAATTGAAATAAAGAATTAAAAAAATTGTGAAAAAAAAAACGATTTTTAGGACATATAGAATTAATTTCATTAAGTAAACACAAGAAAGCAAGTGCCCGAGCGGAATTGATCCCCGCTCAGGCGCCCAAGGTCCAGTGTTCGGTCCCCCATGAGAGTGAATAATTGTCTCATTTAATTGGAAGGCTTGGTGGCTTATATATGAGATGCTTCGTGGTTGAGTTCGAGATGATCCGTGGCTCGGGTGGTTTGGTGCCCACCCGGGCCCGCGTTCGAACCACCGTGAGCTATTTTTTTTTTTTGAAAATTCACGATTTTGCAACGGATATAGCAATGAAAAATAATGGTCGCTAATAGCGACGGAAGTTAATCGTCGCTAAACCGTTGCTATATTGTCGACGACGTAGTGACGGTTTAGGGACAATTTATTTTGACCCGGGTTCGGACCCAGATGACCATCTCCAAAACCGTCGCTATGTTGCGACGGTACTAAGCCGTTGCTAATTAGCGACGGAGTTGAAATAACCTTCGCTAAATATTAGCGACCCTCGATTTCCCGACGGTAAGAAAACTGTTTCCAAAACCATCGCTACACAGGGTAGCGACGGTTATAACCGTCGCTAAAACCATCGTTAAATCCGTTTTTTTTGTAGTGATAATGAGATATGGTTGCAGCCACCACAACCTAGATTACTAATATAACTGGACCATGGACCATAGTTGATTATGAACCCATATAAATGTAGGTTGCAACACTAATCATTACTTATTGCTTTCTTAAGTATGATATGTGACAATTCTAATATATGTAAAATAATGATTTGTAGTATAAAATTAATCTTCTCAGCACAATGTTTTTTTAGGAAAAAGTTTGTAGTGATTTGTTATACCTGCTAATTGTCAATGAGAAGTCCACGAATGGGTTTGTATTTGTGGTGTTTACAGTGAAAAAGTAGCATTGGAAGTTCAGGTTGATCTTGAGGAATCATCTAAAAATCTTATTGATGAGAACTTGCCTGAATTATTTAATGAAGATAAATATAGAAAATATATATCAAAGGAAGAAAATAAAGGTAGGGGATCTTATAGATTTAGGATATTATTTTATTAGCTTATTTAATTTGATATGATTAGATTTGTAGATATCAGTAAATCTGATTTCTTTTTGCACAAGTAGAGAAGTCCATGGGCTTTAGGTTTTCTTACTCTTATTTAATAACGTAGGATTGTACTACAGAATTATGATGAGAGAAATATAGAACTTTTTACAACAGATCTTGCTGCGCCCTAGCTATTCCGTGCATTCATTAAATTGTCGCTAGTTTTTTCGTATTGAGGTTTCATCAATTGTTTTCCTAGTTTATTCGTGCATCCATTCGAAAGTATCTAGGTTACCTCGGTATAGAGGTTTCATCAATTGGCCTCAGAGCGTGGCTGTTATCACACGCTATTCCGCTAGCAATGGTGACTAACAAGGAACGGTTCAAAAAACTGAAACTTCCATGGTCGAATCGAAAGCAACGCGGTGCGTTTCATTGACGATGCAACGCGGGGAACGCCGACGGGTGGTGGACGCGGGGATAGACGTTACGAGGGGACCACTTGGAGGGCTGGAATCATCGACAAGAATGGATTGAGAAGGTTTCGACGTCGCGAAGAATGACGAATCCGCATTCTCGACGCTTTAAAGGAAAAATTCCGCGGAAGTCCGGAATTATCTCGATCGCAATAACACGCGATACCATCACGGAAGTCGTAAATCGGGAGGTGGACGACATGCCAACGAAAGCATAACTACGAAAAGGGAAGAGTCGCGTTCGCCGTAAATAAAGGGAAGAACCGAAAATGCTTTTACCGAAATTCCGGGTTTCATCATGATGGATCGGGCACGTAATCGGAGGAGGCAACGATTCTGGGGGAGGATCGATGGCACCACAAAGGCGCCGCAGTATTTTGAGCAAGAGGGACGCCGGAGAGAGATGTACGCGGCACCGATATCATTGATCGCGACAAGGGTGCAGCCGATATCACGATCGTGAACCACGATGATTAAATTGGGGAGAGGGAAAATTGCTTGTGAAGACCTCGACTGCTCCACATGGACGGGTCGTAATTGGAAGGAGAAGGTAGGGACAAGGACGTTAGCCCGGACGATAAAGGACCTAAATATGACGAGGAACAAGCAGAGTGGTTCGAACAAAGTTAGTGAGGGTCCTAAATACGATGAAGAACAGGAAAAGCAACTAACCAAGATAAGTACAGAGGTCAAGATTGGGTTTAATCAACTAGATAGTTTCAATTCATCCGTGAAATTGGAATTAGAATCGCAATCAAGTCGATTATACCAATACCACGGATGTTGAAGGGCTGTCTTTGTTGATTCAAACAATTCTCTTATACCTAAGCATCTTTCGTCGATTTCTCTAACTTGGAAAACGAGAAGAGTTGGATCGGGGCCCCGTTTGCGTAAATCAAATGTGAATACATCGAGGATCTCCAGAGAAGAAATTTGCCAAAATCAATCATGTAGTAGCTACTGCGCAGAATCCATGCCTCATAAAGTGAATTTCGATGAGAGGGCCGATCCCCCAACCTCTTTTGGATCAAGATAGCTCTTCAAAGAACAAAGATAAAGATAGAGCCGCTTATTCATATGCCATGGTGTCTTGGTGTTCTCGAGATGATCGATTCGATCGCAAACCTCTCGGGGGCCATGTAAGGAGAACAAATACCTCTCGAAAGCGGTTTGGAGATCGATAAATCAATGACACAAGGTAAAGTTGAATGTGGTAGACCAGCTTGAGAATCGGCGATGAGATCATCAACATCGGATGTATCAAAAACAGGGAAGATGAACCAACCGAGGTTAACAATGATCAAACATATTTTTTCTTAGTTGATAAAACTTGTTGTAATCATCAAGGTTTTGGTGAAATCGGTCGGATGGAAGTGCTTCTAGAGTTTCGGTTTGGCTACCATCGACCAAAGATTTATCAAGATGCATCAGCAAAAGATTTAGCACCTCTCGGGATTGAAGTTTCTGGTAATGTGGGAGACGATCCACTTGAGTGGGTGGATAACACGGAACAGTATTTTGATCTACAAGAAATCCAAGTGAAAGATTGTGTACGAATCGCTTCCTATTATTTAGAGGGAGAGTTGCGACAGTGGTGGAGATGGTTCGAGCAAGTGAACAAGAACAAAAAGATGAGACGTAGGAATCGGTTATGGAGATGGTTCGAACAAGTCAACAGAACAAAAAGATGAGACATGGGAATCGGTTAAGGAGCTGTGGGCGCGACTTCCAGATCTTAACCTTGAGGACAAGGTTCATTTCGAAGGCGGGGGTGATGATGAGAACTTGCCTGAATTATTTAATGAAGATAAATATAGAAAATATATATCAAAGGAAGAAAATAAAGGGAGGGGATCTTATAGATTTAGGATATTATTTTATTAGCTTATTTAATTTGATATGATTAGATTTGTAGATATCAAGAATCGATTTCTTTTTGCACAAAGAGAAGCCCCATGGGCTTTAGGTTTTCTTACTCTTATTTAATAACGTAGGATTGTACTACAGAATTATGATGAGAGAAATATAGAACTTTTTACAGCGTATTGTTGCGTCCTAGCTATTCCGTGCATTCATTCGGTGTCGCTAGTTTTTTTCGTATTGAGGTTTCATCAATTGTTTTCCTAGTTTATTCGTGCATCCATTCGAGTATCTAGGTTACCTCGGTATAGAGGTTTCATCACTTATTATTGACCTTGCGTTCGATATTACAACACAAAATACAGTTCAGATACAAGGGTGCCCTTTATCTCAGATACCAGATGGTTTATCTCAGATACCAGATGGAATAAAGCAACATAAAAAACACCCTTAATTAAAGTATGTCTAAATTATGCATTATTTGCAAGTCCAATGCCCATCTCACTTTACTATCAAGTGTATCAAGTCTCAATTCCCCTTCATCAAATATACTGTCCTCCAAATAAGTACGAGGATGCCGCTGATTACGAAAAAGCCGCCAATACATGTTCCGTATTTTCTCAACACGTACAAATAGTCAACCGCAAGTGTCGATGTCTATCTTAGTGTGGTAAGTACGAGTCTATCCCACAGGGAAGGGTTAGTGTAAAAGCGTTTTTCGTTAGCTCGATTCTGTCTAGATGCGATTGATTTTTAGGGAGGTTTTAAAAACTAAAGACTAATCCTAAATGCTAACTAAAATGTCACTAAAAAAGCAATTAAAACTAGTCCAATCCAAATCAACAAAAAGCTAAATACATGAAAAATAAATAAATAGTAAATAAAGAAAAGTAGTTCCAGGGCAATTGCAATATTTAGAAATTCATTTATAGTTAAAGACTCATTTAAATGGTATTGTGCATTTTCCTATAAGGTTGATCTTGATCTTACTTCTTACTCAAGAGGCTCCAATCTTATTCCACCACACCTACACAAAACACCTAAGCAAACAAACAACTACAAAGAAAATAAAAACGAAAGAAAACAATTAAAATCTTGGGTTGCCTCCCAAGAAGCGCTATTTTTAACGTCCTATGCCTAAACACGTCTGCCTTGGTCTAAAAACGTTGAATGTCAAATTGCGCTCTCCCTCCCATAAATGCGACTAATGGTGTATAGGAGATGGGGCCGCATTGTTACTTTCCAAATGTTGCTTGCTTCCTTTCATTTAATTGCTGCAAGTGGGCGCTCAAGTGCTCAAAAATTGTGCTGAATAAATGTCTAGACATGGGCCTTTGGTTTGGCAGAAATGGGTCGTGAAAAATGGGCCTGCTTTTTGGGCTTCGAATTCTTGAATTTAATTGTCTCGCCTTATTCTCGATCTCTTCTTTTGTTTGACTTCACCATAATAATTAGGCACGTGATTTGCATTAAAAAATGCTCAATTTTTCTACAATAATAACAAAACACGGCTTTTCTCTAAATCAAGTGTAATTAGTCAAAATTAGGTAATAAAAGCATAAAATTAAATAAAAAATAGGCAATAAATGCGTAATAAAATCATGCAATTTTCACTCAAACCAATACCTTTAAAAATTTTAATTTATGTGAATTTTTTAACTTGTGTTTGCAGTATTATATATATACATATATATACACATAAATATATAATATTAATCATGCATTGCAACTGAAAGTTAACAGTGTTTTTAGCGAAATAGTGTTAAACTATGCCCTTTTTCCGGCTATGGATTATTAATATAACTTAATCTAAATTTTGAATATCGTTTTAGATTTGTTACCCTATGATTGGGCACTTTGCCGCGGAAACTTATGTACGAGTTTCCTAGCTTTATGTGATTTAATAATTGCCACATTTTTTAATGTAAGAGAAATATTTTTTTAATCTTCTGAAAACGAAGTAGTGATTGGTGTTGTTCTTTTGTTTCCCCGATACATTAGATATTTTGTAGTAAAGTTTGACCATTGAAGCTAAGATACTTTAGTGTTAATTTCGCCAATCGGGAATTTTGTGTGGAATTCATGCAATAATTTTGCATATAGGTGCATTTTCTGACTATATAGACAATAAAGAGAACAAAACGTTGCATTCATTTGAAAGCATGCAGTTTTGTGTTTAAACCAAAACTGTGCTTTTACTAACATCCAAACCTTCAGCAAGGTCTCTTATGGTTGACCTTTCTGTCTAGTGAATGTTTTTCATCTTCTCTTGATCAAAAATGTGTTTTTTGTTTATCTTATTTCCCATTTTAGATGAAACAATATGGATTGTCTTACCTTCATCTATTTGTTTCTTTGCAGTGATCCAAATTCTGGAGGACAGTATTGACAGTTGTCCCAAATAGGTGACTAGCTTCAGTCATCCTGCCATGCTTAGGTACACCATTCTCTATCTCCCCTAGTAGATATTGCACAACCTTATTTTTGTCTTCAAAGCTTAAATGCCTCTTAGTTTCAGTCATGTTAAACTAACAAGAACATTTATGTTTTGTGGTAGATTTTGAGGAAGAACATTTATGGCAGACGTAATTATGAGGAAGAACGTTTATGGCAGATATTGTTTTGTGCTTTAAAGACAGATTAGGAGGAAGTCAGTAATATATTTTGAATTTTGTAATAGGAGGGAAATTTTGGTGTAATTGTGAGGAAATGAGCTCTAATTGCTCTTATTTAGGAGGGAAATTTGTAAAAGGGGAAGATTTTAGAATTTTTGTGTATTAGGAGGAAATTTAGAATGTTGATTTAAATTTTAGAATTTTTAGAAACTTTTCTTGTTCATTGAACCTTAAAAGTCAATTTATATTGTTATTAAATGTGTGTCAGTTTTGTTATTGACTTTTGCAGTAAAATTAGTAGGTTAGGTTATTACTTTACATTTACAATAAAGTTGAATTTTCATTTTTACCTCCAACTCTTATTGCCGTTTTTGTTTGCTAAACCGGATAAACTATGTTTGATAGCAATGCTCTTACTCTTGTTATCAAGATTAAAATTTAAGTGACATGCCTTGACTGAACATGAGCCGATATAATCCATGTACATACTGAAATAACGGCTCGGTTTATTACTCTGTTATGTTATTGTATGTTACTCTCTCTTATGATATGTGATGCATTGTGGGGAGTGAAGTTTGTAAGATCACTTTAGACAACCTTCCTCTCTGATGCAATTACATAAAAATCTGTTTGGGTTGGCCATGAAATCAGTTGCAAAACCATGGACATTCGCTTCTAATTGTTGATTTTGATTCAATTATGTAATTTTTGATTCAATAACGGCACCTGGTATGGTTACGAACGCTTTGTCTCTTAAACCTGGATTGTTTCAAATTCTGGTAATTCTGATTTGCCTTCAAGATTTGTTTCTGGGTCTAGGGCTACGAATTCTGGGTTTGTTTATGATAATGTGATTCTCGCTTCTACCGGTCCCTTGAGAATCGGTATATAGTCGTGAAATAGGCACCCTCCGCTTCGTAAATGGCTTACCTCTGGTGATTTGATTGGCTCCTTGATTGGGAATGATGTTAGGGGGGATATTGGTGAGACTCCTATGGGGGTAGCTGCGAATGCTACTGAAAATGGGCAATCTTGTTTAAATTCTGTTAATGCAAAGTCGTATGTTAATGCTTTGGATCCTTTGATTAAGAATGTTCCACTACAACCGGTTAGGAAAGGTGATTTTCTTTCAATAAATATAGATGACTCGATACATAGGCAAGGTGTACGGAAAATGCAAAACATTATTATCGGTCGTATGTTACTCAAATCAGGTGAGAAGCCAACGCCGATTAATGAACTTAAAGTTTCTCATGATTTTGGCATATAAAGGAAATCGATCCTCGTATCATTTGGGTAAAGAGTATTTCAATATTGGTTGGAGGATTTATGAAGCGGGATAGAATCCTATTGAAACTCTTCGCCTATGGAGTTCTAAGAATCGCAAATTACAAAAGTGGGTCCTAGAGTTTAACCCCTATAAGGTGTTCTCCCCTATCGTTAATGTTTGGGTACGAATCTTTGAACTTCCTATGGAATATTTATACGTTCCTATCATTGAACAAATTGCTTCAGCCCTTGGTCCGGTGGTGAGTATTGATGCACACACACGAAACCGGACTATGTGCCACTATGCTCGAGTCCTCATTGAACTTGATCTTCGGAAAGATAAGGAATACAAAATCATGTATGAGAGATCTGGACACTGCTCCATTGCTTCAGTGGCCTATGAACAACATCCGGAGTTTTGTGTCCATTGTCAGATTGTAGGGCACTCTATGGACAATCGTTGGTCTTTTCGGAGGTTGGATGGGAAGAAAGATGACCGTGACATGCCTCCACCACTTCGGATGGCCCAGGAAAGGTTGCAAAGAAGACCTAGGTTAGATAGGAACAAATGGAAGCCCTTGATGGGAAGGAGCGTACAAAAACAGGCACTTCAGGCACAGTAAACGATGCATATCTGCTGGACAGGGTGGAGGGAAGGCCCTTCATATGAGGTCATTGACTCTGTAAACGAGAAGATCATAGGGCACGTGGACTGGTAGATAACTCGGACTGATACAGTTTTGCCCGAACAGGAGAAGACGGACGAGGACTGGCAATTGCCAAAGAAAACAGGTTAGACGGCTCGGGCCGTTTTGGCTACCCCTGAGCCTGCTACTACCAACTCCTTCATGAATCTGGTCGGGGGCACTCCAGCTTCGGACTCAGATTCTACAACCTCTACTACCTCCACTAGATGGTCAGACATGTTAGATGAGGATACTGAGAAAGATCAGGGGGTAGAGAAGTTTGGGCAGAACATAGAGAATACGATTCTGGATAGAACACCCGCATAACTTATCGACGGGCTAACTCCAAATTTAACAACGCTACTTTGAGGCTTTTGAGGCAAGTTGTCTCGAAAAGATCCCTTGGGCAAGCTGATCAAAAGCAAAACTAAAAAGGGCCCGAACGGAAGATAACAAGAGAAGACAGGAATACAATACACGACTGAAAGCAAAGAAGATACAGGAAGCCCTGGATGCCTCCATAGATGGAACTACAACTGCTCTAGACGGCTAGTCTCATTTTTTATGATGTACCTTTTGGTTTATATGATCACTTTTTGGCCATCAAAATACTTTCTTGTTAAAGGGCCACTTTTTGGGTCCACCCTTTACTTTTTCTTTTTTTAAAACCGCTTATTCACCTATTAGTGAAATCGAAAATTTGATGAAAAAATTGAGTAAAAAATCATATGGGACCAAAAAAATGTCATTTTTTCCTCTAAATAAGCTCCTCCTCACGCTTGCTTGACCTAAATCCTATGGGACCAAAAGTGTTAATTGGATTTGATGGAAAAAAATTGGTGGGACCAAAACGCTACAAAAAAAAAAAATTTTCGACTTTGGGATAAAGAATGTAAGGTTTGAGACCAAAATCGTGAGGGGGTGTATCCTGTGGGACCAAAAGCGCAAAAAACTTCATTTTATCACTTTATCACAAAATCTCCATGAACAGTAAAAGTACCATAAACTATCGATGGAGGGAGTAATATTGTTGGTCTGTGTGTAGTGTCGATTGAGACATTGATGTTTTGTGCAATTTTAATAGGATTTATCAAGAGGCGTGAAAATTAAGTTCATTGCAGTAAAAGCTAGGGTGACAGCTTTGTCTAGGATTTTAATATAATAAACTGAAGCAGTTCAGTTGGCCCACACACTGAGAGTTGGCTAGTTGAGACATCACAGATGTACTAATGAGTCATGACAAGGAAAGTCTTTGTCATTTTAATGTCACTGGGTCACATTTGTCTTTTTTTTTTGTAAAGAATGTTGTTAGCCACCACTCATTCCTCATTATCTCCCTCCGTGTTATCTGTTATCACATTAATCACAAGAGTCAACCCTTTTTCAGAGAGAGCTTTTGAACAAGAAATCAAAATATGGCTTATGCATCTCTTGTTTCGCTTGAACAAACCACAGATCTCGTCCTCAATCATTATAAATATTCCATTTCTGTTGATGGAAGAGAAAAAATTACATCCATCCGTGAATACGTCATTTTCTTGATAACCTTCTTTCAAAATTCCGCCAAGAAAGCCCACCGCTTAGAAGGAAAAATCAGGGATTTAGCTAATGAAACTGAGGATCTTATTGAATACTTTATGTTGAATCAATTGAAGATGGATCAGAGTGTTGGGTTCTTCATAGTTGAATTTGAAAGCCGGCTTAACAGAGTAAGACAGGAAATTGGTACAATCACTGGAGATCTGATGGATGATCGACTCTTTCATTCCCCTGCTGTTGTTTCTTCATCAAGAGCTGCAGTTACTGGAAAGAATGATGTGGTGATTGGTTTAGATGAGGATCTTCTTGCATTAAAGGGTCGGCTTTGTGGGGAATCATCCAAACTTGAAGTCATTCCAATCACAGGAATGGGAGGCAGTGGTAAGACTACTCTAGCTAGAAATGCTTATGATGATCCATTAATATTGGAGTTTTTTCATATTCGTGCTTGGGTCACAATATCCCAAGATTATAGTGTTGTTGAAATTCTTTCACGCCTCGTTGATTCAATGAAATTGTCGGAGAAGAATGAATTGCCAATGGAGGAAAAAGTGTACAAGTGCTTAAAGGGCATGAGGTATCTAATCGTAATGGATGACGTTTGGAGCACAGAGATTTTTGATGAATTAAGGAATATTCTCCCAGATGACAAGAATGGAAGCCGAATCATGTTAACCACTAGGCTATCAGATGTAGCCACTTATGCAAGTTCTGGTAGCCTTCTTCACGAAATGAAGTTCATGGATCAAAATCGAAGCTGGGATTTGATTAAGCAAAAGGTGTTCACACACAATCAAGACTGTCCTCCTGAATTAGAAGGCATTGGGAAAGAGATTGCGGGAGGCTGTAGAGGGCTGCCCCTTGCTGTTGTACTGGTTTGTGGAGTCCTGTCCACAATCAATAAGACTCGAGCTTCATGGGAGAAAATTGCGAGAAATGTAAATTCAGTAGTTGATGGGCAATTAGACAAGATACTATCTTTGAGCTACACATTCCTGCCTCATCATTTGAGGCCATGTTTTCTATTCATGGCAGGCTATCCAGAAGATCACAAGATCTGTGTCTCGAGGCTCATCAAGTTGTGGGTAGCTGAAGGCTTTTTGAAATGTCAGGATGGATGTAAAACTTTGGAAGAGGAAGCAGAGGAGTATTTGGAGGATCTGGTTAAGAGAAATCTAGTTATGACCACAAGTAGGAGGAGTAATGGGAAGATAAAGAACTGCGGCCTTCATGATCTGGTACGAGACATGTGCATAAGGAAAGCCCAGGAAGAGAAATTTCTTCTGACGTATGGTTATGCTCTTCCAAATGGGAGAAAAGATGAGCGCCGCATTAGTATTGGTCATTCTCGTTTAAATGAGATACGGAGTCCAACCATCCATACAATTTTATGCTTCACAACTATGCTGTATGATTCTTCACTAGCCTTTTTAGTAAGCTTTAAACTGCTAAGGGTATTAGAGGTCATACATTACCGTGACTCTCTCCCTCCGCAAGTATTTGAGTTGTTTCATTTAAGGTACCTTGCTTTTGGATTTACTGATATTCCTGCAGCCATATCAAAGCTTGAGAATCTTCAAACCTTAATCATTTCTTCAAGGGTTACTTTATCACATTTGCCTCTTGAAATTTGGAGGCTGCCAAATTTAAGGCATCTCATATTCACGGGTTTGTATACATTACCTATTCCTGCAGATGGGCCAAGTTTTCCTCTAGAAAACTTGCAGACAGTTACGGGTATATCAGATTTTGTATGTAGCGGAAGGATCCTGGAAATGATGCCAAATCTAAAAAAATTGGGATTTTCTACAAGAAGGATTCAAAGCTTCCACAGTCTTGTAAATCTGCATCTGCTGGACAAGTTGAAAATAATTGCATCTGGGGGTATTTATTGGCAAGGGCCAAATCTTGCTTTTCCTACGAGCCTGAAGAAGTTGACCTTAGTTGGTGGGAGACTCCCTTGGAAAGATTTGAGCATCATTGGCTCGTTGCCTAATCTTCAAGTGCTTAAACTAAAGGACGCTTGTGATGGTGATACCTGGGAGACGAGCGATGGAGGATTTCGTCAGCTCGAATATCTGCTAATTGTGAGATCAAGACTCCGGCATTGGATAACTGAAAAAGATCATTTCCCAAGGTTGAAGCGCCTAGTGCTTAATCATTGCAGGCGTCTTCGGGAGATTCCAGCTAGTATTGGGGAAATTCCAACACTGGAACTGATTAAGGTGAATAATTGGAACAAATCTGTTGTGAAATCAGCCAGACAAATACAGAAAGATCAACGGAGTTACGGGAATGTTGTGCATTTAAGCAGGTTAGTTTTTAAACATTGAATGATTAAGTTGTTGAGCAACTCTTGTATTCAATACTTGTGCAAATTAACATTAGTAATAAGTAGAAATAGATATTACTGCTCTAGTACAAGTATAACATGCTTTAAACCTTTGGTTGGGGATAGCTTTTGCAGGTAAGATTGTGATTATGAAATCCCCGGAACTATTTATTTCACCATATTTTCATATATGATTTCAATATCCATTATAATCATATCATATCATGATGCCTATAATATAATTTGATCTCCACCAGCCATCCTCTGTTTGATCTCCGTGCATCTTTTTCAGGTTAAAAGCTATGGTTAAGCAAGTTGAACATGTGGCTTGGTAAAACGAGAGAACTTGCTGGCTCGGTGGCCGTTCGTCTACATGGGATTCCGGAGATACGTGTCGATTTGATATTATTTATGCTAATGCAATGCTATACTTATTGATCGTGTGTATAGAAGTGTGGGTTGAGAAACTGATAGGGATGATAGAGTCTAAATTAATGACTTTGGAATTAGATTGTGAGTATTAAGAACCATATATAATATGTTGAATAAGGTTTACTCTGTTTGAGATGAGCCAAAAAAAAAACAGAAAGTGGGTGTCACTTTTCTCCAAAAATCAATTTTAATCACTTCTTTAAAAACATAAGTAATGGAACAACCCCTCTATTTAGATGAGTAATGTTGGGGAAAAAAAAGAAGAAAATGAGATAATACGTGAAAGAGTATAATTCAATATTATTGTTATTAATGTTACAGTACTCATCGTTGTTTCGTTGTGGTGGTTACTACTCTAATTAACAGAATTAATACAATGTGAGATTATGCATATATATATAATTATCTGATTCTTGAAATCTGCAGCTCATTATATCTTTCTTTTCACTAAAAGAGTATCTGATTCTTGAAATAAAAGAAAAAACTTTATTTTGGAATCCAGATGATTTTGTGGATGTGATTAATTTTTTTGGTTTCATCAGGGCCACACCTATTCACTTTTTTATCTACTATCAGTATCACAAAGAGTCCAGCTTTTTTGTACCACCTTTTCACTTTTTATCTACTATCACAAAGAGTCTAGCTTTTTTGTATAATGACTGAAGCCAACTCCATTTGATCAAACAAAACACTGAAATCAAATATGGCTTATGCTTCTCTTGTTTCGCTTGAACAAACCACAGATGTTATCCTATATCATCATAAATATTCAATTTCTGTTGATGAAAGAAAAATAATTACATCTGTCTGTGAATATGTGATTTTCTTGATATCCTTCTTTGAGAATTCTGCCGAGAAAGCCAACCGCTTGGAAGGGAAAATCAAGGATTTAGCTAATGAAGCTGAGGATCTTATTGAATATTTTATTTGGAATCACTTTCAGATGGACTGGAGTGTTTGAATAGTGAGAGCTGAATATGAACGTTTGCTGAAAAGAGTAAGAGAGAAAATTGGTTCAATCACCGGAGATATGATGGATGATCGACTCTGTGATTTACCTATTGTTATTTCATCATCCAGAGTAGAAGATACAGGCAAAAATGATGTGGTCATTGGTTTAGATGAAGATGTGATAGCAATAAAGGGTCGACTTTGTGGGGAATCGTCCATCCCAATAGTAGGAATGGGAGGAATAGGTAAGACTACTCTTGCTCTCAATTCTTACAATGATCCACTAATAATGGAGTATTTTGATAATCGAGTTTGGGTCACAGTATCACATAGTAGTGTTGATGAAATACTCTCACGCCTCATATCTATGAAATTTTTGGAGAAGCATGAATTATCAATGGAAGAAAAAGTTTACAGAAGCTTCAAGGGCAGGAGGTATCTAATTGTAATGTGAGGAATATTCTCCCAGATGACAAGAATGGAAGCCGAATCATGTTAACCTTTTTCTAAATTTTTCTTGTTCAAACCTTTTTACTTCAAAGGAAAATTTTATATATTTCAAAGTATGAATTCGAGAATATTGATCTTTTGTTTAACTACTCATTTATTTCTTAAGTCCAAAACCTTGATCTTCTGCCATGGATTTCGAAAGTGGTTAGCATATTTAATTTCTCAAATTTACTGCATAAGCCAAAATTATATTATTTTTTTTAAGGTTTTATATTTCTTTTGGAATATGCCCAAATAATTTGTACGTACTGATACTTTTAGTTTTCGGAAAATGGTCCAGTTACAAAAACCTTGTTTGATTACTTTCAAATTGGACATCATTAATAGATTATTAATTAATAGTTTTAAAACTTGTTATTTAGTTATTTTAGGTGACGGGGAATAAGATATTTCATTGAATCATTCACATCTATGACATCTACAATTTGAGATGGGGGTTTTTACTTGCTTTATCACTTTTAAATATTCATGTCAATTTTATTATTACTTGCTACATCTTACCGTCTATGTTATTATGGTTGATTTATCCAACAATTTGAAGGTAAGCCTAGGTTGATTTATTTTTAAGGTTGGTTTATCCAAACTTGTTCTATGCATGTTTGTAGGGATTTGCCAACAAACGTTTTTGTTTTATTAAATGCATGTTTGTAGGATTTTATATTCAAGTCGTCGACATTCATGTTTATGACATGTTTATGACATGTTCAACAGTTTCTATAGTAGCTCGGATCACAAGTGGGTCCTTGCTAAAATAAATTTACAGTGTGTTGTCATATTCAGTGATTGTTTACATAATTTGTTTTTAATATTTCTAATCTCAATTTAATTAATATTTTTCAGATTAAGAAGGAGTGCGGTGGAGGGACGGTGGATTGTCTCTCAAGTGTTTATTTAAAATTTTACTATTTACAATAATTGATTTCATTTTAATATTGAGTCATGTTAAGTTCATGTTTAGTTTTAAAATTTAAGGTATTTTTATTTAATTGTAGTCACATCACTTTAGATAAATTTGAATCTTTTAAGGTTTAAAGTGCTTATTTTACTTATTTTATTTTTCGCTGCAAATTCTTATAAAAATTCATGAATATTTGACCCCTTCATATTTGACCCCTGAAAAATTGGGATGTGACATTTCATTTAAGGTTCATTGCTTTAGGATTTACTGATATTCCTGCAGCCATATCAAAGCTTGAGAATCTTCAAACCTTAATCATTCGTCCAGATATAATATTATCGAATTACACACCATTTTCTTCCAATTTGCCACTTGAAATTTGGTGGATTCCAAATTTAAGGCATCTTTTGTTCATAGATTATTATGTGTTACCTGATCCTGCAGACGAACAAACTTCTCTACAAAACTTGCAAACACTTTCAGTTATAGCAAGTTTTGTATGTAACGAAACGGTGCTTAAAATGATTCCAAATCTCAGAATTAGTATGTACATCTCTACTGAATTCTGCCAAACAGATACAAGAGGATCAATAGAGTCACGGAAATGATGACCTTCAACTTCGTAGCATCCGTTCTGAGCAGGTTTTATAATCTATCCATATGTTCAATGATTTTGTCTGTATTTAGCAACAAATACAACTGTGGTATATAATTCTCAGTCCCTGTCTAGATCGCATGAAAAATTTCAAATTATTTCCTTTAAAAGAAATTGCAAATAAATAATTAATATTATTTATTTATATATTAAATATATATCCACATTATGAAGTGGATAAAGATGTAAGAAATTTTGAAAAGAAAACCCCCATTTTTAGCCCCTTCACATTTAAAAAATTCTTTTTTATCAAAGTTTTTTATTTCATTTTCTTTTAGCCAAGAGAATAATTTTTTGGGCAATTATACCCTTAATAAAGTCAACAAAAAATTTTAAAAAAATGGTGGTACGGACTTCATTAAATGGTGGTACGGGGTTAATATACTGTAGTACGAAATTAATAATTGTGGTACAAATTTAAAATTGATGGTACGAGTTGAATTAAATTATGGTACGAGTTGAAATGATGGTGGTACGGTGTTAAAATAAAGGTGATACGGTGTTAAAATAAGTGTGGTACGAGACTGATAGTGGTACGGAGTTAATACAATGGTGGTACAGACTGAAATAATATTTACGGATTGAAGCAATAGTGGTACTGGCTGAAATAATGTTGGTACGGGATGTATATATGGTGGTACGAACTTAAATAATGAAAGCATAAAAAAAAGGGTAAAGTTGGAAAAAATATATTTTCTTGGCTAAAAAAGAATGATTATAAATTTTGTGACAAAAAAGAACTTTTATTTTTATGTTAGACTATTTATAAACTCATCCCCAATATAATTTCAAATTTGAAAATCACACGGTATATTTGGTGTTGAGAGAAACATGGTTTTCTCCTCATTCGGGAAACAGGGTTTTCTCCTCATTCCTACGTATCAGAAAAAACACAGAAAGAGAAATTGGGATTTTCTCACTTCTGTTCTCATACATCACGTATATACTAATCAAAAGGGCTCTTAAATTGTGATTAATGGAAGCAATCCTTGAATCAATTCTCGTGGTTGCGTTTCGGATTCTAAGGATTCAGTACGTATGATGAATTCAACCGGGTTCTAATTCTTCCACTGAACTTGCATCAAATTGATCACACCCTTAATCACTGTTTTATTTAAGGGAAGATTTTTCAAGAAAAAGCTAAAACAAGTATAAACTTAGGGCCAACCATTCAAGACACTTGAGTAGCTAGAATCGATAGTTACCAAACCGAACTAACTCCCATCGAGGGTTCAAGAAGATAATTATCTAATCCAAGCGCCTCGGGATCTCTGATAAACTCAAGCTCAATTGGGCTAATTTGCTTCCGAAAAGCAGCTCAGGATCATTGTCTCAGTACACTTTGACTCAGGGCAATCCGTGCTTCTCAGGATAAAATCATCGGGATAACCTAACCCCGACCTCGAGTGAAAGAAAAGTTTAAAAATCATCGAACACGCGTGTATTTCCCCCATACACGTGTGAGAGACTCGTTAAGCACCTGGACCAACAAGTGGTATCGAGGCGGTGGTTCATTTTGACCACTTGAGGTAGCCATAGTTTATTTTCTTTGAAAGACTTTGGTGGTCTCTTGAATAGATATGTTTCTTCGATATCTTACAAGGCTCAGTCATTATGCCTTCTAAGAAACTTCCTATGTTCTCTGTTGAGAGCTATGACCTATGGAGATTGAGAATGCAGGCTCATCTGTATTCAAAACATGAAAGAATGTGGAGAGTGGTTTTTGAAGGACCATTCAAATTTACTGTTGTGAATCCCAGAATCACTGATACTGAGAGGAATGATCCCAGAGATGAATTTCCAAAGTCTGATGATCAACTTACTCCTGATGAGAGAAAGTTAGTCAATCTGGACTACATTGCTAAATATACTTTGTATAGCACAATTAATGATGGTGTTATGGGGATGATTTCTCACTGTGAAACTGCAAAAGAAATATGGGACACACTTGCTGTTATGTGTCAAGGCACAAATCATATTAAGGAAAACAAACTTTATGTTGCTATTGGAAAGTTTGATAGCTTTGAAATGGAAGATAGTGAATCCATTGACAAACTTGAGGTCAGATTCACTAGCATCATGAATGATCTGAGTGCTCTTGGGAAAAGATACCCACGAGAGAGAAGTGGTAATCAAAAAATTCTTAGAGGATTATCTAAGAAATGGGATATACATGTTGTGGTGATTGAAAACACCAAAAATATTGATTCCATGTCATATCAACAAGTTTTCTCTGAACTGAAAGCTTATGAGTTTGTGATTGACAAGAAAACTAAGAAATCGACAAAGAAAGATGATTCTTCATCTAAAAGAATGTGGCTTTCAAAGCCAAAGAGAAATCATGTAAGTCTAGAGAGTCTAAGAACTCACTTGCCAAAAATCAGGATGAGCAGGAGGATAAGCTAGTACTGATGGCAAGGAGGTTTGAAAGACTCAATAGAAGATATGGAAAATATAAGAAATATTACAGGAATCACAGGTACAAGAGAGACTCGTGAAAGTCGAGGACAGATACAATCGAGAAAAGAAAGGACCGAAGTCAAGGATCCTCATCCAAGAAGAAGAACTCCAAAACCAAGGAGGAAAGTGATCAGGATGATGATACCAACAGATGCTACAACTGTCAGAAGAAAGGTCACTTTCAATATGACCGTATCCCTGAAATTGAAATCTTAAAGAAAGAAAAGGAAAGACAAGCCAAGAGAGACAGGGAAGATCTCCAAAGAAGAAAGCTATGATTGCGAGAAGAGGAAGAACATTCAAGAAGGTTCAGTTCCTCGGATGAAATTTTTCTCGCATAAATGATGATGATGATATATGTCTTATGGCTGTGGAGGAGGTAAATTCTTCTATCTCTGTTGTTGCTCCTACACAACCACATGAGTTCTCAAGTTCAAATGTAAACAGTAACTTTGACCTGATGGATCCGTTTGAGAATCTTATGAAGGACTATTCTGTTGTTACAAGAACTACTCACTAAAACTCAAGAGCAGAACAAAGAACCGACTTCTGAGAATCTGAAGTGGAAAGACTCTAAAAATGCTAAGATCACTTCTCAATTGATGGGAACTACTGATGAACTGAATGTTCTGAAAATACAACTCTGAGAAAAAGAGAAGGTGATAGAGATCCTGAATGGAAAATTAGAGAAATCCACTAAAGAGATTCAAATTTTATCGTAATCGAGTTCAATGACCTCTTTGAGAAGCATGAAACTCTAAAAGAAATGTGAGGATAGTCTTGCAGAGAAAGTTAGCTCTATTGAATTCGCGATCTAAAGTGATAGATGAAATTTGAGTTATCAAAGACCAAGAACTATAAAAAATTTGGATTGGGATACATTCCAGGGGGAACCTCACAAGGTCTTCTGAATGCTGCTTCTAGTAGCACCAAGAATGTCTTTGTTAAAACAGTGGCATCTAATCTTCTTCTTCAAGAAGCGCGAGTTTTAGACAAGGGTAAAGGCCTATGGTTTCGGAAAAAACAAGGTTCAGGAAGAAAGCCCAAACCTCGTGAAAAGGCTAGAAAACCCGAACACTCAAGAGGAAATTTTCGTGCCAAGACTTCAAAGCCTCAAAGCTAAGAATACCAACCTAAAGAGATCTCAAGATGAACCATCGGAGGAATTTTCGGAAGAGAAACACTCAAAGAGAGATATTCTCAATTGAAAAAAGACCAAGTCCTCGACATCTAAAAGACCCCAATTTCAAGACAGCAACCTAAACCCCACTTGCCTAAGGGTAAAGGTTTCCTGAACCCAAGTCAGCAGAGACAGAGACCAGCTGCACAAAAGCTAAGGCACTTGAACAAAAGGCCTGAACCCAAGAAGAACTCTAAGGCTCATGTTCATGCTAAGGTGGCACTCATACACAGGATCTTCGCCAAGGCACCTAGGGTGGTGAATGTGTATGTAGATGTTTATGGGAGACAAATCAACCACTCTAAAGTAATTAGAGTTGTTAGGCGATTTGGGTTCCAAAAGGTACAAATTTGGTAGGACCCTACACCAAATGGGTACCTAAGAATCGATCTATTTTTGGGAGGTGAAGGAAAAGGAACCGAAATGAATGAAAACAACATAGCACTGGATGAGTGGAAATGAACTGGCTCCTGCTGTATGGTATCTGGACAGTGGATGTTCAAGACATATGACAGGATATAAGCAACTAATCACTGAGACTATGTTGAGCAAAAAGGCCCTCAAATCACATTTGGAGACAATTCCAAAGGACAAACTGAAGGATATGGAACTCTTGAAGTTGACTCTATTCATATCCATGGTGTTTCATACGTGTCTGGTCTAAAGCATAACTTGCTTTCTATCATCAATTACGTGACAAAGGATTGGTGTTGAGTTCTCAAAGAACTTATGTTATGTAAAAGACAATACTTACGTAAAAATTTTCTCGACCGGTACTAGAAAAGAAAATGTGTATCTTCTTGATTGGAGTTCAACTCCTAAAGATACATGTTTGGTTACAAAAGTTCCAATCGATACCCAGTTGGTTGTGGCACAAAAGAATGAATCACTTAAACTTCAAAACCCTGAACAAACTTGCAAGATTAGCACTTGTAAGGGGGTTACCCAATGAAGTGTTCAGTAAAGATCATGTATGTGATGCTTATCAGAAAGGAAAACAAATCATAGCATCTTTCAAAAGCAAAGTAAATGTTTTCTCGATAGAATACTACAACTCGTTACATATGGATCTCTTTGGTCCAAAGAACACTGTGAGCACTAATGGCGAAAATACACACTTGTGGTAGTTGATGACTACTCTAGATACACATGGGTCATATCTTACTCAAGAGGAAAGAGACTCGAGACAAAAACTGCGAACGAACTTTGAAAAGGCTCGATCTTGAAAAGAAATGAGTGTGGTCAAAATCGATCGGATAAAGGAACCGAGTTTATCAATCATATCATATCGATTATTGTGCAAAGAAATGGAATAGCTCATGAAACATCAGCTGCAAGGACCCCACAACAAAATGGTGTTGCTGAAAGAAGAAATGGGACTCTGAAAGAAGCTGCAAGGACAATGATTGTTGAAGTTGATATTCCTAAGAGATTTTGGGCGAAGCTATCAACACCGCATGCTACTCTCCGGAACAGATCCATGCTGACCAAGAACCAAGGAAAAACTCCATATGATTTTGTGGAATGAAAGGAAGCCTCTTGTTTTTCTTTCTTTTCGTGTGTGTTTGGTTGCAAGTGTTTCATACACAATAATGGTAAAGATAAGTTGAAAACTTTTGATAGCAAAGTTGATAAAGGGATATTCTTAGGATATTCTGAAGTCAGTAAAGCCTTCAGAGTTTACAACTGTAGGACTTTTATTGTGGAAGAAACACCTCATGTTGTTTTTGATGAATCTATTTGTGTTCGGAAGAAAACAGGAACATGATTTCAGAGAACCGATCAAGAGAATCACCGGACTTAGCTTTGAAAAAAGAATGATAAAACACCCTCCGAACTTGAAAAAGAAGAAGTCAGTCACTTTCTATGAATTGAGTGAATCAGACTCAGACAAAGAAGTTCAGGATGGTGAGACTCAGGATGGAAATTCTCCATCGAAGGAAAGCCAACACACCGAAAAGTGACCAATCTAAACATACACCATTCGGACTCGGGTATATAATCTTGGATGAAGATGTGGTCACGGTGAGGCAAACTCGAATCTATCAACCAATGGGGAACAAATGTCTCTAACAATGTTCTGAATGGAATTTTCCCTGAGAAAGATGATTCTCTTTCTCCTTTTCTGTTGTTCCCTGAATTTAATGAACTACCTGAACCTAACATTTTTGATGTTGAGGATACTATTGAAGGGGAAACATCCAGGATAAAATGGTTGGATAGTCATCCTACAAGTCAGATTGTGGGTGATCTATCAAATGGTGTCAAAACAAGAAGGTTCCATGGAGAAAGTGATTTGTTCTGCTGCTTCCTATCTAAAAAAGAACCTACTAAGATTGAAGAAGCTTTACAAGAATCATTTTGGATTACTGCTATGCAAGAAGAGCTGAATCAGTTCTCAAGGAATGAAGTTTGGGAGCTAGTGGATAAACCTAAGAGGCACAATGTGATTGGAACTAAGTGGGTGTTCAAGAATAAGAGAGATGAAAACAACAACATTGTGAGAAACAAGGCAAGGCTAGTTGCACAAGGTTATTCCCAAGAAGAAGGCTTGGATTATGATGAAACCTTTGCACTGTTGTTGCAGAAGACTAGAAGCCATCGATTGTTTCTTGCATATCTTTGCCCACATGAAATTCACGATCCATCGGATGGATGTGAAAAGTGATTTTCTGAATGGTGTGCTTAAGGAAGAGGTTTATGTGGAACAACCTCCTGGTTTCAGACAGAATGACCAAGTTTACTGGCTCATGAAAGCCTTGTATGGTCTTAAGCAAGCACCTTGAGTATGGTATGATACCCTTTCTCAGTTTCTTACTGACCATGGTTTTATCAAAGGAACTGTTGATAGGACTCTGTTCAGGATAGAAGATGGGAAAGACATCTTACTTGTTCAGATTTATGTAGATGACATCATATTTGGATCTCCAAATCATCAGCTGTGTGAAAAGTTTTCTACCCTGATGAAAGGAAAGTTTGAGATGTCAATGATGGGGGAGATGAATTTCTTTCTTAGACTTCAGGTGAAACAAACTAAGGAAGGAATTTTCATCAATCAAGCAAAATACACCAGAGATCTGATTGCAAAGTATGGTGTATAGAATTGCAATGCGGTTAGAATTCCTATGAATACTAACTACAAGATGGATCGATCACGAAGGCAAATCAATAAATCTGCTCGATTATAGGGGATCATTGGATCATTTGCTATATCTCATGACAAGTAGGCATGATATAACATTTGTTGTTGGTATATGTGCAAAGATACCAAGATAATCCTAAAATTTAGTCACATGGAGGCCGCCAAAAAGATTACGAAATATCTTAAAGGCACTATGAATAGAGGATTATGGTATCGGTGATGATAACCTTGAATTAAGCGGGTTATTGGGATCGATTATGGAGGATATAGAATTGATGTGAAGTCTACCACAGAACTTGTCAATTTCTTGGAAGTAAACCGATATCATGGTTTTCAAATAAACAAACCTCAAAGAGCAACCAAGATTACCGGGTTTGAATACATGGTGCGGGAAGGAAGTTCAAGCAGTGCGATTCTTTGGCTCAGACAACAATTGAGGGATTATAAGATTATAGCCAATGAAGTACCTATATTTTGTGATAATAATAGTGCAATTGCTATTTCACAAAATCCTATATTGCACACCAGATGTAAGCATGTTGATATCAGACATCACTTCATCAGAGATCATGTTGAGAAGAAAGACATCAGAATGGAGAAAATTCATACTGATAAACAGAGAGCTGATATCTTGACTAAACCTTTGGCTGAATCAAGATTTCAGGAACTATCAGTTGAATTAGGTATATTGGATCCAGGTGAATAAAGCAAATCTGAAAAATTGAAGGTTTTCAGATGCATGAAGTTTTCTCAGGTTTTTACTGAAAAACTCAGGATAAAATTGAAAGTACTGAACACTGAGTCTTGAGAAACTCAGTTATCCTAAAGATCAGTACTCAGTATTATACTAACACTTTATCAAGGTCAAAACTCAGTAAGACTGATGGAGAAAATTAGTCTGAAGAAGTATTGACTCATGCAACACATTTATTGTCTAACTGAATCTCAGTAATCATTAGCAATAAATGACAAAACACCTGAAGAAATATTTGGGCGGGACCTTTGAAATACACGAGGAAAGTCAATGGTCTGCTAGAATAGTAATTAAATGCATATTCATTAATCACCAATAGGGATGAATTGGCGGTTTAGTATTTTGAAATCGTCCTTTCATATACCCGTTTTAGTCAGTTTTTTAATCTCAACTGTCAATTTCTTCATCTAAGCGATTTTCCATAAATCAAAAATCCTATACACATTGAAAAATTTCCTTCAAAGCCCTATTCCAAAAAGCCTTCATCTTCACAAACACTCTGCTTCGAAACCCTCGATTGCCCAGAAATTTTCACCTATCTCAAAACCCTTCACCAGAAATTCTCCAAAAATGACACTTTCTGTATACGACAAACTCGCCATTTCCAATAAACCTTGGTACGAATATGTCATTTCTCTAGAAAGCTCGTCCAATGCAACTCACGAGGAGGAGGCGTTGCATATGATTCGTTTGGCAAAGCTTACATGCCTGGTCGCGAATCAACCAGAGGCCGAATATGCGAAAGAGGTAATTGAGTTTATCTCTAATATGCAGTTAGATGATTAGAAGTGCATAGAATCTCAAATTACAGTCTCGCATTTGGAGCATGGTTCAAAATATGTGGATTTTTTGTTAGGGAATTATATATTATTCCTAAGAATCTAAATGCCATATATGAGTTAAGTGATAGAGGCGAAGACCCTACGATATACATGATGGGTAGGGAACAAAAATATCTGGATAAAATTACTGAGCATCCAGTAAAGTTTGAAGCTACTCTGAATAATAGGCATTTAAAGCCTAAATATCGAGTATTGTTGGATATTGTAAGCAAATGCATCATGAGTAGATCTGGTAGTTTCGAACAGATAAGCACGCCTAAGTTAAGGCTAATGGCGGCGATTGAAGATTCACCTACCACGGCATTCAACTAGTTGCACTATTTGATTAAGGTGGTGAGTGATCAAGCCAAACAAATTCAGAAGGTGAATGGCTCTGTAGTTGTCAAAGGAAAGATTCTACATGCAACCAAGATTGCATTTATCTTAGAAATGTGTAGAGAAGAGGAGGACATCTTTGCCAATTCCACTTTCTTTCCAAAGTCAAAAATCATGTTCAAACCACCAACAAAGAAGACTTTGAGAGGAAAGAAAGAGAAAAACTCTGAGTCTCAGGAGGAGACTGCTGAAGAAGAAACTGTTGAAGAAGCCAAACAAGCCAGGGGGAAAGCCCTGATGCAAGTTAAAAGAGAGAAAGGAGAGAAACTGAAGAAGAAAGCACTGGCTCCTCAGAAGCGCAGAATGCTTCAATCTATTGCTGAGAAGGAGGTCAGTGACACTGAAGAAACTCAACCTGAAGGCCAGCAAGGGTTGAAATCTCCACTTCAGGTTCTTGATCAGGTTGTGACAAATGTGCAAGAGCAAGAAACCGAGGAATGGTGTTTTTTCGAGGTACTCAAACCTCTCTCGAGCTCAGATAAAATTTCTCAGAAATCTTCAAGGGACCTCGATTCCCATCGAAGAGAGACTGCTCGGAGTTCGATCATCTGAACCTCCGAATTGCTTGAACTTGGATGCGCTTTTTCTAAATGAACCATTTCTTGATCCATCGCATCTTAACTCATACAATCCGATCCCCGCCCCCGAGAGCCCAAAGTTGAAGAAGGGAGAGGTAGAAGAAACCGAAATGGCAAGGGGGAACGGTTCATCCGGGGACAGATACCCCGAAGCTTAATGCATATCGACCTTGAGGATCTCTTCTTTGAACTTCGAGAACCACGGTCTACATCCTAAATCGACTCTTCCGGAGATGTTGAATATAGCCTCCTCCTTGAGAGGAGAAGATTGGTGGAATGTTGAGGATCGCTTGTTTTTTTGAGAGTTCTCGGGTTCGGGAAGACCAAGCTCGAGAATGAAAATTGCTAACTTTGATGAGCTAGTAAAGAGAAAGGTGGCTGAGAAAAGGAAAGCTGATGTTGATGCCTCCAGTTCTATGAATCCAGAAGGAGATGAGGATCAAGATAAAGAGGGTGACAAACAAGATGATGCTGAAAAACAATCTGAGGGGAGAAGGAACCTCAGACCGATGCTGAGAAAGAGAAGGAAACTAAGAGTCAGATGGGGATGAGATCATCGATTTGAACCAATCGATATCAGACAACCTCGGTGAAGTTAGCATTCTTGGTACCTTTTGGCACTATTATACATTATGTTGAAATTCTTCAAGTACCTAGCTTTAAATCGATGTTTATGATATCTGATCGAGGCTCGGTTGGAGCACCCAAATTTCGGTTGGAAAATATTGCACAAACTCCAGTGGTTGATTTCACACCAATCCTGGATGAATTAAAGAAGATTGAGCCAAGGATGGAAGAGATACTGGTAGGTCAATCTCAAAAGATTGAGAATCTAAGCTCTTCATCAAAACATCGCAAAACAATTCTCTGAGACAAGATGATTTCGGATGGAGTTAGTTCGGTCGCTCAAAATCGAAAAAATGGAGAACCTGAGTTCATCATCTGATACGCTTCAAACAACTCTATCAAGTAAGTTAGCGGCACTAGATGGAAAGATTGATGGAGTACATGCAGAGCTTAATGCCAACATGAAGCAGATGTATCAAGAAAGAACTGTCTATCTTGAAGCCAAGCTGGTTGAGAAGAATGATCTGATGATCAAAACAATTGTTGAGGAAATGGGCTCTATGCTCATGACCAAGATGTTAGAGATGATGCATGATGTCTTCTCAAATCAGTTTGCACCTCTTTCAGATGAGTTCTCAATGGCTAAGAATTACATGAGAAGGCTAGAGGATGAGCATGATCAGTTGGCAGGGGAAGTGCGAAGTATAAGCAAAGAGCAATACCATATGGATACTGCACTGACTCAACTACTCCCAAGGTATGGTGCCAAAAAGGGGGAAAGGCCTGGTGGCAAATTAAGTGAGTTGTTGGCACAAACCTTGGAGAGAAAGGCCCAGAAAGAAGCTGAATGAAAGAAAATTGGTGATGCCTTAAGAGAAATTGAAGCCACTGAGAAACTAAAATTCAAAGAAGCTGAGAAACCTACCTTCACTCAGACAAATGATCAGATCACTCAGGAAGTAATTTCTGAGAAACTGAGTATTAGAAGGATGGTTGGAACAAGCAAGGCAGAAGAAGATCAAGTCAGAACTGATAAGAGAAAGGCTGTTGCATTTGTGGAGCAAGAAAAGAAGAAAAGAGCTAAAGCTTCTAAGCCTACTCAGAGGAAATTGATAATGGATTTTGAAGAATCTGAGGAAGAAGCTGAAAAAGAAAAAACTGAAATTCAGAAAGAAGTCTTCAATACCAAGAAAACTCTGAAAACCCTTCAAATCAAAAAAGAGAAGAAGACTGCTGCTTCTGTGTCAGGTGTTCCTTTGATCAGGAAAAAGAAAGAAGAAGAGCAGAAAAGAAGAAGTGGTTTTAAAAAGTTTTTGAGCAAAAAAAGGAGGGTAAAAAAAAACTTCGAAATGGCCGCACATTGACAAGTGGATGCCTATTCAGTTCAATGATGCATGGGAGGAGATCAAGAGAACCTTCTGGTTCTATTATGAGATTCTGAGAGAATGGAGGGGGAGCAGCTCGGATATGAATGAAGCCTTCATTGAATACTTACTGACATTCTATCCTAAGTACCTGCAAAGTTGGATCAACTTGGCAGATGAAGGAAATACTCAGATAGTAGCCCCTGGTCCATACACTTACCCAGCTCCTAGATTTGAGAATGGCTATGTGAATGAAACAATCATTTCTCAGGAAATAGCCCAGTATGCCATCCAGCTAGGCCTAACAGGAAACAACCCTGAAATCATCAAGGCAAGAGATGAACTGAAGAAGAGATACTACGGGATGTTCAACCTGGAAGTGCCAGAGGATGAAGTGGAAGAAGACTGAAGACTTTGTTCTTCTGTTTTTTGTTTTTGATTTTTCATTGTAACCTGTAACTCTTATCTTACATCAATGAAAATTTTATCTTTATGCTCAAAGATAATATCTCATTATCTTTTTACATGTCTTGATATGCCAGATTGTTAAAAAGAACTTGATTGGAGAAATACCATTTTGGTTGTAATAGATAAACTGAAACCTGAGGATAGGTTAGGTTTTCTTAAATGTAACAAGATGGTTTTGGCATCATCAAAAGGGGGGAAATTGTTGGGAGATGAATTTAATAAAGAAGTTTTGATTAGATCCCAAAAACCCTGAGTATGACATGTTCAGGATAATCTTGATAGACTGAGTCAAGTTTTAGTATAGATTGTTCAGGAAGTTATCTGCACCATGTATAGTCAGCAGATATAGATCAGGTTAGATATCAAGACATCAAGACTCAAAGATGTCATCAAGTCATCAAGACTCAAGAAGTTGTTGAAGATACTAAAGACTCAAGATGTCATCAAGACATCGAAGATTCAAGAAGTTGTCAAGACATCAAGACTCAATATGTCACTAAAGACACTGAAAACTCAGTATGTCACTGAAGACATTGAAGACTCAGTATGTCACTAAAGATACTAAAGACTCAGAAGATACAGAAGACCCAGTAGTTACTGAAGACTCAGTAAGATACTGAATACTCAGTATAACCTAAATGTTCAGAGGCACTGAATAATATCTATCTGAAGACTACAAAACTGAGAAAAACGCAAATATTAAAAAAAGTAGATATTGCCCAAAACATTCATATGCAGACAAAAGGAACTAAGTCTAAGTGTTGTTTAAGGATGTCTCATTCAAAGAGATTGACCAAAAAGAGCCGTTTTGTTTGTCTACATTCACTGAAGACAAGAACCAATCAGAGGAAGACAACATCAGATTTTTTATCGACATTGAAAGCGGCGGGACCACTGAATCATGTCAGTAGTACTAAGTTCCAGACTGCAAAAATTGGTGATTGGCTACATGACTGCATATTTCCTAAAACATGCAAGGGAGTGTTCAAACCCTAAATATAGTCGTTCATCAAACACCAGAAGAGGAAACTCATAAAGTTATCTCTTCCAACGGATAGTTTTTCAAGAGTGACCTTGGTGAAGTTGCCTATAAATACCAGTGACCCTTTACATTGAGAGGTTATGGGAAATTTCAAAGCAACTCAAGAGCTCATTCGTATTATTGCAAATTGAAGCACTCGAAAAACCTAGAATTTTCCAAGTGTTTCACATTGGAGAGAGCTCACTATTCTAAGCCTAGAGTGATAGATATATCCAAAGCTTAGAAGAGATATCATAACCTTTACATTAGTTCTTATTGTAAAGGATATCTCACCCTAGTTGGAAACCAACCCAAAACACAAACCCTTTGTTAAGGTAGTTTGTGTGTGTTTTGTTGGTGAGTTGGAGTTGTAAAGAGTTAGTAAGCTACAAATGAGTTAGCCGTAAAAACTCTAGAGAATAAGTTAGTAAGCTACTTGTGGTAGTCTCGAACACTTGTGTGTGTTTGAGTTAGTAATTCGCAGGTTAGTCGCCTTAAAACTCAAGGTAGAAAAAGAGTAAGCTCTGAGTGAGTTAGCCGTAAAGCTTTAGGAAGTGGTTAGGAATTTTCTCGAAGATCGAGAGAGTGGATAAAGGAGCTTGAGTCTCTGAACCACTATAATTGCTGTGTTGTTTTGCTTTCTGTACTGCATTATTATATGTTGCATGTTTTACACTGAAAGCATAGTTCACTGAAATTCAGTTGGAACCAATCCACTGAACTTGCATCAAATTGATCACAGCCTTAATCACTCTTTTATTTAAGGGAAGATTTTCAGCAAAGCTAAAACGAGTATAAACTTAGGGCCAACCATTCCGCACACTTGAGTAGCTAGAACAGATAGTTACCAAACTGAACTAACTCTACTGAGGGTTCAGTAAGATAATTATCTGATCCAAGCGCCTCAGGATTTCTGATAAACTCAGGCTCAGTTGGGCTAATCTGAAGCTTCTGAAAGCAGCTCAGGATCATTGTCTCATTAGACTTTGACTCAGGGAAATCCGTGCTTCTCAGGGCAAAATCATCAGGATAACCTCACCCATCTGACCTCAATGAAAGAAAAGTTTTAAAAATCACTGAACACGTGTATTCCCCCCCATACACGTGTGAGACTCGTTAGCACCGGGATCAACAGATTCTTCAAGAGGTTAGTAATTCTGTAACTCCTAGTTCCGCATGTTTAGGATTTACGTGAATTATGTGTACGCATGTTGTTTAATTATTATGTTGAATTGATTTAAGATTAATTCATGTTAGTAATTAATTATTTAATTTAAATATGTATTTAAATAATCACCTCGAATAGATCCGGGCACCCCGATTTTCCCAACAGTTTCTTAGTCACCAAAGCTTCGTCTTCTTGTCCCAAGTGTTTCTCTACCATCTCCAAGACCTCTTGTAGAGTATCCATGGTAAACATGTGATCACTCATCACGAAATTACAATAGAACTCATTAAAGCATCTTGGAAGAGTTAGGAACAAGAATTCGATTTGAGCCTCATCACAGTACCGTGTACTTAGGTAAGGAAGTTTTTCAAAATGGCGTCTGACTTTGAGAACGTGATCCCTTATGGGCATTCCCTCAATCATCTTCAGCTTTTCAACTCCATTTTGATGAAACCCCTTTATCATACAGCTCTCAGAGGAAAACATTTCCTCAAGACTTTGAACAATCTTCGCAGCTGAATCAATTCCCTCATGAATGAGCCTCAAATCATCAATCAGTGAAGTCAAGATTATCTGTTTCATTGATTCATTTGCTTGCTCCCAGATATTGTACAAACATCTTTCCAAACTTGATGACCCTTCAGTGATTTTTTCAGGTTTTGGTCCGCCAAGAACCCAATGATGTTTTTGAGCAGTGAGGACAAAAGACATATTACTTTTCCAAATGACATAGTTTTCACCAGTGAGTTGGTTTTCTTTGAGCATATATTTCAGTGGATTAAAAGGTTGCGACATGATGATACTGAAAATAAATACACATTTTGTATCAATATCCGGATCAACACAAAATTAAATCACATAATTCGATCACATGATTCATATTAAAATCTCAAAAAAAATATGAACATGCATCAGCCAACATCTCAAAACAGATTTAAATGAGCCTTGTGGGAGGGTCATCATTTAAATCACATTCAAGCAGGTTACAAACAAGAACAGTTACAAACCTTTAATTTCAAAGAAAATTAATAGTCGGCTCTCACTTGACCAATATAAAATTGACAGGGACTTCGGTGAAGTATATGAATATCAATTTTATACCTAAGTAATAACCATGATTAAATACAGAATTACTACTTTGTTTTGATCGAGCCTTGTGGGAGGGTCATCGTCGCCACTGATAATAATTCACAATCATCCTTTTGGGAATTTATTCATGTGAAAGCTATCTTTTGACCGTCCCATAGGGAATTTCTCCAAAAGATTCCACAAATAAATAAATCATGGAGGTCAAAAATTAATTTGATTCATAACCAAATTAATTATCAAAACATACTTTGTAATTTTTAAGTTTGAGATTTTTCTTTGGGCAATTCTCATGCAAACACATTTAAACAAATTAAATAAAGCACAAGAAAAAACGACAACAATAAATCAAGCAAAACAGAAAATAAACACATTGGGCACAAATTATCCAACTGTCATGGTTTGATTTTCCTTGGCTTGATCTTGAAGAAACGTCGTCTTGAATTTCTCCAACTCGTTCATCTCAAAATTTTTTTTTGTCTCGAAGCGCCACGCCAAGCAGCTCGCAGCCGGGATGCACGCCCGCATCCGGCCGGCCGCTTGGCGGCGACCCGCCCGGCGCTTAAACAATCGCTTATTTTTGGAGGATTACCTGCCTCGGTAGGCGACGCCCAACGCCGCGTGTCCTCGCGAGCGCCTTGCGTCCGCCTCGGCTCCGCTCGCCTCCTCCCGCGCGCATGGTGCAGTTCGCACACAACGCGCTGCCCGGTCACGTCCGCACGCGTGCCGGGCCGATCCCACCTAGCGTCGTGCGGTAGGCCCGTCCGACTAGCGACGTCCGAGTTGCGCGCGTGCCTCCCTTGGCACGTTTTGCGCGACGCATGTCGCCCACGTACGGTTCCGGATCCTTTTTAACTCCTCGCCTCCGTCTTCGTCTTCGATCAGGTTACAATTTATTTAACGAAAAATAAATACACCTTAAATCTAAACTAGTCTATTACATTGAACAAATCAAATAGCCTAATCTACTCGTGGATTTTCTCACGAGAAAAACAAATCCGAACGAGTCGAATTAAAAACCATTCATTCATACTCATGAAAAATAAACACATTAAATACCATGACAATTGGATACCTGCAAAACAGATCTAGCAATTCTACTATCCAATTTCAATTTAATGTCCAACAATAATTTAAATAACAATTTAAAAGTCAGAGCTCGAAACCATAGCTCTGATACCAGTTGTTGGGAAAAATTATGGATGCCCGGATCTATTCGAGATGATTTTAAATACATATTCAAATTAAATAATTAATTACTAACATGAATTAATCCTAAATCAATTCAACATAATAATTAAACAACATGCGTACACGTAATTCACGTAAATCCTAAACATGTGGAACTAGGAGTTACGGGATTACATACCTCTTGTATAGACAACCGTTGAGACGATGGATCTACCCAAAGTGCCTTCCCAAATATGTCCCAAAGTCCATGAACGTAACCCGGTGGGAGGATTCGCACGAACAATTTTAACAAGAGAGAAAATAAAAAATATTATGCTACCACCTTTGTGGATTTCTAATATTTCCAACACATGGAATTGCACTTGGGAATGAAAAATTCATCCCCTATAAATAGGGAGTAGGGGGCCGATTTTTAGTGTAGGAAAATAAGAAAGAATTTTTTTTTCTTCGTCTCCAAGAAATCTTGAATATATCTCCTATATTATTTTCTCCTTAATTAAATTTTCCATAAAAATCTCTTCCTTTTTTTATCCCATATTTTCGAAAACAACAAGGGAAAAAGAATCAAGATTTGACTTCTTGAATTTATGGGATAATTATGTATTCCTACAATATTTATCTCTTTCCATAAAATATCTACAAGAAAATCAAGACAATCATTTCTTCCTTTTCCATACATATTTTTCGAAAATTATGCTAGGAAATATTAGCAAAATATTTTCTTCTCTCTTTCATTAATTGGACTTTATTTTGGGCTATTTGAGGGGCCTTTAGGAGAATTAAGATTGGACCTTCAATGGACTATGAAGCTCTAATATTGGGCCAAATATTATTCAAGTCCATTAATATTAATTTACTCCACTATAAAATTAATATTGAACTATCCGTCTTAACCCATATTACGATTTCACTATAATATGGCTCCCGCGTTTAAAATTATATTAGTCCATTAATTAATTAAGCCACTGAACAAGCTTTATATTAATTAATATCTTTGTCCTTGGAGTAAAGACAGCTCAACTTTATTATCCATACCGGAAATAAATTTCCACTTGCAAGATTTGGTACGATAAAGGTTCCGAGCCCACCAAGGGGACAAATCAAGCAAGACGTACTTGCACGCGATTCTCCGTATTAAATGTCAGCAATCGTCATGTAATTAATAATATTGCCCAAGATATAAGGTATCGAATCGCATTGACTCTCTTCCCATCATAAGTCAAAGCAATAGTTATTAATTTCACACGATCCTATTTAAGGGATGGAGATTAAGAAACAACACACCACTGAGGTCTAATTCTTGTATATTCAGTACCGAAGAATTTGTCCTCATGTAGGTCCTTATTCAGCGCACCTAAATGCGTTAGTGTAATCCCTTGGTCAAGACAAGCTAATCTGGGTCTTACACTTCAACCTTTCATGATGGTTTGTTCATTTCCATCTGGGTTGTGAATTTTGTACTTAATTACGAGGAGCTGTTAATTTGATCTTCCGTGATCTGGTATCACCAAATTAACTACAACGTAATACGTACTGACTTATTGAACGGGTTTGCAATAAATATATATAACATTCATTCATATTTAATGCAACAATGATTAATAGTTTATTTCAGTAAATAAATAAGAAAATTCAGTTTGGTTATACAAAGTAAAAGCATACTTTTCAGTATAACCCCAACAAATCTCACTTTCGAAAATTACTAAGTATGTTTCTAATTGACAAATTTTATTCCGGATAACGAAATTACGTCAATATTGACCTCCATGATTTATTTATTTGTGAATTCTTTTGGAGAAATTTCCCCAACGGAACGGCCAAAAGATGGTTGTCACATGAATAAATTCCCAAAAGGATGATTGTGAATTATTATTAGTGGCGGCGATGAGCCTCGCAACGAGGCTCGTTCAAAGTGAAGTAATAATTTTGTATTTAATCATGGTTATTACTTAGGTATAAAATTGATATGCATATACTTCTCCGAAGTCCCTGTCAATTTTATATTGGTCAAGTGGGAGCCGACTATTAATTTTGAATTAAAAGTTTGTAACTATTCCTGTTTGTAATCTGCTTGAATGTGTTTGAATAGACAGATCACCCAACGTGACCTATTTAAACTATTTTGAGATGTCGACTGATGCATATTCATATTGTTTTGAGATTTTGATATGAATAGTGTGATCGAATTGTGTGATAAATTTGTGCTTATACAAATTGTTATTTATTTCAGTTCAGCATGTCGCAACCTTTTAATCCACTGTTTGTTATACTTAAAGATCATAATTTATCTGGTGAGAATTATGTTGATTGGAAACGTAAACTGATGATTGTCCTAACCGCACAAAAGCACAAGTGGGTCCTTGATACTCCAAAACCTGATGAGCCAACTGGTGAGTCAAGTAAGGCGGAAAAAAAAAAAATATGATGACTGGGAGCATTGTAATGACATGGCAAAGTGTAATATTCCGGCATCTATGTCAGATGTGTTGCAACACCAACAACAAGAATTTACAACTGCTGCGGAAATCATGGAAAATCTTAAGAAGATGTTCCAACATCAGAACAGCACGGCTCGACAGATCACCTTGCGAGAGATGCTCTCATTGAAAATGGTGGAGGGCATACCCGTAAGGGATCATGTCCTCAAGATGATGGCTCATCTGAACAAACTTGAGGTTCTGGGTGCAGATTACGATCTGGAGACTCAGATAGACTTGGTGCTTCACTCTCTGCCTAAAAGTTTTGAACACTTTCAGCTGAACTATTAGATGAATAATCAGAAGTTCTCCCTTGCTGACTTGTTACAAGCTTTGGTCTCGGCAGAGACGTTGATGGGACACCAGACTCAAGCTTTAGTGGCAAATGGACCATCTTCATCTTCTAGGCCAAGGGAGGGCAAGAAGAAGAAGGTCAAAGGCCAAAAGCAGTCAAACTCAACTGTTGCCAAGGGCAAGAGTAAAATGAGGGATGCTGGGGATATCAAGAAGGAGCCAAAGGGGAAGTGCTTCAAATGCGGTGAGAAAGGACATTGGAGGTCTGCCTGTCCCAAACCTAAGAGGAATGGGAAGAAAGATAATTCTCATCCACTAGTTGTTGAAACTTGCTTACTGGCGTATGAAACCCACTCGTGGGTAGTGGATACGAGATCCACTGATCATGTTTGTTTCACATTACAGGGATTCAAATTGACCTGGCAACTTAGTGGAAATGAGATCCTCATCACACTGGGCGATGCTACGAGAGTTGCAGCTGAAGCAGTGGGAGACGTGCACCTATCTTTTCAAGATAAGAATTTAGTTTTAAGAGATGTTCTTTACGTTCCTGTTTTTCGTAAAAACCTTATTTCAGTTTCAAAACTATTTGTTGATGGATATTTTGTTCATTTTTCTAAACAAGTTACTGTTTTTCGTAACGATGTGTTTATCTGTCATGGAACTTTAAGGAACAATATCTATACTATTAACTGTGCACACCACTTACAAAATGCATCTTTTAACACATCGACTGTTTCAAGCAATAAGAGAAAACGTTCAGAAAAGGTGAACAAGACACTTCTTTGGCATCTAAGGTTGAGTCATATTAATCTAAATAGGATCCAAAGGTTGGTGAAAGATGGTTCATTGTCGGACCTACAGATGGAACTATTTCCAACCTGCGAATCATGTTTGGAGGGTAAAATGACCAAGAGGGCATTTGGAGCTAAGGGGAATAGAGTCACAGAAGTGTTGCAAATTGTTCACACTGACGTGTGTGGTCCAATGTCAACAAAAGCTAGAGGTGGCTATGAGTATTTCGTGACGTTCACTGATGATTACTTAAGGTTCGGGTACATTTTCCTGATGAAACACAAATCAAAAACCTTTGATAAATTCAAAGAGTTCAAAGCCGAAGTGGAGAATCACATGGAAAATAGTATCAAGTTTCTACGATCTGATCATGGAGGCAAATTTCTCAGTGATGAGTTTTTGAATTACCTGTCAGATGAGGGCATTGTTTCCCAGTTGACTGCACCCGGAACCCCTCAACAAAATGGGGTTGCATAACGAAGAAACAAAACACTCTTAGAAATGGTCAGATCCATGATGAGTTATTCAGATCTTCCCAAGTCGTTTTGAGGGTTATGCCTTGGAAACAGCGGCTTATGTTCTGAATTTGGTGTCATCCAAATCTGTTCCCAAAATCCCTAAAGAGTTGTGGACTGGGCGTAAGCCCAGTCTGAGACATCTTAGAATTTGGGGGTGTCCTGCATACGTGCTAGATAAGGAAGCCGGTAAGTTGGATGCACGTTCGGAACTAAGGTTGTTTATAGGATATCCCATGGGAACGAATGGGTGTATGTTCTATGGTCCCGAAGATCAAAATGTGGTAATAAGTACGCACTTTAGATTTTTGGAAGAAGACTTTATGAACAATAGAAAGCCCAAAAGTTAGATTACCTTAGACAAAATAAGAGGGCAAACTCCTATACCAACTGTACAAGTTGATATACCAAGCGTCACACCGACACAACCGGAACCTCGTCATAATGGGAGGGTTGTTCGACAACCTGAGAGATTCATGGGGATAGGAGAATCTTCGGATTTGGTCCCCGGGGATAATGAATCAGACCACTGGTCCTACAAGGAGGCAGTCCAAGATAAGGATTCTTAATCCTGGCAAACTGCGATGGAAGCCGAGATGGGCTCAATAGATCATAATCAAGTGTGGGAGCTAGTGGAGCCACCCAGTGGGGTAAAACCCATTGGATGCAAGTGGGTCTACAAGAGAAAAAGAGGACCGGACGGGAAGGTCGAAACCTTTAAAGTTAGGCTTGTGGCAAAGGGATACACTCAGAAAGAAGGTATCGATTATGAAGAAACCTTTTCGCCTGTAGCCATGCTTAAGTCCATCCGTATTCTCTTGCCAATAGTTGCGCATCTAGATTTTGAGATTTGGCAAATGGATGTCAAGACAACTTTTCTTAACGGGAGTCTTGACGAGGAAATCTATAGCAACAGCCCGAAGGTTTCATCGCGAAAGGCCAAGAACACCTTGTTTGCAAGCTGAGGAAGTCTATTTATGGACTAAAGCAAGCATCTCGGGCTTGGAACCAATGTTTTGATCATGTAATCAAGTCTTATGGGTTTGATCAAAATGAGTTTGAAAGTTGTGCGTATAAGAAGTGTGACGGAACTGCCTTGGTATTCTTAGTACTATACGTAGACGCGATATTCGCTCATCGGAAATGATGTAAAGGTTTTGTCAGATGCAGGGGATGGCTGTCAAAACAATTTGATATGAAGGACTTAGGGGAAGCCGGTCATATTCTTGGGATCAAGATCACTCGAGATCGAAAGAAAAGAACAATTGGCTTATCGCAAGCTTCATACATAGACACTGTTTTGAAGCGATTCAACATGCAAGATTCCAAGAAAGGTTTTGTACCCTTTAGGCACGAAATCCATCTATCGAAAGACATGTGTCCCAAGACACAGGGGAGATAGATGACATTAGAGGCATTTCTTATGCGTCGGCAGTAGGAAGGCTTATGTATGCAATGCTGTGCACGAGACCGGATATTTGCTATGTCGTTGGCATGGTAGCAAGATATCAAAGTAATCCCGGAAATCAACACTGGACTGCCGTAAAGAACATTCTAAAGTATCTGAAAAGAATTCGGGATAGAATGTTAGTTTACTAGTCGGATAGTTTATTTTCAGTGGAATACACGGACTCGGATTTCCAATCAGACATAGATTCCAGAAAATCTACCTTAGGTAGTGTGTTTTGTCTGGGGGAGGAGCTGTAACATGGAGAGCGTTAAGCAGAAATGCATCGCCGATTCTACTATGGAAGCCGAATATGTAGCTTCTTGTGAAGCAGCGAAAGAAGCGGTGTGGCTCAAGAACATCCTAGTGGACTTGGACATTGTTCCGAATTTGCCCAGCACCATCACGGTTTTCTGTGATAATGCCAGAGCAGTTGCAAATTCAAGGGAACCGAGAGCCCACAAGGCCAGCAAACACATTGAAAGGAAATACCATCTTATACAAGAAATCGTTAAGAGAGGAGATATAGAGGTGGCAAAGATCGCGTCGGAGGACAACCTAGCTGAATGTTATATATATATATATATATATATATATATATATATATATATATATATTTATTGCAAACTTTTCATATAATAGCACATGTTACATTGTAGTTAACGTGGTGATACCAGATCACAGAAGATCACGTTAACAGTCCCTTGTAAACTAGTGCGTGTCTCACAACTTAGATAGACCCGAATAGTCTATTGGTAGAAGTTGATGTGTAAGGCTCAGATTGACTTGTCTTGACCAAGAGATTACACTAGTGCATTCTATGCGCTGAAGCGGACCTGCAGAGAGGATAAACTCATTCGCACTGACTTAAGGGATGAAGAGTTAGACCTCAGTGGTTGTTGATTTCTTAATCTTTGTCACTTAATAAGGACCGTGTGCGATTAGTAGTTATTGCTTTGACTTATAAATGGGAAGAGAATCATTGTGACTTCGATACCATATATCTTGGGCAATAATATTAATTGCACGACAGTTGCTAAATTAATACAAAAAATTGTGTGCTTGCAAAGTCTTGCGTGATTGGTCCCCTTGGTGAGCTCGGAACCTTTATCATACCAAATCTTGCAAGTGGAATTAATTTTCCGGTATGGATAATAAAGCTGAGCTGTCCTTACTCCAAGGATAAAGATATTAATTAATATAAAGCTTTTCAGTGGCTTAATTAATTAATGGACTAAATAATCTTAAACACGGAAATAATAACCGGGAGCCATATTACCGTAATATGGGTTAAGGTTGGATAGTGCAATATTAATTATATAGTGGTATTAATTAATAATAATGGGCTGAATTATATTGTGGCTCAATATTGTAATTCAGAAGTCCATTGGAAGGTCCATCTTAATTCTCCTAAAGGCCCCTCAAGTAGCCCAAATTATAGTCATATAAATAAAAGGTGCTTAAAATAAAATAAATGGTTTTTGCCTAATATTTCTTGATTTTTTCAAAAAATTTTAAAGAAAAATAGGGAGAAGAAATTTTCTTGAAAAGATTTTATGGAAAGGATATAAGTATTCTTGGAATACAAGATTATCTCATAAATTCAAGAAATCTTCCACTTGGTTTCTTTAAAGTGTTTTTTTCGAAAATTATGTATAAGAAATGGAAGAAAGATTTTCTTGATTTTCTTGAAAAGATTTTATGAAGAAACATATGTAATCTTGGAATACAAGAATATCTCATAAATTCAAGAAAGATCCAATCTTGCAAATCTTCTTGATATTTTCAAAAATTAAGGCTAAATAAGGGTGTGAGATTTTTGTGGAAAAATACACATGGAAATAAGAATATATGGGATATATTGAAGATTTCTTGGAGATTAAGAAAAGATCTTTCCTAACCATAATTGACCCTAAAATTCGACCAACCCCCCAGTGTAATTCCATGTGTTGGAAATATTAGAAATCCACAAAGGTGGTGCAACAATTTTATTTTTCTTTCTTTTATAAATCGTTCATTGGAGAACCTCCCACCAGGTTATTGAGCGAGGACTTGAGAATACTTGAGAAGGACTTTTGGTTGGTAGCCGCCATTTGATCTGTCCATCTCGAATTGTCTCTCCAATGGGTACGTTTACGTAAACTCCTAGAAATTCCGCATGCTAGGATCTTTTACGTGAATTTTATTTGCATGCCGTTGTTGGTGTAATTATTATTTGAATTCACTTACGTAAATTCATGCTAGTAATAATTGTTAATTTAAATTTGTGTTTATGAGGTCATCCCGATAGATCCTGACATATGTTATCCCAACAATAATTGCTCTTACTATTAAAAATCTGAATCCAGTACCCAAAAGTCAATAGTTGAGCCGGAAACACTTTGACTAGGAAAAATAGGAAGAAGCAATTGAGGCAGAGCTCGACTCGCTAATATTTTTGGCTTTATCGTACATACATCCAGAAACGTTATCCCTGTTGGATATAAATGTGTATTTGTACGAAAAGGAAATGAGAATAATGATGTAATGAGGTACAAAGCGAGATTAGTAGCTCATAGGTTTTTGCAGAGACCCGATATTAATCTTATCAAATATATACTCCTGTTATGTATGAATTTCCGCTACTTTATATATCTGGCAGTAAGTAAAATTAAATTTAAAAATACAGTTGATAGACGCTGTAACCGCATGCTTATATTGATCAATAGATGTCAATATTTACATGAAGATTCCTGATGGATATGAAATTCCTCAAACAAGGAATGGTGAAAATCGTATTAAGTACGATATTAAAATTACAAAGGTCATTATATGACATAAAAAAAAATGGGTTGAATATTCCACGATCAACTCAATTAATTCCTTCCGAAGTAGAAAATAAATAAATAAATAAACAATAAAATATTTTCTTGCGCGTCTCTAAATAAATAATTGGGTGGTGTTTTGAACAAGTAAGAAAATAATAAACTCCGGAAGAGTGGTAAATTATCATACAAAAAGACACGGAAGATTGTTGTCTTGAGGAGAGCTAACAACTTCAAAACCATCTTGAAGATTGGGTCTCGAAGATTATGAAGTTGTATTTTTTCTTAATTTACTAAGTTTTTTCTTTGTATTATTCTAGCGAAATTTTAGTTAGACATGATTATCACGTCGTAATGTCCAAGGGAGAGTGTTGTAAATATATTAAATATTATGGACATTACTTGCTTATTATTAGTATTATTATTGGGCTAGTTGTCAGATGGGCTTAGGGTTTTAGGTTTACAGCTCACTCCCTAATATATATATGTATCTCCTTTTGTAAGCGGCAGATTGAAAAAAACAGAAAACATAGTAAAAACGCTTCTGGCTTGGTCGCCCCCAGACATAGTCATTCTGATGAACTGGGTCAACAAATCTTTCTTCTTGTGTTCTTCGTTCGTTCTTTATCCTGATTTTACAACAATTTTTACTCTCCAATCTCTATGTTCATCTGCTATTGCAAGAGTTTACAATTTTACAAAGAAAAGTCTGAACAGTTGAGCTTAATTTGAATATGGCTTATGCTTCCCTTGTTTTGCTTGAACAAACAACGAATCTCGTCCTAAATCATCATAAATATTCAATTTCTGTTGATGAAAGAGAAATAATTACATCTATCCGTGAATACGTGAATTTCTTGATTCCGTTCCTTGAAAATCTCCCCGAGAAAGCCAACCGGTCAGAAGGAAAAATCAGGGATTTAGCCAATGAGGCTGAAGATCTTATTGAATATTTCATGTCGAATCAATTTCATATGGATTGGAGTGTAGGTACTGGGCTATGGAGAGTTGAATTCGAAGGCAGCCTGAGAAGAGTAAGAGAGGAAATTGGTTCAATCACTGGAGATCTGATGGATGATCGACTCTGTCATTTACCTGCTACAAATTCATCTTCAAGAGTTGCAGATGCGTGCCAAAATGATGTGGTAATGGGTTTAGACGAGGATCTGATAGCAACAAAGGGTCGGCTTTGTGGGGAATCATCCAAACTTGAAGTCATCCCAATCGTGGGAATGGGAGGCATTGGTAAGGCTACTCTTGCTCGATATGCTTTTGATGATCAATTAATAATTGAATGTTTCCATATTCATGGTTGGGTCACAGTATCACAAGATTATAGCGTTGATGAAATTCTTTCACGCATTCTATTATCAATGAAATTATTGGAGACAAATGAACTATTAATGGCAGAAAAACTGTACAAAAGCTTGAAAGGCAGGAGGTATGTGATTGTAATAGATGACATTTGGAGCACAGAAGCTTGGGATGATGTGAGGAATATATTTCCAGATGACAATAATGGGAGTCGAATCATGTTAACAACTAGGCTGTCGGAGGTAGCCGCTTATGCTAGTTCTGGTAGCCTTGTTCATGAGATGAAGTTCATGGATGGAAAGTTAAGCTGGGATTTGCTTAAAGAAAAGGTGTTCAAAAACAGTCAAGATTGTCCTCCTGAGTTGGAAGACGTGGGGAAAGCAATTGCAGGAGGCTGTAGAGGGCTGCCCCTTGCTGTTGTATTGGTTGCAGGAATCCTGTCAACAATGGTTAAGACTCGAGCTTCATGGGAGAAAATTCCGAAAAATGTGAATTCAGTTTTTGATGGACAATTAGACCAGATACTATCTTTGAGTTATAGGCTCTTGCCTCATCATTTGAGGCCATGTTTCCTATTCATGGCAGCTTTTCCAGAAGATCACAAGGTCCGTGTCTCAAGGCTCATCAAACTATGGGTAGCTGAAGGCTTTTTGAAGCGGGAAAATGGGTGCAAAAGCTTGGAAGAGGAAGCAGAGGAGTGTTTGGAGGATCTTGTCAAGAGAAGTCTTGTTTTGATCACAAGTAGGAAGAATAATGGCAAAATCAAGAGTTGTAACCTCCATGATCTGGTACGAGACCTGTGCGTAAGGAAAGCTCAGGAAGAGAAGTTTCTTCTAACGGATAAATATGTTCTTCCAAATGGGAGAAAAGACGAGCACCGCATTAGTATTTGTCATTCTCGTCTAGGTTTGATTCGGAGTCCAACCATCCATTCGATTTTATGCTTCACAACCATTTTTTGTGGTTCTTCACTAGCCTCCTTTAAACTGCTCAGGGTATTGGAGGTCTTACGTTACCATAGAGATCAAGTGTTTCTCCCTCCCCAAGTATTTGAGTTCATTCATTTGAGGTTCCTTGTTTTACCATTTTCAGATATGATTCCTGAAGCCATATCAAAACTTGAGAATCTTCAAACGTTAATTATCCTTTCAAGGACAACATCTAAGGGATACGCAGGAACTGCTTCATCATGTTTGCCTCTGGAAATTTGGAGGATGTCACAATTAAGGCATCTTGTGTTCTCCGTTTTTAATTATATGCTGATCCAGTAGATGAATCAACTCTTCCTCTTCAAAACTTGCAAACACTTTCGGGTGTAACAAGTTCTGTATGCAGAGAAAGGATCCTGAAAATGATTCAGAATCTCAAAAAGTTAGGAATTGTTTACTTTAAAAACGAAGAGAGTCACATCCTCCACAATCTTGTTAATCTGCATCAGCTAGAAAAGCTGAAAATAATATCATCTCAGAGTTGTCCTTTGCAAGGGCAACATCTTGCTTTTCCTACGACCCTGAAGAAGTTAACTTTAGTTTGTACGCAACTCCCTTGGAAAGATATGAACATTTTTGGCTCGTTGCCTAATCTTGAAGTGCTTAAACTGATGAATTACGCTTGTTATAGTGATACATGGGAAACAAGCGAAGGAGAATATCGCTCAAATTGGATAATTGATGGATCAAATCTCCAAGACTCATCGGATAACTTTTTTCATTTGAATTCCCAAGATTCAAGATGCCTAGTGTTTTGATTGTGAGTTGTTTATGATGAACTGCAACATTTTATATTGCTTCGAAGTTCCACAAATACAGGAGGATCAAATCGTTTCAACAGGTAACTTGGATTACAAGTGAATTTGTATTAAAACTGAATTGTGTGTTGTAGCCAATTTATGAGTGATTTTATATTATGTACATTTAAACTATTCTGAAGCAAGTTCTCATTAACATGCTAGTATTTATTCATTTTAATATATTCCTCCTCTCCCACCCTCTTCATGTTGAGGAGCTCGGACGTGATAGTAAGACGAAGGAGGGTAGTAGATCAATACATGATGAATTGGTGATCTTTAATGTTTATTATCATTTATAGTTACTAACAAAATTCGTACTTATTTGTTTAGGGCTCGTGAATTTAAATTATTCCAATGATTCGATTAATAGTTTTAGTTTAAATGTGATACGCCTCCTTAATTATCTGTTATTAGTATCAGTTGGACTTTTTATTTTATGTTAAGTCTTTTAATTAAGTCTATAATAAATAAATGGGCCGTGGGCCTTAGTTCTTAGGGCATAAGTTAGGTTTAGGGTTTGAGTTTATTTAAATGAGGTCTCTCTAGAATTATTATTATTTTGATCGCAAGCTTGAGTTTGTGGTAGATTTTTCTACGTGGCAGGGAATTTATTTCCTGTGGCCTCTTTTGAGGATTCTTCTCTTTTCTTTTTATCAGTAAGTTTCAATATATATTCGTATGAATCCTCTGTTCTATCAAAATGATGTGTCCATTGCACGAAAAAATCACTCTGTTTGGAATAAATTTTCTAAGAATACATAGTACTACAAGTTTTCTATTATTTAGGCTTGCCAATGGTAATATGATCATAAATAAATTTGAGCTTGTTGGTAGGGAACTCCCTTGGAAAGATATGAAGGTTGTTGGTGCATTCCCTAATCTTCAAGTGCTTAAACTGAAATTTTACGTTTGTCATGGCGACACATGAGAAACGAGAGATGGAGAGTTTCCTGAACTCAAATTTCTGTTAAACTGGATTCCACATTGTATTGGAGAAACACCAATTCTTGAATTGATTGAGGTGGAATCCCGGAACAGATCTCTACTGAAATCGGCCAAACAGATACAAAAGGATCAACGGAGTTACAGAAATGTCGTGGCAGTTTAGAAATCTATCTGGAAGTTTAATATTCTTATGAACAACTCTTGTATCTAATAGTTATGCAAATTAACAATAATAATAAGCAGTAATATATATTACTGCACTAATCCAAGTATAGTATGCATAAAATCATAGGCTTTTTGAAATTTTGTCTTGATTATTATTTTTTGATACACAAAATATTTTTATAGATTTCAAATTTGGTTTTTATGCTTCTTTAAATAATTTTATATTTATTTTCGATTTTTTTTATTTATTAAATTGCTATTTTTATTCTTCTAGTGGATTCTGATGTATATTCTGTATACTATTGAGTTTCCTATCCTTTTTATTTAGATATAATTTATGCAGTGCCATATAATGTTGTTGGTCTGTGTGTAGTGTCGATTGAGACATTGATGTTTTGTGCAATTTTAATAGGACTTATCAAGAGGCGTGAAAATTAAGTTCATTGCAGTAAAATTAAGTTTGTAATGAAGTTGTGAGTTGTTAGAACTAAGAATCATATATAATAAACTGAAGTAGTTCATTTGGCCCACATACTGAGAGTTGGCTAGTTGAGACATCACAGATGTACTAATGAGTCATGACAAGGAAAGTCTGTGTCATTTTAATATGTCATTGGGGTCATTGGGTCTCTTTTGTCTTTTTTTTTTGTGAAGAATGTTGTTAGCCACCACTCATTCCTCATTATCTCCCTCCGTGTTATCTGCTATCACATTAATCACAAGAGTCTACCCTTTTTCAGAGAGAACTCTTGAACAGGAAATCAAAATATGGCTTATGCATCTCTTGTTTCACTTGAACAAACCACAGATCTCGTCCTCAATCATCATAAATATTCCATTTCTGTTGATGGAAGAGAACAAATTACATCCATCCATGAATACGTCATTTTCTTGATAACCTTCTTTCAAAATTCCGCCAAGAAAGCCAACCGGTTGGAAGGAAAAATCAGGGATTTAGCTAATGAAGCTGAGGATCTTATTGAATATTTTATGTTGAATCAATTGAAGATGTATCAGAGTGTTGGGTTCTCCATAGTTGAATTTGAAAGCCGGCTTAACAGTGTAAGACAGGAAATTGGTACAATCACGGGAGATATGATGGATGATGGATGATCGACTCTTTCATTCCCCAGCTGTTGTTTCATCATCAAGAGCTGCAGCTACTGGAGAGAAGGATGTGGTGATTGGTTTAGATGAGGATCTGATAGCATTAAAGGGTCGGCTTTGTGGGGAATCATCCAAACTTGAAGTCATTCCAATCACAGGAATGGGAGGCATGGGTAAGACTACTTTAGCCAGAAATACTTATGATGACCCATTAATATTGGAGTCTTTTCATATTCGTGCTTGGGTCACAATATCCCAAGATTATAGTGTTGATGAAATTCTTTCACACATCGTTGATTCGATGAAATTGTCAGAGAAGAATGAATTGCCAATGGCAGAAAAAGTGTACAAGTGCTTAAAGGGCATGAGGTATCTGATCGTAATGGATGACGTTTGGAGCACAGAGATTTTTGATGAATTAAGGAATATTCTCCCAGATGACAAGAATGGAAGCCGAATCATGTTAACCACTAGGCTATCAGATGTAGCCACTTATGCAAGTTCTGGTAGCCTTCTTCACGAAATGAAGTTCATGGATCAAAATCGAAGCTGGGATTTGATTAAGCAAAAGGTGTTCACACACAATCAAGACTGTCCTCCTGAATTAGAAGGCATTGGGAAAGAGATTGCGGGAGGCTGTAGAGGGCTGCCCCTTGCTGTTGTACTGGTTTGTGGAGTCCTGTCCACAATCAATAAGACTCGAGCTTCATGGGAGAAAATTGCGAGAAATGTAAATTCAGTAGTTGATGGGCAGTTAGACAAGATACTATCTTTGAGCTACACATTCCTGCCTCATCATTTGAGGCCATGTTTTCTATTCATGGCAGGCTATCCAGAAGATCACAAGATCTGTGTCTCGAGGCTCATCAAGTTGTGGGTAGCTGAAGGCTTTTTGAAATGTCAGGATGGATGTAAAACTTTGGAAGAGGAAGCAGAGGAGTATTTGGAGGATCTGGTTAAGAGAAATCTAGTTTTGACCACAAGTAGGAGGAGTAATGGGAAGATAAAGAACTGCGGCCTTCATGATCTGGTACGAGACATGTGCATAAGGAAAGCCCAGGAAGAGAAATTTCTTCTGACGTATGGTTATGCTCTTCCAAATGGGAGAAAAGATGAGCGCCGCATTAGTATTGGTCATTCTCGTTTAAATGAGATACGGAGTCCAACCATCCATACAATTTTATGCTTCACAACTATGTTGTATGATTCGCCTTTTTAGTAAGCTTTAAACTGCTAAGGGTATTAGAGGTCATACATTACCGTGACTCTCTCCCTCCGCAAGTATTTGAGTTGTTTCATTTAAGGTACCTTGCTTTTGGATTTACTGGTATTCCTGCAGCCATATCAAAGCTTGAGAATCTTCAAACCTTAATCATTTCTTCAAGGTTTACTTTATCACATTTGCCTCTTGAAATTTGGAGGCTGCCAAATTTAAGGCATCTCATATTCGCGGGTTTGTATACATTGCCTATTCCTGCAGATGGGCCAAGTTTTCCTCTAGAAAACTTGCAGACAGTTTCGGGTATATCAGTTTTTGAATGTAGCGGAAGGATCCTGGAAATGATGCCAAATCTAAAAAAATTGGGATTTTCTACAAGTATTCAGAGCTTTCACAATCTTGTAAATCTGCATCAGCTCGAAAAGTTGAAAATAACTGCAATTGGGAGTATTTCTTGCCAAGGGCCACATCTTGCTTTTCCTATGAGCCTGAAGAAGTTAACCTTAGTTGGCGGACAACTCCCTTGGAAAGATTTGAGCATCATTGGCTCGTTGCCTAATCTTCAAGTGCTTAAACTAAAGAAGGACGCTTGTGATGGTGATACCTGGGAGACGAGCGATGGAGGATTTCGTCAGCTTGAATATCTGCTAATTGGGAGATCAAGACTCCGGCATTGGATAACTGAAAAAGATCATTTCCCAAGGTTGAAGCGCCTAGTGCTTAATCATTGCTGGTGTCTTCGGGAGATTCCAGATAGTATTGGGGAAATTCCAACACTGGAACTGATTGAGGTGGATAATTGGAACAAATCTGTTGTGAAATCAGCCAGACAAATACAGAAAGATCAACGGAGTTACGGGAATGATGTCCTTCATGTTCTTTGCATTTAAGCAGGTTAGTTTTTAAACATTGAATGATTTAGTTGTTGAGCAACTCTTGTATTCAATACTTGTGCAAATTAACATTAGTAATAAGTAGAAATAGATATTACTGCTCTAGTACAAGTATAACATGCTTTAAACCTTTGGTTGGGGATAGCTTTTGCAGGTAAGATTGTGATTATGAAATCCCCAGAACTATTTATTTCACCAGATTTTCATATATGATTTCAATATCCATTATAATCATATCATATCATATCATGATGCCTATAATATAATTTGATCTCCACCAGCCATCCTCTGTTTGATCTCCGTGCATCTTTTTCAGGTTAAAAGCTATGGTTAACAAGTTGAACATGTGGCTTGGTAAAAACGAGAGAACTTGCTCGGATGGTGGCCGTTCGTCTACATGGGATTCCGGAGATACGTGTCAATTTGATATTATTTAGGCTAATGCAATGCTATACTTATTGATCGTGTGTATAGAAGTGTGGGTTGAGAAACTGATAGGGATGATAGAGTCTAAATTAATGACTTTGTAATTAGATTGTGAGTATTAAGAACCATATATAATATGTTGAATAAGGTTTACTCTGTTTGAGATGAGCCAAAAAAAAAAACAGAAAGTGGGTGTCACTTTTCTCCAAAAATCAATTTTAATCACTTCTTTAAAAACATAAGTAATGGAACAACCCCTCTATTTAGATGAGTAATGTTAATCGCTTAAAAAAAAAAAAAGAAGAAAATGAGATAATATGTGAAAGAGTATAATTCAATATTATTGTTATTAATGTTACAGTACTCATCGTTGTTTCGTTGTGGTGGTTACTACTTTAATTAACAGAATTAATACAATGTGAGATTATGCATATATATATATAATTATCTGATTCTTGAAATCTGCAGCTCATTATATCTTTCTTTTCACTAAAAGAGTATCTGATTCTTGAAATAAAAGAAAAAACTTTATTTTGGAATCCAGATGATTTTGTGGATGTGATTAATTTTTTTGGTTTCATCAGGGCCACACCTATTCACTTTTTTATCTACTATCAGTATCACAAAGAGTCCAACTTTTTTGTACCACCTTTTCACTTTTTATCTACTATCACAAAGAGTCTAGCTTTTTTGTATAATGACTGAAGCCAACTCCATTTGATCAAACAAAACACTGAAATCAAATATGGCTTATGCTTCTCTTGTTTCGCTTGAACAAACCACAGATGTTATCCTATATCATCATAAATATTCAATTTCTGTTGATGAAAGAAAAATAATTACATCTGTCTGTGAATATGTGATTTTCTTGATATCCTTCTTTGAGAATTCTGCCGAGAAAGCCAACCGCTTGAAGGAAAATCAAGGATTTAGCTAATGAAGCTGAGGATCTTATTGAATATTTTATTTGGAATCACTTTTCAGATGGACTGGAGTGTTTGAATAGTGAGAGCTGAATATGAACGTTTGCTGAAAAGAGTAAGAGAGAAAAATTGGTTCAATCACCGGAGATATGATGGATGATCGACTCTGTGATTTACCTATTGTTATTTCATCATCCAGAGTAGAAGATACAGCAAAAAAATGATGTGGTCATTGGTTTAGATGAAGATGTGATAGCAATAAAGGGTCGACTTTGTGGGGAATCGTCCATCCCAATAGTAGGAATGGGAGGAATAGGTAAGACTACTCTTGCTCTCAATTCTTACAATGATCCACTAATAATGGAGTATTTTGATAATCGAGTTTGGGTCACAGTATCACATAGTAGTGTTGATGAAATACTCTCACGCCTCATATCTATGAAATTTTTGGAGAAGCATGAATTATCAATGGAAGAAAAAGTTTACAGAAGCTTCAAGGGCAGGAGGTATCTAATTGTAATGTGAGGAATATTCTCCCAGATGACAAGAATGGAAGCCGAATCATGTTAACCTTTTTCTAAATTTTTCTTGTTCAAACCTTTTTACTTCAAAGGAAAATTTTATATATTTCAAAGTATGAATTCGAGAATATTGATCTTTTGTTTAACTACTCATTTATTTCTTAAGTCCAAAACCTTGATCTTCTGCCATGGATTTCGAAAGTGGTTAGCATATTTAATTTCTCAAATGTACTGCATAAGCCAAAATTATATTATTTTTTTTAAGGTTTTATATTTCTTTTGGAATATGCCCAAATAATTTGTACGTACTGATACTTTTAGTTTTCGGAAAATGGTCCAGTTACAAAAACTTTGTTTGATTACTTTCAAATTGGACATCATTAATAGATTATTAATTAATAGTTTTAAAACTTGTTATTTAGTTATTTCAGGTGACGCGGAATAAGATATTTCATTGCATCATTCACATCTATGACATCTACAAATGAGATGGGGGGTTTTTACTTGTTTTATCACTTTAAATATTCATGCCAATTTTATTATTACTTGCTACATGATTTATGGTGAAAGCTGGTTTAGTTGATTATGTTATTATGGTTGATTTATCCAACAAAGTTTTAAAGGTATGCATGTTAACAAAGATTTAAGAGTTTGGTTTTTATCCAATTAAATTAAATTTTTGAATGTGAATTATTATAGTCTAAACAAACTTATGAAGTATGCATGTTTGTAGGGATTTCTATTCAAGTTTACATGTTTATGACATGTTCAACAGTTTCTATAGTAGCTCGGATCACAAGTGGGTCTTCACTGAGCTAGTTGTTTTGCTCACCCCAATCTCATTAATATTTTTCAGATTAAGAAGGAGTGCGGTGGAGGGACGGTGGATTGCCTCTCAAGTGTTTATTTAAAATTTTACTATTTACAACAATTGATTTCATTTGAATATTGAGTCATGTTAAGTTCATGTTTAGTTTTAAAATTTAAGGTATTTTTATTTAATTGTAGTCACATCACTTTAGATAAATTTGAATCTTTTAAGGTTTAAAGTGCTTATTTTACTTATTTTATTTTCCTCTGCAAATTCTTATAAAAATTCATGCATATTTGACCCCAGCATATTTGACCCCTGAAAAATTGGGATGTGACATTTCATTTAAGGTTCATTGCTTTAGGATTTACTGATATTCCTGCAGCCATATCAAAGCTTGAGAATCTTCAAACCTTAATCATTCGTCCAGATATAATATTATCGAATTACACACCATTTTCTTCCAATTTGCCACTTGAAATTTGATGGATTCCAAATTTAAGGCATCTTTTGTTCATAGATTATTATGTGTTACCTGATCCTGCAGACGAACAAACTTCTCTACAAAACTTGCAAACACTTTCAGTTATAGCAAGTTTTGTATGTAACGAAACGGTGCTTAAAATGATTCCAAATCTCAGAATTAGTATGTACATCTCTACTGAATTCTGCCAAACAGATACAAGAGGATCAATAGAGTCACGGAAATGATGACCTTCAACTTCGTAGCATCCGTTCTGAGCAGGTTTTATAATCTATCCATATGTTCAATGATTTTGTCTGTATTTAGCAACAAATACAACTGTGGTATATAATTCTCAGTCCCGGTCTAGATCGCATGAAAAATTTCAAATTATTTCCTTTAAAAGAAATTGCAAATAAATAATTAATATTGTTTATTTATATATTAAATATATATCCACATTATGAGGTGGATAAAGATGTAGGAAATTTTGAAAAGAAAACCCCCATTTTTAGCCCCTTCACATTTAAAAAATTCTTTTTTATCAAAGTTTTTTATTTCATTTTCTTTTAGCCAAGAGAATAAATTTTTGGGCAATTATACCCTTAATAAAGTCAACAAAATTTTTTTAAAAAATGGTGGTACGGACTTCATTAAATGGTGGTACGGGGTTAATATACTGTAGTACGAAATTAATAATTGTGGTACAAATTTAAAATTGATGGTACGAGTTGAATTAAATTATGGTACGAGTTGAAATGATGGTGGTACGGTGTTAAAATAAAGGTGATACGGTGTTAAAATAAGTGTGGTACGAGACTGATAGTGATACGGAGTTAATACAATGGTGGTACAGACTGAAATAATATTTACGGATTGAAGTAATAGTGGTACTGGCTGAAATAATGTTGGTATGGAATGTATATATGGTGGTACGAACTTAAATAATGAAAGCATAAAAAAAAAGGGTAAAGTTGGAAAAAATATATTTTCTTGGCTAAAAAAGAATGATTATAAATTTTGTGACAAAAAAGAACTTTTATTTTTATGTTAGGCTATTTATAAACTCATCCCCAATATAATTTCAAATTTGAAAATCACACGGTATATTTGGTGTTGAGAGAAACATGGTTTTCTCCTCATTCGGGAAATAGGGTTTTCTCCTCATTCCTACGTATCAGAAAGAACACAGAAAGAGAAACTGGGATTTTCTCACTTCTGTTCTCATACATCACGTATATACTAATCAAAAGGGCTCTTAAATTGTGATTAATGGAAGCAATCCTTGAATCAATTCTCGTGGTTGTGTTTTGGATTCTGAGGATTCAGTACGTATGATGAATTCAACCGGGTTCTAATTCTTCCACTGAACTTGCATCAAATTGATCACAGCCTTAATCACTGTTTTATTTAAGGGAAGATTTTCAGCAAAGCTAAAACAAGTATAAACTTAGGGCCAACCATTCCGCACACTTGAGTAGCTAGAACAGATAGTTACCAAACTGAACTAATCTCTAGAGAGGATCTCGATCCAAGTGCCTCAGGATCTCGATAAACTCAGGCTCAATTGGGCTTGTCTGAAGCAAAAGCAGCTCAGATCATTGTCTCAAGACACTTTGATTTCGGGGGCAATCCATTGCTTCTCGTGATAAAATCATCAGGATAACCTAACCCATCTGACCTCAATGAAAGAAAAGTTTTAAAATCACTGAACACGTGTATTCCCCCATACACGTGTGAGACTCGATAAGACCGGACCAACAAGTGGTATCGAGCGGTGGTTCATTTTGACCACTTGCTTTTGGTAGCCATACTATTTTTTTTGAAAGACTTTTGGTGGTCTACTGAATAGATATGTTTGCTGGTATCTTACAATGCTCAGCCATCATGCTTTCTAAGAAACTTCCTATGTTCTCTGTTGAGAGCTATGACCTATGGAGATTGAGAATGCAGACTCATCTGTATTCAAAACATGAAAGAATGTGGAGAGTGGTTTCTGAAGGACCATTCAAATTTACTGTTGTGAATCCGTAATCACCGATCATTGAGAGGAATGATCCGTGAGATGAATTTCCAAAGTTCGATGATCAACTTACCCTCGATGAGAGAAAGTTAGTCAATCCGACTACATTGCTAAATATACTTTGTATAGCACAATTAATGATGGTGTTATGGGGATGATTTCTCAATGTGAAACTGCAAAAGAAATGTGGGACACACTTGCTGTTATGTGTCAAGGCACAGATCATATTAAGGAAAACAAACTTTATGTTGCTATTGGAAAGTTTGATAGCTTTGAAATGGAAGATAGTGAATCCATTGACAAACTTGAGGTCGATTCACTAAAGATCATGAATGATCCGAGTGCTCTTGGGAAAAGATACCCACAGAGAGAGAAGTGGTAATCGAAAATTCTTAGAGGATTTCTAAGAAATGGGATATACATCTTTGTGGTGATTGAAAACACCAAAAATATTGATTCCATGTCATATCAACAAGTTTTCTCTGAACTGAAAGCTTATGAGTTTGTGATTGACAAGAAAACTAAGAAATCTGATAGCAAAGATGATTCTTCATCTAGCAAGAATGTGGCTTTCAAAGCCAAAGAGAAATCATGTAAGTCTAGAGAGTCTAAGAACTCACTTGCCAAAAAAATCAGGATGAAAGGGGAGGATAAGCTTAAACGGCGATGGCAAGGAGGTTTGAAAGACTCAATAGCGATATATGGAAAATATAAGAAATATTACAGAATCATTGTGTACAAGAGAGACTCGTAGTTCGGGGACAGATAATCGAGAAAAGAAAGGACCGAGAAAGCTGAAGGATCCTCATCCAAGAAGAAGAACTCTAAAACCAAGGAGGAAAGTAATCAGGATGATGATACCAACAGATGATACAACTGTCAGAAGAAAGGTCACTTTCAATATGTCTGTCCTGAGCTGCGTGCTAAAGAAAGAAAGGAAAGACAAGCCAAGAGAGACAGGAAGATTTCCAGCAAGAAAGCTATGATTGCAGAAGAGGAAGAACATTCTGAAGAAGGTTCCAGTTCCTCGGATGAAATTTTTTCATAAATGACAATGATGATATTTGTCTTATGGTCGTGGAGGAGGTAAATTCTTCTATCTCGTTGTTGTTCCTACACAAGCACATGAGTTCTCAAGTTCAACTCGTAAAACAAGAATTTTGACTCGATGGATTCGCTTTTGAGAATCTTATGAAGGACTATTCTGTGTTACAAGAACAACTCACTGAAACTCAAGAGCAGAACAAAGAACTGACTTCTGAGAATCTGAAGTGGAAAGACTCTAAAAATGCTAAGATCACTTCTCAATTGATGGGAACTCATCGATGAATCGAATGTTCTCGAAAAGTACAACTCTCGAAAAAAGAGAAGGTGATAGAGATCCTGAATGGAAATTAGAGAAATCCACTAAAAAGAGATTCAAAGAATCGAAGTTCAATGACCTCTTTGAGAAGCATGAAACTCTAAAGAAATGTGAGGATAGTCGCAGAGAAAGTTAGCTCTATTGAATTTCGTGCATCTAAAGTGATAGATGAAATTCAGAGTTATCAAAGACCTGCAACTATAAAAGCTGGATTGGGATACATTCCAGGGGGAACCTCACAAGGTCTTCTGAATGCTGCTTCTAGTAGCACAAAGACTGTCTTTGTTAAAACAGTGGCATCTAATCTTCATCAAGAACCGCCCGTAGTTTTAGACAAGGGTAAAGGACCTATGGAGCCAGAAAACCAAGGTTCAGGAAGAAAGCCCAAACCTCGTGAAAAGGCTAGAAAACCCGAACACTCAAGAGGAAATTTTCAAAGCCAAGATTTCAAAGCCTCAAAGCTAAGAATACCAACCTCAAGAGATCTCAGACTTGAACCATCGAGGAATTTTCAGAAGAAACACTCGCCAGAGATATTCTCAACCCGAAAAGACCAAGTCCTCGACATCGAAATACCCCAATTTCAAAGACAGTAACCTAAACCCCACTTGCCTAAGGGTAAAGGTTTCCTAAACCCAAGTCACAGAGATAGAGACCAAGTGCACCAAAAGCTAAGGCACTTGAACAAAAGGCCTGAACCCAAGAAGAACTCTAAGGCTCATGTTCATACTAAGGTCGACACTCATACACAGGATCTCGCCAAGACACCTAGGGTGGTGAATGTGTATGTAGATGTTTATGGGAGACAAATCACCACTCTAAAGTAATTAGAGTTGTTAGGGCGATTTGGGTTCCAAAAGGTACAAACTAACACGGTAGGACCTTACACCAAATGGGTACCTAAAAACCGATCTATTTTTCGGTGAAAGGAAAAGGCACCGAAATGAATGAAAACAACATAGATCGATGAGTGGAAATGAATCGGCTCCTCTTTGTATGGTATCGGGACGGTGGATGTTCAAGACATATGACGGGATATAAGCAACTAATCACTGACTATGTTGATCAAAAAGGCCCTCAAATCACATTTGGAGACAATTCCAAAGGACAAACTGAAGGATATGGAACTCTTGAAGTTGACTCTATTCATATCCATGGTGTTTCATATATTGTTCCGGTCTAAAGCATAACTTGCTTTCTATCACCAATTCTCGTGACAAAGGATTCAATGTTGAGTTCTCAAAGAACTTATGTTATGTAAAAAAGACAATACTTCACGTAAAAATTTTCTTGACTAGTACTAGAAAAGGAAATGTGTATCTTTGGCGATTGAGTTCAACTCCTAAAGATACATGTTTGGTTGCAAAAAAGTTCCATCGATACCCGGTTGGTTGTGGCACAAAAGAATGAATCACTTAAACTTCAAAACCCCGAACAAACTTGCAAGATTAGCACTTGTAAGGGGTTACCCAATGAAGTGTTCAAGAAAGATCATGTATGTGATGCTTGTTAGAAAGGAAAACAAATCATAGCATCTTTCAAAAGCAAAGTAAATGTTTTATCGATAGAATACTACAACTCATTACATATGGATCTCTTTGGTCCAAGAACACTGCGGGAGCACTAATGGCAAAAAATACACACTTGTGGTAGTTGATGACTACTCTAGAGATACACATGGGTCATATCTTACTCAAGAAGAAAGAGACTCGCACAAAACCGCCTTGAACTTCTTGAAAAGGCTCAAGATCTTGAAAAAAGAACTGAGTGTGGTCAAAATCGATCGCTTAAAGGAATCGAGTTTATCAATCATATCATATCGATTATTGCAAAGAAATGGAATAGCTCATGAAACATCAAACCGCAAAGACCCCCACAACAAAATGGTGTTCCGAAAAGAAGAAATAGGACTCTGAAAGAAGCTGGAAGGACAATGATTGTTGAAGCTGATATTCCTAAGAGATTTTGGGCTAAAAGCTATCAACACTTTGATGCTACTCTCGTAATGGATCCATCTTGACCAAGAACCAAGGAAAAACTCCATATGAGTTGTGGAATGAAAGGAAGCCTCTTGTTTCTTTCTTTTCGTGTGTTTGTTTTTGCAAGTGTTTCATACACAATAATGGTAAAGATCGGTTGAAAACTTTTGATAGCAAAGTTGATAAAGGGATATTCTTAGGATATTCTGAAGTCAGTAAAGCCTTCTGAGTTTACAACTGTAGGACTTTTATTGTGGAAGAAACACCTCATGTTGTTTTTTATGAATCTACTTGTGTTCAGAAGAAACAGGAACCCGACTCAGAGAACCGATCAAGAGAATCACCGGACTTAGCTTGAAAAAGAATGATAAAACACCCGAACGAACACGAAAAGAAGAAGTCGGTCACTTTCTATGAATTGAGTGAATCGGATTTCGCATAAAGAAGTTCGGGATGGAAAAACTCGGGATGGAAATTCTCCAACGGGAAGGAAAGCTAACCTAACCGAAGTCGACCAATCTAAACATACACCAGTTCAGACTCAGGTATATAATGCCGATGAAGATGTGGTCACAGCTGAGGCAAACTCCGAATCTATCAACCAATGGGGAACAAATGTCTCTAACAATGTTCTGAATGGAATTTCCCCTGAGGAAGATGATTCTCTTTCTCCTTTTCTGTTGTTCCCTAAATTTAATGAACTACATGAACCTAACATTTCTGATGTTGAGGATACTACTGAAGGGGAAACATCCAGGATAAAATGGTTGGATAGTCATCCTACAAGTCAGATTGTGGGTGATCTATCAAATGGTGTCAAAACAAGAAGGTTCCATGGAGAAAGTGATTTGTTTTAATGCTTCCTATCTAAAAAAGAACCTACTGAGATTGAAGAAGCTTTACAAGAATCATTTTGGATTACTGCTATGCAAGAAGAGCTGAATCAGTTCTCAAGGAATGAAGTTTGGGAGCTAGTGGATAGACCTAAGAGGCACAATGTGATTGGAACTAAGTGGGTGTTCAAGAATAAGAGAGATGAAAACAACAACATTGTGAGAAACAAAGGCAAGGCTAGTTGCACAAGGTTATTCCCAAGAAGAAGGCTTGGATTATGATGAAACCTTTGCACCTGTTGCAAGAGTAGAAGCCATCAGATTATTTCTTGCATATGCTGCCCACATGAAATTCACAGTCTATCAGATGGATGTGAAAAGTGATTTTCTGAATGGTGTGCTTAAGGAAGAGGTTTATGTGGAACAACCTCCTGGTTTAAGACAGAATGACCAAGTTTACTGGCTCAGGAAAGCCTTGTATGGTCTTAAGCAAGCACCCCGAGCATGGTATGATATCCTTTCTCAGTTTCTTACTGACCATGGTTTCATCAAAGGAACTGTTGATAGGACTCTGTTCAGGATAGAAGATGGGAAAGACATCTTACTTGTTCAGATTTATGTAGATGACATCATATTTGGATCTCCAAATCATCAACTCTGTGAAAAGTTTTCTACCTTGATGAAAGGAAAGTTTGAGATGTCAATGATGGGGGAGATGAATTTCTTTCTTAGACTTCAGGTGAAACAAACTAAGGAAGGATTTTCATCAATCAAGCAAAATACACCAGAGATCTGATTGCGAAGTATGGTGTACAGAATTGCAATGCAGTTAGAATTCCTATGAATACTAACTACAAGATGGATCCTGATCCTGAAGGCAAATCAGTAAATCACACTGATTATAGAGGGATCATTGGATCACTGCTATATCTCACAGCAAGTAGGCCAGATATAACATTTGCTGTTGGGATATGTGCAAGATACCAAGCTAATCCTAAGGCTAGTCACATGGAGGCTGCCAAAAAGATTCTGAAATATCTTAAAGGCATTGTGAATAGAGGATTATGGTATCCAGCTGATGATAACCTTGAATTAACTGGTTATTCAGATGTTGATTATGGAGGATGTAGAATTGACAGGAAGTCTACCATAGGAACTTGTCAATTTCTTGGAAGTAAACTGATATCATGGTTTTCAAATAAACAAACCTCAAGAGCAACCAAATCTTCAAGTTTGAATACATGGCTGCAGGAAGATGTTGTGCATAGATTCTTTGGCTCAGACAACAATTGAGGGATTATAAGATTATAGCCAATGAAGTACCTATATTTTGTGATAATAATAAAGGCAATTGCTATTTCACAAAATCCTATATTGACACCAGAATGTAAGCATGTTGATATCAAACATCACTTCATCGAGATCATGTTGAGAAGAAAGACATCGTAATGGAGAAAATTCATACCGATAAAGAGAGTCGATATCTTGACTAAAACTTTTGGTGAATCAAGATTTCAGGAACTATCAGTTGAATTAGGTATATTGGATCCAGGTGAATAAAGAAAATCTAAAAAATTGAAGGTTTTCAGATGCATGAAGTTTTCTCAGGTTTTTACTGAAAAACTCAGGATAAAATTGAAAGTACTGAACACTGAGTCTTGAGAAACTCAGTTATCCTGAAGATCAGTACTCAGTATTATACTAACACTTTATCAAGGTCAAAACTCAGTAAGACTGATGGAGAAAATTAGTCTGAAGAAGTATTGACTCATGCAACACATTTATTGTCTAACTGAATCTCAGTAATCATTAGCAATAAATGACAAAACACCTGAAGAAATATTTGGGCTGGACCTTTGAAATACACGAGGAAAGTCAATGGTCTGCTAGAATAGTAATTAAATGCACTATTCATTAATCACCAATAGGGATAAATTAGCGGTTTAGTATTTGCGAAATCGTCCTTTCATATACCCGTTTTAGTCGGTTTTTAATCTCAACCGTCGATTTCTTCATCTACGCGATTTTCCATAAATCAAAATCCTATACCCGTTGAAAAATTTCCTTCAAAGCCCTATTCCAAAAAGCATTCATCTTTACAAACACTCTGCTTCGAAACCCTCGATTGCCCGTGTAAATTTTCACCTATCTCAAAACCCTTCACCGTAAATTCTCCAAAATGACACTTTTCAGATATCGACAAACTCGCCATTTCCAATAAACCTTGGTACGAATATGTCATTTTCTAGAAAGCTCGTCCAATGCAACTCATTTAGGAGGAGGCGTTGCATATGATTCGTTTGGCAAAGCTTACATGCCTGGTCGCGAATCAACCAGAGGCCGAATATGCGAAAGAGGTAATTGAGTTTATCTCTAATATGGAGTTAGATGATGAGAAGTGCATAGAATCTCGGGACTGATCTCTTGCATTTGGAGCATGGTTCAAAAATATGTGGATTTTGTTAGGGAATTATATATTATTCCTAAGAATCTAAATGCCATATAGGAGTTAGGTGATAGAGGCGAAGACCTACGGTATACATGATGGGTAGGGAACAAGAATATCTGGATAAAATTATCGAAAGCATCCAAAGAAAGTTTGAAGCTACTCTGAATAAGAGGCATTTGAAGCCTAAATATTGAGTATTGTTGGATATTGTAAGCAAATGCATCATGAGTAGATCAGGTAGTTTCGAACAGAGTATAAGCACGCCTAAGTTAAGGCTAATGGCGGCGATTGAAGATTCACCTTCCACGGCATTCAACCTGGTTCAGACTATTTGATCAAGGTGGTGAGTGATCAAGCCAAACAAATTCAGAAGGTGAATGGCTCTGTAGTGTCAAAGGAAAGATTCTACATGCAACCAAGATTGCATTTATCTTAGAAATGTGCCAGAGAAGAGGAGGACATCTTTGCCAATTCCACTTCCTTTCCAAAGTCAAAAATCATGTTCAAACCACCAACAAAGAAGACTTTGAGAGGAAAGAAAGAGAAAAAACTCGAGTCTCGGGAGGAGATGGCCAAGAAGAAACCACTAGTTTTAAGACAAGCCAGGGGGAAAGCCCTGATGCAAGTTAAAAGAGAGAAAGGAGAGAAACTGAAGAAGAAAGCACTGGCTCCTCAGTAGCCTTTAACGCTTCAATCTATTGCCGAGAAGGAGGCCAAATGACATCAAGAAACTCAACTCAAGGCCGCGAAGGGTTGAAATCTCCACTTCAGGTTCTTGATCAGGTTGTGACAAATGTGCAAGAGCAAGAAACTGAGGAACATGTTTTTTATGAGGTACTCGAAACCTCTCTGAGCTCAGATAAAATTTCTCAGAAATCTTCAAGGACCTCGATTCCCATCGGAAGAGAGACTGCTCGACTTCGATCGATCACCGAACCTCCGAATTGTCGAACTTGGATGCGCTTCTAAATGAACCATTTCTTGATCCATCGCCATCGTAACTCATACAATCCGATCCTATTGGCCCTGAGATCCTAAAGTTGAAGAAGGGAGAGGCAGAAGAAACTGAATGGCGAAGCAAGGGGGAACGGTTCATCCTGGACATATACCCTGAGCCTAATGCATATCCCTGACCTTCAGGATCTCTTCTTCGGACTCGAAACCACGGTCTACATCCTAAATCGACTCTTTTCGGAGATGTGAATATAGCCTCCTTCAGAGGAGAAGATTGGTGGAATGTCGAGATTTGTTTGGACAGAGTTCTCTGGGTTCGGGAAGACCAAGCTCGTAATGAAAAATTGCCGACTTTTGATGAGCTAAGTAAAGAGAAAGGTGGCTGAGAAAAGGAAAGCTGATGTTGATGCCTCCAGTTCTATGAATCCAGGAGGAGATGAGGATCAAGATAAAGAGGGTGACAAACAAGATGATGCTGAAATACAATCTGAGGGGGAGAAGGAACCTCAGACCGATGCTGAGAAAGAGAAGGAAACTAAGAGTCAGATGGGGACAAATCGATCTTGAACCAATCGATATCGCATAACCTCGGATCGAAAGTTAGCACTCTTCAGGTACCTTTTGGCACTATTATACATTATGCCGAAGTTACTGAAGTACCTAGCTTTAAATCTGATGTTTATGATATGCAGACTGAGGCTCAGTTGGAGCACCCAACTCAGTTGGAAAATGTTGCACAAACTCCAGTGGTTGATTTCACACCAATCCTGGATGAATTAAAGAAGATAGAGCCAAGGATGGAAGAGATACTGGCAGGTCAATCTCAAAAGATTGAGAATCTAAGCTATTCATCAAACATGCTGTAAACAATTCTCACAGACAAGATGACTCAGATGGAGTTAGTTCTGGCTGCTCAAAATCAGAAAATGGAGAACCTGAGTTCATCATCTGATACGCTTCAAACAACTCTATCAAGTAAGTTAGCGACACTAGATGGAAAGATTGATGGAGTACATGCAGAGCTTAATGCCAACATGAAGCAGATGTATCAAGAAAGAACTGCCTATCTTGAAGCCAAGCTGGTTGAGAAGAATGATCTGATGATCAAAACAGCTGTTGAGGAAATGGGCTCTATGCTCATGACCAAGATGTTAGAGATGATGCATGATGTCTTCTCAAATCAGTTTGCACCTCTTTCAGGTGAGTTCTCAATGGCTAAGAATTACATGAGAAGGCTAGAGGATGAGCATGATCAGTTGGCAGGGGAAGTGCGAAGTATAAGAAAAGAGCAATACAATATGGATACTGCACTGACTCAACTACTCCCAAGGTATGGTGCCAAAAAGGGGGAAAGGCCTGGTGGCAAATTAAGTGAGTTGTTGTCACAAACCTTGGAGAGAAAGGCTCAGAAAGAAGCTGAAAGAATGAAAATTGGTGATGCCTTAAGAGAAATTGAAGCCACTGAAAACTAAAATTCAAAGAAGCTGAGAAACCTACCTTCACTCAGACAAATGATCAGATCACTCAGGAAGTAATTTATGAGAAACTGAGTATTAGAAGGATGGTTGGAACAAGTAAGGCAGAAGAAGATCAAGTCAGAACTGATAAGAGAAAGGCTGTTGCATTTGTGGAGCAAGAAAAGAAGAAAAGAGCTAAAGCTTCTAAGCCTACTCAGAGGAAATTGATAATGGATTTTGAAGAATCTGAGAAACTGAAATTCAGAAAGAAGTCTTCAATACCAAGAAAACTCTGAAAACCCTTCAAATTGAAAAAGAGAAGAAGACTGTTGCTTTTGTGTCAGGTGTTCCTTTGATCAGGAAAAAGAAAGAAGAAGAGCAGAAAAGAAGAAGTGGTTTTAAAAAGTTTTTGAGCAAAAGGAGGGTATGAAAAAAAACTAAGAAATGGCCGCACATTGACAAGTGGATGCCTATTCGGTTCAATGATGCATGGAGGAGATCAAGAGAACCTTCCGGTTCTATTATGAGATTCTCGAGAGAATGGAGGGGGCAAAATGGATATGAATGAAGCCTTCATTGAATACTTAACGACATTCTATCATAAGTACCGCAAAGTTGGATCAACTTGGGCGGATGAAGGAAATACTTTCAGATAGTAGCCCTGGTCCATACACTTACCCGGCTCCTAGATTTGAGAATGGCTATGTGAATGAAACGGTCATTTTCAAGAAATAGCCCAAAGATGCCATCCGGCTAGGCCTAATCGAAACAACCCCAAATCATCAAGGCAAGAGATGAACTCAAGAAGAGATACTACGGGATGTTCAACTTTGGAAGTGCGGAGGATGAAGTGGAAGAAAGACCGAAGACTTTGTTCTTCATTTTTGTTTTTGATTTTTCATTGAATCAGAACTCTTATCTTACATCAATGAAAATTTTATCTTTATGCTCAAAGATAATATCTCATTATCTTTTTACATGTCTTGATATGCAGATTGTTAAAAAAGAACTTGATTGGAGAAATACCATTTTGGTTGTAATAGATAAACCGAAACCCGAGGATAGGTTAGGTTTTCTTAAATGTAACAAGATGGTTTTGGCATCATCAAAAGGGGAAATTGTTGGGAGATGAATTTAATAAAGAAGTTTTGATTAGATCCCAAAAACCCCGAGTATGACATGTTAGGGATAATCTTGATAGACCGAAATGTTTTTTTTAGTATAGATTGTTCAGAAGTTATCCGCACTATGTATAGTCGCCAGATATAGATCGTTAGATATCGAAGACACCGAAGACTCAAAGATGTCATCAAGTCACCGAAGGCTCAAGAAGTTGTCAAGATATCAAGACTCAAGATGTCATCAAGACATCAAGACTCAAGAAGTTGTCAAGACATCAAGACTCAAGATGTCATCGAAGACATCAAGACTCAAGATGTCATCAAGACATTGAAGACTCAAGATGTCATCAAGACATCAAGACTCGAAGATACAGAAGACCCAAAAGAGTTATCGAAGACTCAAGAAGATACCGAATACTCAAGATAACCTGAATGTTCAGAGGCATCAATAATATCTATCAAGACTACAAAACCGAGAAAACGAAATATTCGTAAAAGTAGATATTGCCCAAAACATTCATATGCATAAAAAAAGAACTAAGTCTAAGTGTTGTTTAAGGATGTCTCATTCAGAGAGATTGACCAAAAGAGCCGTTTTTGTTTGTCTACATTCATCAAGACAAGAACCAATTAGAGGAAGACAACACTGATTTCATCGACATCGAAAGCGACAGGACCCTGAATCATGTCAGTAGTACTAAGTTCCAGACTGCAAAAATTGGTGATTGGCTACATGACTGCATATTTCCTAAAACATGCAAGGGAGTGTTCAAACCCTAAATATAGCCGTTCATCAAACACCAGAAGAGGAAACTCATAAAGCTATCTCTTCCAACGGATAGTTTTTCAAGAGTGACCTTGGTGAAGTTGCCTATAAATACCAGTGACCCTTTACATTAAGAGGTTACGAGAAATTTCAAAGCAACTCAAGAGCTCATTCGTATTATTGCAAATTGAATCACTCGAAAAACCTAGAATTTCCCAAGTGTTTCACATTGGAGAGAGCTCACTATTCTAAGCCTAGAGTGATAGATATATCCAAAGCTTAGAATAGATATCCTAACCTTTACATTAGTTCTTATTGTAAAGGATATCTCACCCTAGTTGGAAACCAACCCAAAACCCAAACCCTTTGTTAAGGTAGTTTGTGTGTGTTTTGTTGGTGAGTTGGAGTTGTAAAGAGTTAGTAAGCTACAGTGAGTTAGCCAGAAAACTCTAGAGAAGAAGTTAGTAAGCTACTTGTGGTAGTCTGAACACTTGTGTGTGTTTGAGTTAGTAGTGCTGCAGATTAGTGCCCGAGAAAACTCAAGGTAGAAAAGTGAGTAAGCTACTGTGAGTTAGCCGAAAAGCTTTAGGAAGTGGTTAGGAATTTCTCAAGAAGATCGAGAGAGTGGACGTAGGAGCTTGAGTCTCTAAACCACTATAACTGCTGTGTTGTTTTGCTTTATGTACTGCATTAATATTTGTTGCATGTTTTTCACTGAAAGCACAGTTCACTGAAATTCAGTTGGAACCAATCCACTGAACTTGCATCAAATTGATCACAACCTTAATCACTGTTTTATTTATGGGAAGATTTTCAGCAAAGCTAAAACGAGTATAAACTTAGGGCCAACCATTCCGCACACTTGAGTAGCTAGAACAGATAGTTACCAAACTGAACTAACTCTACTGAGGGTTCAGTAAGATAATTATCTGATCCAAGCGCCTCAGGATTTCTGATAAACTCAGGCTCAGTTGGGCTAATCTGAAGCTTCTGAAAGTAACTCAGGATCATTGTCTCAGTAGACTTTGACTCAGGGCAATCCGTGCTTCTCAGGGCAAAATCATTAGGATAACCTGACCCATCTGACCTCAATGAAAGAAAAGTTTTAAAAATCACTGAATACGTGTATTCCCCCCATACACGTGTGAGACTCGTTAGCACCGGGATCAACAGATTCTTCAAGAGGTTAGTAATTCCGTAACTCCTAGTTCCGCATGTTTAGGATTTACGTGAATTATGTGTAAGCATGTTGTTTAATTATTATGTTGAATTGATTTAGGATTAATTCATGTTAGTAATTAATTGTTTAATTTAAATATGTATTTAAATAATCACCTCGAATAGATCCGGGCACCCCGATTTTCCCAACAGTTTCTTAGTCACCAAAGCTTCGTCTTCTTGTCCCAAGTGTTTCTCTACCATCTCCAAGACCTCTTGTAGAGTATCCATGGTAAACATGTGATCACTCATCACGAAATTACAATAGAACTCATTAAAGCATCTTGGAAGAGTTAGGAACAAGAATTCGATTTGAGCCTCATCACAGTACCGTGTACCTAGGTAAGCAAGTTTTTCAAAATGGCGTCTGACTTTGAGAATGTGATCCCTTACGGGCGTTCCCTCAATCATCTTCAGCTTTTCAACTCCATTTTGATGAAACCCCTTTATCATACAGCTCTCAGAGGAAAACATTTCCTCAAGACTTTGAACAATCTTCGCAGCTGAATCAATTCCCTCATGAATGAGACTCAAATCATCAGACAGTGAAGTCAAGATTATCTGTTTCATTGATTCATTTGCTTGCTCCCAGATATTGTACAAACATCTTTCCGAACTTGATGACCCTTCAGTGATTTTTTCAGGTTTTGGTCCGCCAAGAACCCAATGATGTTTTTGAGCAGTGAGGACAAAAGACATATTACGTTTCCAAATGACATAGTTTTCACCAGTGAGTTGGTTTTCTTTGAGCATATATTTCAGTGGATTAAAAGGTTGCGACATGATGATACTAAAAATAAATACACATTTTGTATCAATATCCGGATCAACACAAAATTAAATCACATAATTCGATCACATGATTCATATTAAAATCTAAAAAAAAATATGAACATGCATCAGCCAACATCTCAAAACAGATTTAAATGAGCCTTGTGGAAGGGTCATCATTTAAATCACATTCAAGCAGGTTACAAACAAGAACAGTTACAAACCTTTAATTTCAAAGAAAATTAATAGTCGGCTCTCACTTGACCAATATAAAATTGACAGGGACTTCGGTGAACTATATGAATATCAATTTTATACCTAATTAATAACCATGATTAAATACAGAATTACTACTTTGTTTTGATCGAGCCTCGTGGGAGGGTCATCGTCGCCACTGATAATAATTCACAATCATCCTTTTGGGAATTTATTCACGTAAAAGCTATCTTTTGACCGTCCCATAGGGGAAACTCTCCAAAAGATTCCACAAATAAATAAATCATGGAGGTCAAAAATTAATTTGATTCATAACCAAATTAATTATCAAAACATACTTTGTAATTTTTAAGTTTGAGATTTTTCGTTGGGCAATTCTCATGCAAACACATTTAAACAAATTAAATAAAGCACAAGAAAAAACGACAACAATAAATCAAGCAAAACAGAAAATAAACACATTGGCACAAATTATCCAACTGTCATGGTTTGATTTTCCTTGGCTTGATCTTGAAGAAACGTCGTCTTGAATTTCTCCAACTCGTTCGTCTCGAAAAAAAATTTCGTCTCGGCGCCCGCATGGCTTCGCAGCTGGGATGCCGCGCCGCATCCGGCGGCAGCAGCCCGGCGACCGCCCGTGCTCCTAGGCAACTGGCGTCGCTGCCTTGGAAAGTTAATTTTGCCTCGATTGGCGGCGTTAACTCGCGTGTCCTTGCGGCGCCTTGCGTCGCCTACATCACTTCGCCTCCTCGCAGCGCATGGTGCGATTAGCACACAGCAGCTGCCGGTCACATCCCGCAGCGTGCCGGGCGATCCGCTAAGCGTCGTCGTGCGGTGGGCCCATCAACCTTCTAGTGAACCCGAGTTCGGCGTGCCTCCCTTGGCGCGTTTAGCGGACATTTGCCAGCGTACGGTTCGGATCCTTTTAACTCCTGCCGCCTCCGTCGTCGTCTTGTCGAGGTTACAATTTATTTGCTGAAAATAAATACACCTTAAATCTAAACTAGTCTATTACATTGAACAAATCAAATAGCCTAATCTACTTGTGGATTTTCTCACGAGAAAAACAAATCCGAACGAGTCGAATTAAAAACCATTCATTCATACTCATGAAAAATAAACACATTAAATACCATGACAATTGGATACCTGCAAAACAGATCTAGCAATTCTACTATCCAATTTCAATTTAATGTCCAACAATAATTTAAATAACAATTTAAAAGTCAGAGCTCTGATACCAGTTGTTGGGAAAAATTATGGATGCCCGGATCTATTCGAGATGATTTTAAATACATATTCAAATTAAATAATTAATTACTAACATGAATTAATCCTAAATCAATTCAACATAATAATTAAACAACATGCGTACACGTAATTCACGTAAATCCTAAACATGGGGAACTAGGAGTTACGAGATTACATACCTCTTGTGTAGACAACCGTTGAGACGATGGATCTACCCAAAGTGCCTTCCCAAATATGTCCCAAAGTCCATGAACGTAACCCGGTGGGAGGATTCGCACGAACGATTTTAACAAGAGAGAAAATAAAAAATATTATGCTACCACCTTTGTGGATTTCTAATATTTCCAACACATGGAATTGCACTTGGGAATGAAAAATTCATCCCCTATAAATAGGGAGTAGGGGGCCGATTTTTAGTGTAGGAAAATAAGAAAGAATTTTTTTTTCTTCGTCTCCAAGAAATCTTGAATATATCTCCTATATTATTTTCTCCTTAATTAAAATTTCCATAAAAATCTCTTCCCCTTTTTATCCCATATTTTCGAAAACAACAAGGGAAAAAGAATCAAGATTTGACTTCTTGAATTTATGGGATAATTATGTATTCCTACAATATTTATCTCTTTCCATAAAATATCTACAAGAAAATCAAGACAATCATTTCTTCCTTTTCCATACATATTTTTCGAAAATTATGCTAGGAAATATTAGCAAAATATTTTCTTCTCTCTTTCATTAATTGGACTTTATTTTGCTATTATTTGAGGGCCTTTAGGAGAATTAAGATTGGACCTTCAATGGACTATGAAACTCTAATATTGGGCCAAATATTATTCAAGTCCATTAATATTAATTTACTCCACTATAAAATTAATATTGAACTATCCGTCTTAACCCATATTACGATTTCACTATAATATGGCTCCCGGTCATTATTTCCCACGTTTAAAATTATATTAGTCCATTAATTAATTAAGCCACTGAACAAGCTTTATATTAATTAATATCTTTGTCCTTGGAGTAAAAAGACAAATTTCGAATTTTTATTATCCATACGGAAATAAATTTCCACTTGCAAGATTTGGTACGATAAAGGTTCTGAGCCCACCAAGGGGACAAATCAAGCAAGACGTACTTGCACGCGATTCTCCATATTAAATGTCAGCAATCGTCATGTAATTAATAATATTGCCCAAGATATAAGGTATCGAATCACATTGACTCTCTTCCCATCATAAGTCAAAGCAATAGTTATTAATTTCACACGATCCTATTTAAGGGACGGAGATTAAGAAACAACACACCACTGAGGTCTAATTCTTGTATATTCAGTACCGAAGAATTTGTCCTCATGTAGGTCCTTATTCAGCGCACCTAAATGCGTTAGTGTAATCCCTTGGTCAAGACAAGTCAATCTGGGTCTTACACTTCAACCTTTCATGATGGTTTGTTCATTTCCATCTGGGTTGTGAATTTTGTACTTAATTACAAGGAGCTGTTAATTTGATCTTTCGTGATCTGGTATCACCAAATTAACTACAACGTAATACGTACTGACTTATTGAACAGGTTTGCAATAAATATATATAACATTCATTCATATTTAATACAACAGTGATTAATAGTTTATTTCAGTAAATAAATAAGAAAATTCAGTTTGGTTATACAAAGTAAAAGCATACTTTTCAGTATAACCCCAACAAATCTCACTTTCAAAAATTACTATGTATGTTTCTAATTGACAAATTTTATTCCGGATAACGAAATTACGTCAATATTGACCTCCATGATTTATTTATTTGTGAATTCTTTTGGAGAAATTTCCCCAACAGAAAGGCCAAAAGATGGTTGTCACATGAATAAATTCCCAAAAGGATGATTGTGAATTATTATTAGTGGCGGCGATGAGCCTCGCAACGAGGCTCATTCAAAGCGAAGTAATAATTTTGTATTTAATCATGGTTATTACTTAGGTATAAAATTGATATGCATATACTGTTGGGGAATGTGTTGTACAGATCTATTCGGGGTGAATATTTAAATACAAATTTAATTCATTAATTATTACTAGCATGAATTAATCCTATATTAATTCAAATAATAATTGCAACAACATATCATGCATATAAAAAGCCACGTAAAACCTACGCATGCGGAATCTACGGGTTTACGTGAACGTACCTCTCGGGATGGCAGTGGCTTTGGTCGGACGGACTAACTAAAAGGACTTCCCAAGTATTCCCTTAGCCCTTGCTCGACAATCCGGTGGAAGGATACTTGCGAACAATTAACAAAAGGAAAAAAATAAACTTTGTTGCACCACTTATGTGGATTTGCTAATATTTCCAGCACATGGAATTGTACTTGGGAATGAACTAATCATCCCCTATTTATAGGAGAGGGAGTGGTCGAAATTTTAGTGATATTTCAATGTGGGAAAAGACTTTTCTTGGTCACCAAGAAATCTTGAATATATCCCTTATATTCTTTTTCCCATAATTAAAATATTCCACAAAAAATCCCACCTCCTCAATATATGGTATTTTCGAAAAACCAAGAGTGCAAGATTTCAAGATTTGGATCTTCTTGAATTTATGAGATATTCTTGTATTTCAAGAAATACATATCTTCCGTAATATCTTTTCAAGAAAATCAAGAAAATCTTTCTTGCCCTCTATTTTCAAAATTTCGAAATATCCCTTATGAATAACCAAGTGGGAGATTTCTTGAATTTAATGAGATAACCTTGTATTCCAAGAATACATATCTTCATTCCATAACAAAATTCAAAGAAAATCTTTCTCCCTCTTTTATCCATAAATTTCAAAAATTTAGAGGAAATATAAGCAACAATATTTATTTTATTTTAATCACCTTTTCAGTTATTGGACTATATGTTGGGCTACTCAGGGGGCCTTTAGGAGAATTAAGATTGGACCTTCTAATGGATCTTGAATATTTAATATTGAGCCACAATATAATTCAAGACCATAAATATTAATTAATCCCACTACATAATTAATATTGCACCATCCATCTTAACCCATATTACAGTCAATATGGCTCCCGATCATTATTTCCGTGTTTAAGATTATCTAGCCCTTTAATTAATTCAAGCCCTTTGAAATAGCTTTCCGTTAATTAATATCTTTTGTCCTTGGTCGAGGAACGGTTCAACATTATTATCCATACGGAAACTAATTCCGCTTTTGCAAGATTTGGTATGATAAAACTTATGAACCTCCCAAGGGGGCAAATCAAACAAGCGTACTTGCACCGCGATTCTTCGTATTAAATCTTAGCAATCACATGTGACCAATAATATTGCCCAAGATAAAAAGTATTGAATCTCTCCGATTCGCTACCCATGATAAGTCAAAAGCAATAGTTACCAATCCCACGTGATCCTATTTAAGGGATGAAGGTTAAGAAACAACGAACCACCGAGGTCTAATTCTTCCTTGTTCGATTCAAGAATTTATCCTCCAGAGGGTCCTATTCAGCAAGATCGGTCATGCACTAGTGTAATCTCTTGGTCAAGACAAACCAATCTGAGCCTCACACCTCAACCTTTCGCGATGGTTGTTCATTTCCATCTAGGTCGTGAATGGCTAACTTTTTAGTTACAAGGACCATTAATTTAATCTTCGTGATCCGGTATCACTAAATTAACTTCTGATGTAACACGATGCAATTATTGAGCAGTTTATGCAAAGAAATATATATAACATTCAATCATATTTAAAGCATCGATGATAAACAATTTATTTCAGTTAATAAGTTCGGAAAATGGGTTTTCGATTATACAAAGTAAAAAGCATACTTTTCAATTATAATCCCAACAATCTCCCCACTTATACTCAAAGTCCTTTTAAGTATACTACAACACGTCTTGAGTAGTCCGTGACATCTAATGTCACTTACACCTAACCTAATAATTTCTCCGGTTATACTCAAAGCAGATTGGCAATGGTCTTGACACCCATTCCACTCACATGTGTCTCGAATGTATTCAGAGGCGACTTTGTGAATGGATGCTAAGTCGTCCTCGACGTCATTTGTCTTTGCCACATCTATATCTCCTCTCTTAACGATTTCATTATAAGATGTCTTTCCTTTAATGTGTTTGTTTGACTCGTGGACTCTTGGTTCTCTTGAATTTGCAGAATCGCCCTAGCAGATATTGCTGAAGACAAATTGAGAACACCATCCAAGTCCACTAAGAAGATCTAGAGCCCAATCGGTTCTTTTCACCGCTTCACTGGCGATTACTTACCCGATTTCCATGGTTGAGTCGTTGATGCATTTACGCTTCACACTCGTCCATATGATGGCTACACTTCCCAAATGGAAACACACTAACCGAAGGCGGATAATTTTCGGAATCTAAATCGATTGGAACCGAGTGCGTGTAGCCGATGGGGATTGGAGTATCGGATCGATAAATCAACATTCTATCCCGAGTTCTTTTCAGAGACTTCATAATGTTTTTAACTGTCGTCCAATGCGCTTTCCCTGGGTTACTTTGATATCTTGCTACCATGCCTACGGCAAAGTAGATATCCGGTCTCGTACACAGCAATGCATACATAAGGTTTCCGACAGCCGAAGCACAAGGAATACCTTTCATGTCATCTATCTCCTTTTCGTCTTAGGGAACATTTTCTTGGATAGATGAATTCCAAGCCTGAAAGGTACGAATCCTTTCTTGGAATCTTGCATGCTGAATTGTTTCAAAAACCAGTGTCTATGTATGAAACTTGCGATAACCCGATCATCCTTTTCTGGCGATCTCGAGTTATCTTGATCCCAAGGATATGTCCGGCTTTCCCTAAGTCTTTCATATCAAACTGTTTTGAAACCATGCCCTTACGTCTGATCACACCTTCACATCGTTCCCGATGATCACAATGTCATCTACGTATAGTACTAAGAATACCAATGCAGTTCCGAAATGCTTTTTATACACACAACTTTCAAACTTGTTTTGATCAAACCCATAAGACTTTATTACATGATCAAAACTTTGGTTCCAAGCTCTGGATGCCTGTTTGAATCCGTAAATGGACTTCTTGAGCTTACAAACAAGATGTTCTTGGTCTGTTTCAATGAAACCTTGGGGTTATTGCATATAGATCTCTTTATCAAGACTTCCGTTAAGGAAAGCTGTCTTGACATCTATTTGCCAGATTTCAAAGTCGAAATGCGCAGCAATCGATAAGAGAATACGGATGGACTTAAGCATGGCTACGGGCGAAAAAGTTTCCTCATAATCGATCCCTTTCTTTCTGAGTATAACCTTTCGCCATTAGTCTTGCTTTAAAGGTTTCAACCTTCCCGTCCGATCCTCTTTTCCTCTTATATACCCACTTGCATCTAATGGGTTTGACCCCATTAAGTGGTTCGACTAGCTCCCACATTCTATTATGAAACATAGAACCCACTTCGGCTTTCATTGCTGTTTGCCAAGAATCTGCATCCTTATCTTGGAATGCCTCGTCATATGTCCATGGGTCTGATTCCGGGAATCAAGTCCGAGGACTCTCCTATTCCCATGATTCTCTCGGGTTGTCTAACAACCCTCCCACTAGGACGAGGGTCTTGCCAGAAAGCCGTATCGTTTGGTATATCATCTAATGAGTTTGCACCGAGGTTTGCCCTCTAAGCTCTTTTTAAGGTAATCTCACTGGTTTTCTTTGGTTCATATAGTCTTCTTCCAAAAAATCTAAAGTGGGTGTGGATGACCACCTTTTTGATCTTTGAACTATAGAACATACACCTTTTTGTTCCCTGGGGTATCCTACAAACAAATTTTTAATTCTGATCGAGGATCTAACTTACCAACTTCCTTGTCCAACATGTAGGCCGGACACCCCAAAGTTCTCATGTGTCTCATACTAGGCTTGCGCCCGGTCCACAATTCTTTGGCAGTTTTGGGAACCGATTTGGATAGCACCAAGTTCAGAATGTAAGTCGTTGTTTCCAAGGCATGACCCCAGAATGACTTGGGAAGATCCGCATAACTCATCATTGATCTAACCATTTCCAAAAGAATTATGTTGCTTCGCTCTGCAAACCCGTTTTGTTGAGGGGTTAAAAGATGCAAATGGAGTGGGATACAATCCCTTCATCAGATAAGTAGTTCAAAATCCCATTGCTGAGGTATTCGCCTCCACGATCAGATCGTAGAGACTTGATACGTTTTTCCTTGTGATTCTCTGTTTGAGCCTTAAATTCTTAGAATTTCTCAAAGGTCTCAGATTCATGCTTCATAAGGAAAATGTACCTTGAGTAATTATCAATAAAATTACTCATAACCTCCTCTTGCTTTGGTTGACATTTGACTACATACATCTATGTGAACGATCTCTAACACTTCTTTAGCCCCATTCCCCTTGGCTCCAAATGCCATCTTGGTCATATTACCCTCCAAACATGATTCGCAGGTTGGAATCGATTCAACTTGGAGACGCTCCAGTGAACCATCTTTCACCAACCTTTGGATCCTCTTTGGATTTATATGACCTAATCTTAGATGCCAAAGAAGTGTCTCGTTCACGTCTGATGAACGTTTTCTTTTCTCGAAAACAGTTGATGTTTATAGGATACATTTCGTGAGTGGTGTGCATGAGTTAATTGTATAGAGATTTTCCATCAATGTCCCGTAACAGATACACTCATCATTTCAAAAATGATGTCATTCTTATTAGAAGAAACTTAGTGTCCTTTAATCGAATTTTAGAAACTGAAACTTGGGAACATAAAGATAATCTAAAAAAAACTCTATCTTCATGAGATAGGTGCACTTCTCCCACTGCTTTAACTGCTACTCATGTAGCATTGCAATGTCTGCTACTTGCGTAGTATTGCAATAATCGTTATTATCGTAGCATTGCAATATCTCGCCACTTCACGTAGCATTGCAATGTCTTCTACTTTAAATAACGTTGCCCGGTGTGATGAGGATCTCACTCCCACTAAGTTGCTTGGGATCATTTAGAACCCGTGAAGCCCAACATGATTAGTGGATCTCGTATCAACCACCCCGAATGAGAAGTATCGCCCGCTAAACAAGTTTCAACAACTAGTGCGTGAGAATTACCTTTCTTTCCGTCCCTTTTGGGGTTGGAACAGGCAAAACCTCCATTGTCCTCTCTCACCGTAGCTTAAGCACTTCCTCTTTGGATTTTCCTTGACACAACAAGTATTCCTCATCTTACCATTGCCCTTCGCAATGATTGAGTTTTATTGCTTATGGCCTTTGGTCCTCTTCTTTATCTTGCCTACCCTTGGCCTAGAAGATGAAGACGGACCACTTGCCGTCAAAGCTTGAGTTTGGTGCCTTATCATCATTTCTGCCGAGACCAAAAGTTTGCAACAAATTAGCTAGCGAGGCCAAAATGCTCAAAAACCTTTTTGGGCAGAGAATGAAGTACCAAAATCATCTGAGTCTCGGATCATAATCTGCGACTCGAGAATCTCAAGTTTGTTGGATGGGCCATCTATTTTGAGGACGAATCCCTTACGGGTTTGCCCTCCACCATTTTCAAATGACGACATCTCTCATGAAGGTGATCTAACGAGTCCCGCATGTTTGACTCGTCGGTTGGCTCATCGATTTTTTGTGTGTCAAAATCCACTTGTGCTTTTGTGCAGTTAGGACAATTATAATTTTCGTTTCCAATCAATATAGTTTCCATACACATTGTATTAACTTTAAGTATAATTACAGTGGATTAAAAAGTAACGACATGCTGAACTGAAATAAACAACTATATGCAATAGCACAAGTATATCACAAGATTCGATCACATACATCATATTTAAAATCTCAAAAAAAAATATGAACAATGATCGCCTAACATCTCAAAAACAGCTTTTAAATAAGCCACGTGGGGTGGGTCATTATTTAAACACATTCAAGCAAAAGTTACAAACAAGACGGTTACAAACCTTTAATATCCAAATTAATAGTTGGCTCACTTGACCAATATAAAATTGACAGGGACTTCGGGGAAGTATATGCATATCAATTTTATACCTAAGTAATAACCATGATTAAATACAGGATTACTATTTCACTTTGATCGAGCCTCATGGGGAGGGTCATCGTCGCCACTAGTAATAACCCACAATCATCCGTTCGGAATTCATTCATGTGAAACCTATCTTTTGACCGTCCCATGGGGGAAATTTCTCCAAAAGAATTCACAAATAAATAAATCATGGAGGTCAAAATTAATTCAATTTTATTATCCGGAATAAAATTGTCAATTAATTATTTAAAACATACTTAGTAATTTTGAAGTTGAGATTTTTCAATTTGGCAACCCTCATGCAAACACATTTAAACAAATTAAATAAAGCATAAGATAACACAAATTAAATCAAGCAAAACAGAAAAAATAAACATATTGGGCACAAATTATCCAATTGTCATGGTTTGATTTTTCTTGGCTTGATCTTGAAGAAACACGTCTCGAATTTCTCCCACTCGTTCATCTCGAATAAATACTTCATCTCGAACCGCCACGCTTGGGCGGCTCATGGCCGGGATACACGCCCACATCCGGCCGCCACTTGGCTGGGCAGATCGGCGGCTTCGGCACCACCCGGCAGCACGCCACGCCGCCAGACGCTCGGCGCACGGGTCGGCAGGGCTTCGGCGGTTCTCGGCGACAAGATCAAGACGCATCCGCAGCGCCGCTTTCGCCCGCCTCGGGCGCCAGCGTCGTTCAGCGATACCCGTAATCCCGTCGCCCGTCACGCAGACGCAGCATCCGCCTTCGTCCGCTCAGGCCTTGCGACCGCCCGTCAAGACGTGCCTCATCTCGGCGTCACGCCACCGGCCTGCCCTGCGCCCGTGCGTGCCGGCCAAGCAGCGCCATACTGCCTTACGCTTTTGATTCTGGATTTCGTCCTTTAATTCTTCATCTCTTCGTTCTCGATCCGGTTACAATTTATTTACAAAAAATAAATAAACCTAGATCTAGACTAGTCTATTACATTGATCAAATCAAACAAATCCTAGTCTACTCGTGGATTTTCTCACGAGGCAAAACAAATCGAAGCTAATCGAATTAAGAAAACCACGGTTTATATGCATGCAAAATAAAACATTAAAATCCATGACAATTGGATACCGCAAAAACAGATCTAACAGCTTTTACTTATCCAATTTCAAATTTAATGTCCACTTAATTAAATTACAATTTAAAAAATTCAGAGCTTAAACAAGTGGCTCCGATACCGCTTGTTGGGGAATGTATTTATGCAGATCTATTCGGGTGAATATTTAAATACAAATTTAATTCATTAATTATTACTAGCATGAATTAATCCTATATTAATTCAAATAATAATTGCAACAACATATCATGCATATAAAAAGCCACGTAAAAACCTACACGCTTTGAATCTACGGGTTTACGTGAACGACGCTGCGGCTTTGGTCGGGACGGACTAACCAAAAGGACTTCCCAAGTATTCCCTTAGCCCTTGCTCGACAATCCGGTGGAAGGATACTTAAGTAACAATTAACAAAAGAAAAAAAATAAACTTTGTTGCACCACTTATGTGGATTTGCTAATATTTCCAAAGACATGGAATTGTACTTGGGAATGAACTAATCATCCCCTATTTATAGGAGAGGGAGTGGTCGAAATTTTAGTGATATTTCAATGTGGGAAAAGACTTTTCTTGGTCACCAAGAAATCTTGAATATATCCCTTATATTCTTTTTCCCATAATTAAAATATTCCACAAAAAATCCCACCTCCTCAATATATGGTATTTTCGAAAATACAAGAGTGCAAGATTTCAAGATTTGGATCTTCTTGAATTTATGAGACATTCTTGTATTTCAAGAAATACATATCTTCCATAATATCTTTTCAAGAAAATCAAGAAAATCTTTCTTGCCCTCTATTTTCAATATTTCGAAATATCCCTTATGAATAACCAAGTGGGAGATTTCTTGAATTTAATGAGATTGTATTCCAAGAATACATATCTTCATTCCATAACAAAATTCAAAGAAAATCTTTCTCCCTCTTTTATCCATAAATTTCGAAAATTTAGAGGAAACATAAGCAACAATATTTATTTTATTTTAATCACCTTTTCAGTTATTGGACTATATGTTGGGCTACTCAGGGGGCCTTTAGGAGAATTAAGATTGGACCTTCTAATGGATCTTGAATATTTAATATTGAGCCACAATATAATTCAAGCCCATAAATATTAATTAATCCCACTACATAATTAATATTGTACCATCCAACTTAACCCATATTACAGTCAATATGGCTCCCGGTCATTATTTCCCGTGTTTAAGATTATCTAGCCCATTAATTAATTCAAGCCACTAAAATAGCTTTCCGTTAATTAATATCTTTTGTCCTTGGTCGAGGAACGGTTCAACATTATTATCCATACCGGAAACTAATTCCACTTGCAAGATTTGGTATGATAAAACTTATGAACCTCCCAAGGGGCAAATCAAACAAGCGCATTACTTGCACACGCGATTCTTCAGATAAATCTTAGCAATCACATGTGACCAATAATATTGCCCAAGATAAAAAGTATTGAATCTCTCTGATTCGCTACCCATGATAAGTCAAATCAATAGTTACCAATCCCACGTGATCCTATTTAAGGGACGAAGGTTAAGAAACAACGAACCACTGAGGTCTAATTCTTCCTTGTTTGATTCAAGAATTTATCCTCCTCAGAGGTCCTATTCATTTAAGATCATCATGCACTAGTGTAATCTCTTGGTCAAGACAAACCAATCTGAGCCTCACACCTCAACCTTTCGCGATAGTTGTTCATTTCCATCTAGGTCGTGAATGGAGTACTTTTAGTTACAAGTGACTGTTAATTTAATCTTCTGTGATCGGTATCACTAAATTAACTCTGATGTAACACGCATTTAATTATTGAACAGTTATGCAGTAAATATATATAAAATTCAATCATATTTAAAGCATCAGTGATAAACAATTTATTTCAGTAAATTAGTCTGGAAAATCAGTTTCGATTATACAAAGTAAAAAGCATACTTTTCAGTATAATCCCAACATATACTTCTCCGAAGTCCCTGTCAATTTTATATTGGTCAAGTGAGAGCCGACTATTAATTTTGAATTAAAAGTTTGTAACTATTCCTGTTTGTAATCTGCTTGAATGTGTTTGAATAGACAGATCACCCAACGTGACCTATTTAAACTATTTTGAGATGTCGACTGATACATATTCATATTGTTTTGAGATTTTGATATGAATAGTGTGATCGAATTGTGTGATAAATTTGTGCTTATACAAATTGTTATTTATTTCAGTTCAGCATGTCGCAACCTTTTAATCCACTGTTTGCTATACTTAAAGATCATAATTTATCTGGTGAGAATTATGTTGATTGGAAACGTAAACTGATGATTGTCCTAACCGCACAAAAGCACAAGTGGGTCCTTGATACTCCAAAACCTGATGAGCCAACTGGTGAGTCAAGTAAGGAGGAAAAGAAAAAATTTGATGACTGGGAGCATTGTAATGACATGGCAAAGTGTAATATTCCGGCATCTATGTCAGATGTGTTGCAACACCAACAACAAGAATTTACAACTGCTGCAGAAATCATGGAAAATCTTAAGAAGATGTTCTAACATCAAAACAACACGGCTCGACAGATCACCTTGCGAGAGATGCTCTCATTGAAAATGGTGGAGGGCATACCCGTAAGGGATCATGTCCTCAAGATGATGGCTCATCTGAACAAACTTGAGGTTCTGGGTGCAGATTACGATCTGGAGACTCAGATAGACTTCGTGCTTCACTCTCTGCCTAAAAGTTTTGAACACTTTCAGCTGAACTATTAGATGAATAATCAGAAGTTCTCCCTTGCTGACTTGTTACAAGCTTTGGTCTCGGCAGAGACGTTGATGGGACACCAGACTCAAGCTTTAGTGGCAAATGGACCATCTTCGTCTTCTAGGCCAAGGGAGGGCAAGAAGAAGAAGGTCAAAGGCCAAAAGCAGTCAAACTCAACTGTTGCCAAGGGCAAGAGTAAAATGACGGATGCTGGGGATATCAAGAAGGAGCCAAAGGGGAAGTGCTTCAACTGCGGTGAGAAAGGACATTGGAGGTCTGCCTGTCCCAAACCTAAGAGGAATGGGAAGAAAGATAATTCTCATGCACTAGTTGGGAAGAAAACCTTGTTTGCAAGCTGAGGAAGTCTATTTATGGACTAAAGCAAGCATCTCGGGCTCGGAACCAATGTTTTGATCATGTAATCAAGTCTTATGGGTTTGATCAAAATGAGTTTGAAAGTTGTGCATATAAGAAGTGTGACGGAACTGCCTTGGTATTCTTAGTACTATACGTAGATGATATTCTGCTCATCGGAAATGATGTAAAGGTTTTGTCAGATGCAAGGGTATGGCTGTCAAAACAGTTTGATATGAAGGACTTAGGGGAAGCCGGTCATATTCTTGGGATCAAGATCACTCGAGATAGAAAGAAAAGAATGATTGGCTTATTGCAAGCTTCATACATAGACACTGTTTTGAAGTGATTCAGCATGCAACATTCCAAGAAAGGTTTTGTACCCTTTAGGCACGAAATCCATCTATCGAAAGACATGTGTCCCAAGACACAGGGGAGATAGATGACATGAGAGGCATTCCTTATGCGTCGGCAGTAGGAAGCCTTATGTATGCAATGCTGTGCACGAGACCGGATATTTGCTATGTCGTTGGCATGGTAGCAAGATATCAAAGTAATCCAAGAAATCAACACTGGACTGCCGTAAAGAACATTATAAAGTATCTGAAAAGAACTCGGGATAGAATGCTAGTTTACCAGTCGGATAGTTTATTTCCAGTGGAATACACGGACTCGGATTTCCAATCAGACATAGATTCCAGAAAATCTACCTTAGGTAGTGTGTTTTGTCTGGGGGAGGAGCTGTAACATGGAGAAGCGTTAAGCAGAAATGCATCGCCGATTCTACTATGGAAGCCGAATATGTAGCTGCTTGTGAAGCAGCGAAAGAAGCTGTGTGGCTCAAGAACATCCTAGTGGACTTGGACGTTGTTCCGAATTTGCCCAGCACCATCACGGTTTTCTGTGATAATGCCAAAGCAGTTGCAAATTCAAGGGAACCGAGAGCCCACAAGGCCAGCAAACACATTGAAAGGAAATACCATCTTATACAAGAAATCGTTAAGAGAGGAGATATAGAGGTGGCAAAGATTGCGTCGGAGGACAACCTAGCTGAATGTTATATATATATATATATATATTGCAAACTGTTCATACAATAGCACATGTTACATTGTAGTTAACGTGGTGATACCAGATCACAGAAGATCACGTTAACAGTCCCTTGTAAACTAGTGTGTGTCTCACAACTTAGATAGACCCGAATAGTCTATTGGTAGAAGTTGATGTGTAAGGCTCAGATTGAATTGTCTTGACCAAGAGATTACACTAGTGCATTCTATGCGCTTAAGCGGACCTGCAGAGAGGATAAACTCATTCGCACTGACTTAAGGGATGAAGAGTTAGACCTCAGTGGTTGTTGATTTCTTAATCTTTGTCACTTAATAAGGACCGTGTGCGATTAGTAGTTATTGCTTTGACTTATAAATGTGAAGAGAATCATTGTGACTTCGATACCCTATATCTTGGGCAATAATATTAATTGCACGACAGTTGCTAAATTAATACAAAAAATCGTGTGCTTGCAAAGTCTTGCGTGATTGGTCCCCTTGGTGAGCTCGGAACCTTTATCATACCAAATCTTGCAAGTGGAATTAATTTTCCGGTATGGATAATAAAGCTGAGCTGTCCTTACTCCAAGGATAAAGATATTAATTAATATAAAGCTTTTCAGTGGCTTAATTAATTAATGGACTAAATAATCTTAAACACGGAAATAATAATCGGGAGCCATATTACCGTAATATGGGTTAAGGTTGGATAGTGCAATATTAATTATATAGTGGTATTAATTAATAATAATGGGCTGAATTATATTGTGGCTCAATATTGTAATTCAGAAGTCCATTGGAAGGTCCATCTTAATTCTCCTAAAGTGCTTAAAATAAAATAAATGGTTTTTGCCTAATATTTCTTGATTTTTTCAAAAATTTTAAAAAAAAAGAGGGAGAAGTAATTTTCTTGAAAAGATTTTATGGAAAGGATATAAGTATTCTTGGAATACAAGATTATCTCATAAATTCAAGAAATCTTCCACTTGGTTTCTTTAAAGTGTTTTTTTCGAAAATTATGTATAAGAAATGGAAGAAAGATTTTCTTGATTTTCTTGGAAAGATTTTATGAAGAAAGATATGTAATCTTGGAATACAAGAATATCTCATAAATTCAAGAAAGATCCAATCTTGCAAATCTTCTTGATATTTTCGAAAATTAAGGCTAAATAAGGGTGTGAGATTTTTGTGGAAAAATACACATGGAAATAAGAATATATGGGATATATTGAAGATTTCTTGGAGATTAAGAAAAGATCTTTCCTAACCATAATTGACCCTAAAATTCGACCAACCCCCCAGTGTAATTCCATGTGTTGGAAATATTAGAAATCCACAAAGGTGGTGCAACAATTTTATTTTTCTTTCTTTTATAAATCGTTCATTGGAGAACCTCCCACTAGGTTATTGAGCGAGGACTTGGGAATACTTGAGAAGGACTTTTGGTTGGTAGCCAGTTACTTGATCCTGTCCATCTCGAATTGTCTCTCCAACGGGTACGTTTACGTAAACTCCTAGAAATTCCGCATGCTAGGATCTTTTACGTGAATTTTATTTGCATGTCGTTGTTGGTGTAATTATTATTTGAATTCACTTACGTAAATTCATGCTAGTAATAATTGTTAATTTAAATTTGTGTTTATGAGGTCATTCCGATAGATCCTGTCATATGTTATCCCAACAATAATTGCTCTTACTATTAAAAATCTGAATCCAGTACCCAAAAGTCAATAGTTGAGCCGGAAACACTTTGACTAGGTAAAATAGGAAGAAGCAATTGAGGCAGAGCTCGACTCACTAATATTTTTGGCTTTATCGTACATACATCCAGAAACGTTATCCCTGTTGGATATAAATGTGTATTTGTACGAAAAGGAAATGAGAATAATGATGTAATGAGGTACAAAGCGAGATTAGTAGCTCATAGGTTTTTGCAGAGACCCGATATTAATCTTATCAAATATATACTCCTGTTATGTATGAATTTCCGCTACTTTATATATCTGGAAGTAAGTAAAATTAAATTTAGAAATGCAGTTGATAAGCGTTGTAACCGCATGCTTATATTGATCAATAGATGTCAATATTTACATGAAGATTCCTGATGGATATGAAATTCCTCAAACAAGGAATGGTGAAAATCGTATTAAGTACGATATTAAAATTACAAAGGTCATTATATGACATAAAAAAAAATTGGGTCGAATATTCCACGATCGACTCAATTAATTCCTTCCGAAGTAGAAAATAAATAAATAAATAAACAATAAAATATTTTCTTGCGCGTCTCTAAATAAATAATTGGGTGGTGTTTTGAACAAGTAAGAAAATAATAAACTCCGGAAGAGTGGTAAATTATCATACAAAAGACCTGGAAGACTGTTGTCTTCAGGGAGAGCGGCAACTTCAAAACCATCTTGAAGAGTGAGTCTCGAAGATTATAAAGTTGTATTTTTTCTTAATTTACTAAGTTTTCTCTTTGTATTATTCTAGCGAAATTTTAGTTAGACATGATTATCACGTCGTAATGTCCAAGGGGGAGTGTTGTAAATATATTAAATATTATGGACATTACTTGCTTATTATTAGTATTATTATTGGGCTAGTTGTCAGATGGGCTTAGGGTTTTAGGTTTACAGTCCACTCCCTAATATATATATGTATCTCCTTTTGTAAGAGGCAGATTGAAAAAAACAGAAAACATAGTAAAAACGCTTCTGGCTTGGTCGCCCCCAGACATAGTCATTCTGATGAACTGGGTCAACAAATCTTTCTTCTTGTGTTCTTCGTTCGTTCTTTATCCTGATTTTACAACAATTTTTACTCTCCAATCTCTATGTTCATCTGCTATTGCAAGAGTTTACAATTTTACAAAGAAAAGTCTGAACAGTTGAGCTTAATTTGAATATGGCTTATGCTTCCCTTGTTTTGCTTGAACAAACAACGAATCTCGTCCTAAATCATCATAAATATTCAATTTCTGTTGATGAAAGAGAAATAATTACATCTATCCGTGAATACGTGAATTTCTTGATTCCGTTCCTTGAAAATCTCCCCGAGAAAGCCAACCGGTCAGAAGGAAAAATCAGGGATTTAGCCAATGAGGCTGAAGATCTTATTGAATATTTCATGTCGAATCAATTTCATATGGATTGGAGTGTAGGTACTGGGCTATGGAGAGTTGAATTCGAAGGCAGCCTGAGAAGAGTAAGAGAGGAAATTGGTTCAATCACTGGAGATCTGATGGATGATCGACTCTGTCATTTACCTGCTACCAATTCTTCTTCAAGAGTTGCAGATGCGTGCCAAAATGATGTGGTAATGGGTTTAGACGAGGATCTGATAGCAACAAAGGGTCGGCTTTGTGGGGAATCATCCAAACTTGAAGTCATCCCAATCGTGGGAATGGGAGGCATAGGTAAGGCTACTCTTGCTCGATATGCTTTTGATGATCAATTAATAATTGAATGTTTCCATATTCATGGTTGGGTCACAGTATCACAAGATTATAGCGTTGATGAAATTCTTTCACGCATTCTATTATCAATGAAATTATTGGAGACAAATGAACTATCAATGGCAGAAAAACTGTACAAAAGCTTGAAAGGCAGGAGGTATGTGATTGTAATAGATGACATTTGGAGCACAGAAGCTTGGGATGATGTGAGGAATATATTTCCAGATGACAATAATGGGAGTAAAATCATGTTAACAACTAGGCTGTCGGAGGTAGCCGCTTATGCTAGTTCTGGTAGCCTTGTTCATGAGATGAAGTTCATGGATGGAAAGTTAAGCTGGGATTTGCTTAAAGAAAAGGTGTTCAAAAACAGTCAAGATTGTCCTCCTGAGTTGGAAGACGTGGGGAAAGCAATTGCAGGAGGCTGTAGAGGGCTGCCCCTTGCTGTTGTATTGGTTGCAGGAATCCTGTCAACAATGGTTAAGACTCGAGCTTCAAGGGAGAAAATTCCGAAAAATGTGAATTCAGTTTTTGATGGACAATTAGACCAGATACTATCTTTGAGTTATAGGCTCTTGCCTCATCATTTGAGGCCATGTTTCCTATTCATGGCAGCTTTTCCAGAAGATCACAAGGTCCGTGTCTCAAGGCTCATCAAACTATGGGTAGCTGAAGGCTTTTTGAAGCGGGAAAATGGGTGCAAAAGCTTGGAAGAGGAAGCAGAGGAGTGTTTGGAGGATCTTGTCAAGAGAAGTCTTGTTTTGATCACAACTAGGAAGAATAATGGCAAAATCAAGAGTTGTAACCTCCATGATCTGGTACGAGACCTGTGCGTAAGGAAAGCTCAGGAAGAGAAGTTTCTTCTAACGGATAAATATGTTCTTCCAAATGGGAGAAAAGACGAGCGCCGCATTAGTATTTGTCATTCTCGTCTAGGTTTGATTCGGAGTCCAACCATCCATTCGATTTTATGCTTCACAACCATGTTTTGTGGTTCTTCACTAGCCTCCTTTAAACTGCTCAGGGTATTGGAGGTCTTACGTTACCATAGAGATCAAGTGTTTCTCCCTCCCCAAGTATTTGAGTTCATTCATTTGAGGTTCCTTGTTTTACCATTTTCAGATATGATTCCTGAAGCCATATCAAAAATTGAGAATCTTCAAACGTTAATTATCCTTTCAAGGACAATATCTAAGGGATACGCAGGAACTGCTTCATCATGTTTGCCTCTGGAAATTTGGAGGATGTCACAGTTAAGGCATCTTGTGTTCTCCGTTTTTAATCATATGGTACCTGATCCAGTAGATGAATCAACTCTTCCTCTACAAAACTTGCAAACACTTTCGGGTGTAACAAGTTCTGTATGCAGAGAAAGGATCCTGAAAATGATTCAGAATCTCAAAAAGTTAGGAATTGTTTACTTTAAAAACGAATAGAGTCACATCCTCCACAATCTTGTTAATCTGCATCAGCTAGAAAAGCTGAAAATAATATCATCTCAGAGTTGTCCTTTGCAAGGGCAACATCTTGCTTTTCCTACGACCCTGAAGAAGTTAACTTTAGTTTGTACGCAACTCCCTTGGAAAGATATGAACATTGTTGGCTCGTTGCCTAATCTTGAAGTGCTTAAACTGAAGAATTACGCTTGTTATGGTGATACATGGGAAACAAGCGAAGGAGAATATCGCTCAAATTTCTGCTAATTGATGGATCAAATCTCCAGTATTGGATAACTGAGAGCCTTCAATTCCCAAGACTCAAGTGCCTAGTGCTTCGTCATTGTGACTATCTAACAGAGATTCCAGATAGTATTGGAGAAATCCCGACACTTGAATCTATTGAGGTGGATGGTTGGAATGATTCTCTATTGAACTCGGCTAAACAAATACAGGAGGATCAACAGGGTTACGGAAATGATGGCCTTCATGTTCGTAAAGCAGGTTAGACATCTATCAAAGTTGAATCATTATTTAGATTTACCAACATTACACACACATATATATATGGACATTCAACACTAGTATCTGAACTTTTGCCAACTAACATTAATAATAAGTAGAAAAAGATATGATGAGAACTTGGCCCAAATTATTTAATGAAGATAAATATAGAAAAGATATATCAAAGGAAGAAAATAAAGGGTGGGGATCTTATAGATTTAGGATTTTATTTTATTAGCTTATTTAAATTGATATGACTATATTTGTAGATATCAGTAAATCTGATTTCTTTTTGCACAAGTAGAGAAGCCCATGGGTTTTAGGTTTTCTTTCTCTTATTTAATAAGCGTGGGATTGTACTACAGGGGGATTATCAGAGAGAATTATAGAACTTTTTACAGCGTTTTGCTGTGTTCTAGCTATTCCGTGAATTCATTCAGTGTCGCTAGTTTTCCTCGTATTGAGGTTTCATCAATTGTTTTCCTAGTTTATTTGTGCATCCATTCGAGAATCTAGGTTACCTCGGTATAGAGGTTTCATCAATTGGTATCAGAGCCAAGGTGATTCACACATACTTCTGCGAGAATAGTTTCGAATAGGCAAAGGTTCGAAAGCTGAAGAACACGATACAAAAGGTCTCGTTCCAACTCAGGAATCGCTCATGTGCGAATGAGCAAGAGGGAAGTAGGTATAGACGTCGGGAGAGAGATGTACGTGTGTTGGGAAATTTAGAGTTTTGATGAAAGTTCTAAAACACATGTAATAGGACCCGGTCGGACACCGTCGATGTTTTTATTACCGGTTATAGGATACCAGTTGATAATTACTGTATAGAACAACTGATGTAATAGATAGGTCACATATTGAGAGTGAACCTCAATATGTATAGGTCAGATCTGAAGATATGAAGAACAACTCGATATCATCCGGGCGCCGAAGCGCAAGAGAAGGAGAAGATCGATCGATCGATCAAGTCGATATCACAAATTTGAAGTCATGAAGTTCAAAATCAGAAGACTTAAAGATCAGATGACTTCCAGAAGATCAGACCAGAAGACCTACATCAGTCGAGTCTTCTAGTTGAAGCAAAGACAACTGGCACCAGAAGACTCTATCGGGTAGTAGATCGATCGTTTTTGGATCGAAAGTCACCACCAGTGAAAACTGATGTTTCACCTAATCATACGTCGATGATCTGAACAAGAAGAATGTCAACCTTAGTTGGAAGAACAACACTGAAAAGTGCGTCTGTTAACCAATAAGGACGAGACACGTATGATCGGAGCCGGCAATTACGCGATTTGGTGTTGCTTCTCTAACGGCTATAAATTCACGCTTTCGGCCATGCCATTCCTGAAGCCCGTCACATCAATCCTGCAAGTCTACCAAATATAGCCTGAAATTCAAATTGCTCTCCAACGGCTCTTTGATTTCGAGGTCTATAAATATGGGATCACACTTGAGTGAAGATACTAAACTTAAAAACAATCAAGAAGCTCAAGCTATAATCGATTTCATACGAAGAACACGACCTTGAAGATTATTTTCTTAGTGTTCATCCCATAAGTTCTTAGCACATAAATCTTTTCATCTAGCTGATAGGCTACCTTAAAAACTAGAAAAGATTTCATAGTTGGAACCAAAACAATCTTATCCAAACCCAAAGTTAGGTTAAGTTGTTTAGCAAGATTTCAGACTAGGGTTTCTAGTTCTGATTTCTGGGATCAGTTGAGTGAGAACTCTTTAAATATCTGTCGATTGTCTTTGTGTTGGACTAACACAAAAATCTAAGTCCGGGTTGGTTTAGTTGGTGCCCCTTGTGATAGGGGAAGAGTGGACGTAGGACCGGTTTGTCCAGAACCACTATAAATCTTGTGTGCCTTTACCGCTTTGATTAATTTTTTACAAAATCGCACACAACTATTAAAGCAACATACATATTCTAAGTTAAGATCAATTTAGCACCAAGATTCTCGATCCGATCAAACTTGACACTTTAGTCAATTGGTTAAAAGACCGACTTTGGAATTGCTTTTATCTAAAACCCGGTTTTTCACACGGTAAAACTTAGCTTCCGACAAATCAGTTAAACCGATAGATACCGAATCGATCCGCCTTCAGCGATTAGTAAGTTAGATATCGACCCAAACCGATTCATTTTGCAGACTGATCGGGCTAACCGCCATCACACGACCAGACAAAAGTTTTTAAGTCTATTCACCCTCCCCCTAGAGACCGCCCTCACAAAACCCGTTCGGGACCTACAAGTGGTATCGAGGCGGTGGGTTCTATAGACCATCGGCTTTGAGTATCATCGATTCTTGAGGAAGAATCTTTGTGGTCATTTGAAGCAGATCTTGAAAAACCGTTTTAAAAACTCATTCGTTTTTTCCAAAATCACTCAAGATGGATAATACCTCCCAGTATGTATCATGATCTGTAGAAGTTCTCAATTGATGAGTATGCAGATTGGGCCATTTATATGTGCAACCATCTAGGTTCGATTAGTGGCGAGAATGATGGAAGTCATTGAAAAGAGGACCCATCATCATATATTACGACAACCCCTGCGGTTGGAGGAGATCCGATTTTGCCCCGGGAAGTCTTGTACGAAAAAGCCCAGCCTTGATGGATGCAGAGGAAAGGAAACTGTATACTCTAGATACAATCGCCAGGCATATTATCATGAAAACGATGGATAGAGTTACCAAGGAGAAGATTAAATATCTCAAAATTGGGAAAGCAATGTGGGATACTCTAGCTGAGATATGCGAAGGAAATGATCAAATCAAAGACAGCCGTCTACAAGCCGAACTGGTGAAGTTCGAAAAACTGAAGATGCTGCCCAACGAGACCATCAACGAACTCGATGGAAGGATTACTATGTCAGTGAATAAGCTACGAGAACTTGGTAGAGAGATGTCAAACAAGGACATCAACTACAAGATCTTAAGATCTCTCACCAAGAAATGGGACATGAAGGTCACGGTAATCAAGGATTGCCAAGACATTTCAAAAATGAAGCCGAGTAGCTTGTTCTTAAGCCTTAAAGCTCACGAGTTCGATTTAATCGAAAGAGGACAAGTTAGATGAAGACGAGGCAACGCATGAAGCCTCAACGCCTCAACGCCTAAATCGATTGCGTTTAAAAGGCAACCAAAGCCAGCAGATCGAAGGGCCCCTCAACCGTTGGAAACATAATAAGTAAGTCAGTATCGGTATCGCTCCGCTACAGAAACTTGAAAAATCAAATATTCAACTTGGTAAGTATCAAGATTCTCAGAAAGATTATCAACATAGCCGAGGAAGAGATAGGAGATCGCCTAATGGATCTCCGAAAGAACTAGATCCGATGATCGAAGAGATCACAGAGATGAAAAGAAAAGAGATAATTTGATCGATGAGAAGAGAGATAACAGATTCGATAGAAGGAGTTCGACATTATCGAAAGGAAAGTCACCGATAGATCCTACTGCACGAAGTGACTCACACTGAAGAAAAAGGTTCCTTGGATCAAGGAGCGTGCTTCAACCGTGGAGAAGCAGTCACTACAAAAATACAGATCGCCTGCACTGACGCCAAAAAGAAAGGGAAGAAAAGAGGAACGTAAGAGAGCAACGTTATAGGGACGGAAGAGCCATGGTTCTTCGACACATCGGAATTGATGATTCCTATCGCCCTCTAAGGATTCGGTACTCTCCTCTGTAGAGAAGATTTATGTCGATAAGCGGTCTTTGTTGACTTCTATGAGAATGAAGAACCGATATTCTCTTCGGGATGACGATGAAATCGCTTGATGGCCAAGGAGGACCAATCGAGGTAACCTCCAAACCTTCGCTTTGTTGCCTTTCACACTGGCCGGGAGATCGACTGCAGCTCTACTCGAAAGCAATTGCTTGATGATCTCTCCAATGCAAGAGACACTTATGCTATAGTGGAAGTTGAAAAATGACAAGCTAAGGATCAAAATAATCAAATTTTTGTTAAAGAGAACGATCTCAAGAAAGCTACTTGAACTTAAATCTGTTGTTGAAACCGCCGTAAGGCAATCGAGGAAATTAACATTCTGAAAGTTAAATCTTCTAATCAGGAGAAGCAGATCAAAGATCAGCTAGCAATTAACAAACAGCAACCTGATGACTTCAAAATCCTTCAAGCTAAATTTGATGAGCTATTCCGACTACATGAGAGTCTAAAATCTTTCGAGGATAATTTTATGCAAGAAAATAGAAGTTTTCACAAAATCATCTAAAACTGTTCAAGATATGAACACCTATTTTCGAACAACGATTAACAAGAAGGGACTTGGGTATGAGAACCCTTCCACATCCTCAAAAGCCCCGGTTGATTCACTTCAAAAAGGTGTAATCAAATGAGTTTTTGACAAAGATACACTAAAAGTCAAACTTGTATCTAATAAGGGAAAAAGACCCATTGAGCGAGGTAAAAGGCGGATGCCTAATCGTAAAAGGAAAGGAAATGGACCCTAATCGGTAAAACATCACCGAGGAATCACCAGAAGAACCCGGTTCTTCTGAAGAGACCTCAACCTGATCAACAGATCAGGTATCAGAAAAGACAACCTGTAAAAGGGAAGTCTAATCTGAGACCCAATCAAGGTCAGCTGCCGAATAAGCAAGCTATAGGTAAACTGCAAAAACCATCTATGCCAAAAAGATATGAATCTTTTGATGGTAGCAGTCGTACCTACCCCTATAATCAGAAACTCAGGGCTACTGCACCTGAACCACACTGGATGAAAAGAAGACAAACCGAAAAGATAAATCCCAAGTCTTCTAAGTCACCCAAGGTTCACACTAATAATCATACTAATCAGAAAGCATATAAAGAGACGTATGATTATGTTGATATGTATGGGAGACAAATCAGGCCTTCTGATCTAACTGATCTCAATAGAAGTGCCCTGTTTGTATGGATCCCCAAAACCAATCCTAACCCCTCAGGACCCAATCCAAAAGGGGTACCTAAAGCCTGATTTGATTGCAGGTTCGCGTGGGTCTGGCCAACAAAGGAGGTGTGCAAACAACTATCTGGTACATCGATAGTGGATGCTCAAGGCACATGACTGGAAGCAAACACAGCTCTTACATAGAACAAAAAGACCCGCGTGTACTCTTCGGTGATGATAACTTTGGTTATACCAAAGGATTCGAACCTTAGAGAATGATGATGCATGTGTCATCGGAGTCTCGGGGATGTCGAAGGTCTAAAAGCATAACCTATTATCGGTTTCACAATTTCTGCGACAACGGATTCAAAGTGTTGAGTTCTCGATCGATCAATGCACTATCAAAAATCGAGCCACTCAATGTGATTTTGCTAACTCGGTTCAAGGAAAGGGACGATCTACAGCAGATTGGAACAGTTGCCCGAGAAATGCATGTTCGATTGTTAAGAGTTCCAAAAGTAGCGATTGGCTCGCACAAAAAAAGAATGAGTCATCCGAACTTTAAAACTCTTAATAAGATAGCAAGGATGTCTTTAGTGGAAGGTCTTCCGAATGAAGTATTTTCTAAGGATCGGACATGTGCCGCATGTCGGAAGAAAAAACAGTCAAAGCTTCATTCAAGGGAATTCTGGACCCAAGATCAAGCAGTAGTATTGCAAATGCTTCATATGGATCTATTTGGACCGATTACACGGTCGATCTCGGCCGGACGTAAATATACTCGTAATCGTGGATGACTATTCCAAGTTTACGGGTTATATTCTTACATAAGAAGAATGAGACGACAAACGAAGATACCCGAGCCGCTTAAAAGATTATAAAATGAGAAGGGTGTCGATTGTAGTAAAAATCGGATCGAGATAAAGGTATGAGAATTTCAACTCTTTTATAACCGATTTTTGCTCTAAGTTTGGTATACAACATGAGACATCACCGCAAGAACGCCTACAAATGTAATGGAGTAGCGAGAATCTGGAGAACCGAACACTCAAAAAGAAGTTCGCCGACGATGTTACCGAACATGCAATACCAAGCCGCGTTTCAAGAAGTTTATCAACACTTGCATGTCATACTCGTAATGGATGTCTTCCGACTAAGGCTCAATACAAAACACCCTATAAACCGTGGAAGGCGTAAAAACCTCGTGTTTCTTACTTCCATGTTTTTGGGTGTAAGTGTTTCATACACAACAATGGGAAGAGTCGTTTGAAGACTTTTTGAGGCCAAGTCGGATGAGGGTATATTCTTAGGATATTCCTCATCTAGCAAGGCTTTCGGGGTTTACAACAAAGTAACCCTAGTTGTGGAAGAAACACCCCATGTAGTCTTTGATGAAGCATCTTACGAGCAGAGAAATCGCCACGTAACAAGAAGTACCGATCAACATGTACCGATGCTCGTAAAATGGATCACCTAACGATCAAGGAAAAAAGGATCGTAAATCGTAATAAAGATACATTCCAGATCTAGCTGATTCACCGGATCAATCAGCTCCTAAGGTACGAAAAAAACTGTCGATGAAGAAGCCGGTACAATTTGAGACAAGATCAATCGAACCATCCGATTCGGGGGGGAACACCAAGTTCCCACGTAACGTACATCAAGACATGATGAGTCCAACATCGGTTGAGACATGTTCTTATCAAGAGGATCATAACTCGCACCACTCCCAATCGCTAGTAATGAACTATTATCGAAATGGATGATGTTCTCCAAACCATTTAAATCGTAAGCGAAGGACTGGATAACCAAACCATCCAACCGATTCGATCATCGGAGACCCATCCGATAGAGTTAAAACTATACATCGTTGGTGAAAGTGCCATGTATTGTTGTTATCCATCATGAAGGAACCAACAACAAGAGATGAGTTTCTACAAGACTTTAAGTCGGATTCTAGCCATGCAGGAGGAGCCGAACAGTTCGAGAGAAATCAAGTTTGGGAACCGTGGATGCACCAAATCATCAAGACGAATTGGCACAAAGTGGGTATTCAAGAACAAGAGAGATGAGAAAAATGTCATAACCGTGAATAAGGTAAGACTTTCTTGCTAAGGGGTATTCACAATCGAAGGAATTGATTATGATGAGACTTTTTGCACCGGCCGCCGCTTTAGAAGCCATTCGGTCATTTTCGGCATATGCTTCCCACGAGGGTTCATCATTGTGTATCGGATGGACGTAAGAGTGCATTCTTAAATGGAGTACTAGCAGAGGAAGTTTATGTCGAACAACCTCCAGGCTTTGAAAAGGGCAACCAAGTGTACCGTTTAAGAAAAGCTCTTTATGGCCTGAAACAAGCTCCTCGAGCTTGGTATGATACACTCTCTCAGTTCTTGATAGAAAGTGGGTTCACTAAAGGAACGAAAGGGATGTAACCTTATTCATAATAGAAGATGGAGAAGATATTTCGATGGTTCAGATTTACGTGGACGACATCATCTTCGGATCTCCCAACAAGAGTCTATGTGAAAGATTCAGCAAGCTAATGCAAGGGAAGTTCGAGATGTCCATGATGGGTCAGATGAGTTACTTTCTGGGTCTACAAGTCAAACAAAGTACAGAAGGGATATTCATCTACGTGCAAAGTACACTAGAGTTTCTTGGCTAAGTTTGGAGTTCAAAACCGTAAGGAAGCCAATTCCTATGTTGATTTGGATTCAAGATGGATCCGAGATGAGGTTGGTCGAAAAACCAATCGGAAAAGAATATAGGGCTCTCATTGGATCTCTACTATACCATTTCGCCAGCCAGACTAGATATCACTTTTTGCAAGAGGGTGTATGTGCTAGATTCGTGCAAATCCAATGCAAAGCCACCTAGAAGCGACTAAGCGGATTTCAAGTATCTGAAGGGGACAAGAAACCTTGGTTTATTTTACCCATCGATGATAATCTAGAGCTTAGTGGGTATTCTCGATTTCGATTATGGAGGTTGCAAAATCGGATTTAAAGTCAACCTCAGAACTTGTCGGTTTTTAGGAAGTAAAACCGATCTCGTGGTTTTCAAAGAAGGCACATCGAGTACATCTACTAATGAGGCGAATATATATGACCGCAGAAGTTCGGCCGCCCCAATCGCCTCCGGGCTTAGCCGGTGAGGGATTATAACATTGTAGCTAAGAATGTACCTATATTCGTGACAATAATAGTCTTATTGCAATCACTCGTAATCCTCGTTCTACATACAAGATGCAAGCATGTGGATGTCGGGACACCATTTTATAAGAGATCATGTTGAAAAGAAGAATATCGAATGGAAAAGATTCATACCGATATACGAAAAGTTCGATATTCTAACCAAGCCACTAGCCGAGATCGATTCGAGAGATTTATGAATGAGCTAGAGCTTCTCGGATCTTGGAGAAAAAACACCTAAAATGCTTGATGGATCGTTCTCGTAACCGGTGGTTAAGAGACTAACTAAAGTTAAGAGGAATCGATTGAGTTTGGTATCTCAATCGATCGTAAGATCGATCCAAGGAACTGATATGGAAGCGCAATCGATTACGGATTATCGATTAAAGGAACCGACGATTAAAGGATTATCTCGATTAAATCGGTTTGGTTATTTCACACTTTGTAAGTCGATTAAGCCGATATTCAACAAACAAGATTCACAAGATTAAAGCTTACATCGCATAAGAAAAACAGAAATTTACACAACGATGGAATAATAGAAATTTTCATTGATAAAGACCAAGGTCGATTTACATTACAAGTTACAAGTACAAAAGGACCCGGGAGGTCAAGACATAAACCCTAAACCCTAAACCCTAAACCCTAAGCCTAAACTAGAAGGGGGAGAGAGAGATTTTAAATCGATGCTCCCATTTCCACTTAACAGGGGTGAGAAAGGCTTTAAAATAATCCTAAAGGAACTCGCAAAGCTAAAATCAATGGAGCGAGAGAGGCCTTGATAGGATTTCTAAGCCAGGAGCCCTTAGACCTGAACTCAATGGGCTCTCCAGCTGTTAAATGGAGCACATGTGCCAAGAAAGTGGTTCAAAGACCTTATGGGCACATGTGTTACATGCAAAAAATTGAGTTGATATAACGAAGATCACCGTTGTCCGATCAAGACCGATATCAAACTCATGTTTTATATCGATCGAGTCTGTTGATGCTAATTCTGTCATCTCGATAGACACACAAGGTGCATACGGTTAGGGAGAAGTGTCTTCTTCCGGTTGACGGACAATCAGATCGCCTCGGTGTAGAGAAACTTAGCAACAATTGTATGTGTAATCTTTGATGACGCATTTAAAGGTAAGAAAAGGACACACAGTGGTTGATTTGAGAAGTGAAATCATTGAAAAAGGGGTAAAGGTGTTTCTGGAAGTCTCATTTAGGAAATAAGGGTTCACCAGAATGCATGATTTTACAAAGAAGATAAGTATGGTGAATGAGTTATGTTGTGTAAAACATTGGTCCAATTTATAGAGGCCAAACAAGGGTGCAAATGCAAAATTTGAGTTCTCAAAACCTTTTAGAGAAATTTGCATCACAAGGACAGCGTGTAGGCAACACGCGACTGATAATTGGATAAATTTACGGTGATTTGACATTACGAAGAATCCAGACTATTATTACACATGTCAAATCGTGCCAACTTAGGGAATCGAGACTACTATTCAATTCTTCAAGAACCAAGTTTTGGCGGTAACACTTATCCCAAGAATTGACTTGGTCTGAGTAGAATCAGATTAAGTCAACTGAAATCTGATTAGGTAAGAAACTGATCAGATGAGGAAGATCAGTTGAGCTTGATACAACAACAAATCAGATATATCAGTCAAAGAAGAAATCAGAAATATCAGTTGAAGGGGGAACTTCAACTGACCGAGGAGGATCAGAAAAGGGAAATCAGACGCAAAGTGAAGCGGATCAGTTGAAAAGGACAGTTGGGAAATTATAAGGATTGGGCAGAAAACTAAGATCAACAAGTGGAATCAACAATTACAAGTGGTATTGATCGACATAATATCACCAACCGAATCGATTGCTTTCCTTGTTTATTGCTTCATTTATCCGATTTTATATCGATATTATTTGTCTTCTTCGCAAATCATTACCTTTGTGACGTATTTCGCAAAAACATTTAATGCGGACGGGGTACTTGTATTAATTGCCACAAAATGTGCTTTTAAATCCAAAAAGGCAATGGTACGTGTTTTTCCTGACCACACGATCAAAACCGATCAACTGGATCGTTTAACCTTTTCAAACGATTGATCTTCCAATCTCGTTTTTCCCTCCTCCTCTTATAAGTTTCATCAAACCCTACCGAGTTTTCTTATTCTCAAAAAAAAAAAAACTTGCGATTTATTCTCCGAAAACTCAAAATTATTTTTTCGCGATTCAAAGTGTTTTTTCTTGAATCAAACTTATCTTTAAAAAAAATGAACTGTAATTTCGGTTATTTGATTTTTTTTTTTCAAAATCCATTGATCACATAGATTATGTATCTATATGTTATCCTCGTGATATGCTTTATCTTTTCATGTTATCCGTATGTGTTTATCGATTACTAGGTTCGAGAAATAGTCCGATAATCAATATTTGATATCTTCATGATTATGCACAATTTTAATCGAGTCTATCTTGTTGTAGATGGCCACTCACGGAATGGGAAAGATAATGTGCAACTATGCGGATCTAGCGACAAAAATTGTCGATGACAAATTCGTACAGTTTGGTGCTACGCGGGATCCAGAATCCATGGAAGTTGAACAAATCCTGAAGAAATGAGGCCTTGAGAAATTATGTCTTTTCGCTTTCGGTCAATCCAAATGATGCAATATGAAGCACTCGAATTCCTAAGGAATTTGAAGGTGGATACGAACACTCCTGGAGATGAACTGATCTCTTCAGCCAACGGAGAGGAGATCGATCGACGCAATTCGACATATCTCGGTCTGCATTCAAACTTGCAAAAGGAAGAATCTCGCCTGCTCACTACAGGGAGAATGAAGATGAGATGATCAGAAACGAACTCTTCAGAGAAGCTGACAAACATCAGACCGCAGGTTTTGTCAGACCGATGCTAAAAAGGAAATACCGACTGTTGTTTGACATATTGTCAAAAACAATCATGGGTATTTCATTCAAAATGAATGCTCTAACATCCGGCAAATTTGCATGGCTGCGATAATTGATGGCCAAGAACATCAATTGGCATGGCTTCTCAAGGCCATTCTACTCAAAGAACATGAAAAATTTGGAGTTAATGAATGGAGGCGGTCTATCGAAGAAGAAGAGGATCAACAATCTCAACAAGGTTGCGCTTATCTTGAAAGACAAACCGCGAAATCTTTGAATGGGACCAGAATGGATCGAAGTCCTACAAGGCCTTCCTCACAACCACTTGACTATATATGGGCCACCCGATGATGATATCGCGCCCACTCCTCCAAAGGTGAAGAAAGGAAAAACCGAGGCAAAATTTCGCGTACATCGGATGCTCCCAAAAAAAGAAAAGAAAATCGTGAAGGCTCGGGAGAAGAGGCCGAAGAAGCAAAACAGCCTCCATGACTCTTTTTACGGAAGATGAGTCGATGATGAAGGAGCGTCCGATCGGCTGATCAAGGCACAAAGATCAGGTGAAAAATCGACATGGCATGCTTCTCAAGTTGAGAGCTCGCCGTAACATTCTCGAGGAAGGAGCAAGAGAGGCGAACTCCTTCTCTCAAACTTTGTCGATTCACCGCCGGACTGCCATCGAAAGCATGTTTCTCCTTCTTCACCGTCCGCCAACTCGAACTACATCGATTCGCAAACGTAAAAGCTTACTTGGCCCGGAGTTTTGGGACATAATTGCTTCGACAATGTAACCTCTACAGTCGAGCCAATCACCCAACTTCCGCTTACTCAAGCACCACTTTAACCCTCTACATCTCATCAATCGTAATCCGGGTCGATCCGAACAAATAATTCTCGAGTCCAGATCATCCAAGACCATCACCGGAAAATGGTCGATGCAAATTGAACGTGATATTGATGCGATGTATCCAGAGTCGGTAGCCCATCCCGTTATCGTAGAGGAAGTTATGGAGATCCACACATGGAAAGATCTCCGGTTAAAGAGCTTCTCGACTTTATGATGATTATAGAACGAGATGGGGAGGGCTGATGAATTTGCAGATTTTGATTTCGGATATGAAGAAATTGCTCAAGTAGATCACCGGTTGAGCCGATAATTCTTGAATCAATTAAAGCTCGATCCACGTGAAGTTTGGGGTTGATCGAACAAGGTGAATCGAGATCACAAGAAGCTCTCAAGCGAGATGTGCCTATGAAGGATGCGGAGCTGCCAGAGATAGTGGAAGTCGGTGTCTGTAGTTCATGACCAACCATCGGAGGGCAAACAATCGAAGAGATCAGGACGCAAGACATTCCTACATCTCACATCACCACTGATCAACTTCAGGAGATCAGATCATGTCTCAAAGATCTCCTAAAAGAAGAAGTCGAGGGAGTGATAACTGATCAGAGGCAGATTGGCCTCAAAGAAATAAACAGATCAACGGAATTGGCTATTTCGTGATAGAGGCAATCAAAGATCGGTTTCTCCCAAACTGTGACCAACTTTGTCTCACGAGCTTATAAAATCGATTGATGACAAGCTAATTCAAAGTTGATCAACAACAAGTTTTTTTTTCGATGCTCACCTAAAAAGCTAGAATTGATCAAGAGAAACTTGACAAATTGATTCTTACTCTCTACCGTGTGGAATCTGGCCAAAACCGAAGCTAATCTCAAGGTGCAAAGTCTAATCGCTCAAGCTCAAGGATTATCATTGCAGATCTCAACAGGCGATATCGTCGACTTTGGATCTCTGACCTCCCACCTCACCGCTCTTTTTGATCAAACCAAAAAGGGGAAGGACAGAGTGAGAAACCAACTGACACGATCAGAAAAACAGAAGACCTGATTCAGACAGTTGAATCCTATGGACAAAGACTAGACCATCTGGATATCTTTGCGAACGAAATTTTTGAAAAGATGGAAAAGTCAAAGGCAAGAAAGGCTGCCGCGGGTGCTGGGACATCACAACTGATACCAGTCACTCAGACTAAGAAAGTCACAAGAAGACAAACTAGCCAAATTCAGGCCGATAAAGAACTAGCTGAGAAATTGTCCAAAGAGCAGATTGCTGAAGAAGCCCGAATTAGTGAAGAAGAAAGAAGGGCAGAAAAATTGGCAGAGGCAGAAGATCTGAAGAAGAAATTCAGATCGAGGGCGAAGAAAGGAAAGGTCGGAAAATCGTGCGTAACCTCAAATTGCAAGAAGAGTTGATGAGATCATTCCAAAAACTGCTGCACACGTTGAGAGGTTTGAGGAATGGAATAAGATCAGAAATGAATGGCTTCTAGATGCCTTTGTTCTAGATCTTGTTCCACAAGAAGAATCTCCAGATGCTGAATTCCTCAACTGGTTGGAAAATAAATATCCAGATTTTCTGAAGTATCTGGAAAATGAGGCCAAGATAATCAATGTAAAAATATCTCGCCAAGAGTATGATGTGTTAGATTACTCGAAGAAGGCAGACGACTCATTTGACAGACTGGCATTTTAGAGATTCTATTTTGACATCCTGAGCAAAACGCGCATAACTGATCCTCAGCAGATCAATGATGTCAAATGGAAACTTTACCAGATTTTCAACATCCCTCAAGATCAAAGGGAAATGCCAGAAGGATACAAGCCTAAAGAGTGAAGAATCAGAAGACCTCTCAGGATCAGCTGTTTTTAAATTCAAACTTTTCTGATGTAATATGTAATCGACAAATCTAATGAAAGAAAAGTTTATTTTCTGATCCTAAGACAAAATCTCATTGTCTTCTGAATATGTGCTCTTTCTTCGTTTCTATATTTATCAAGCGTGTTTGGTTTCTCAAGGTGTTTTGGTTTCATCAAAAATGGGGAAATTGTTGGGAAATTTAGAGTTTTGATGAAAGTTCTAAAACACATGTAATAGGACCAATCGGACACATTACCGATCGATGTTTTTATTACGGTTATAGGATACCGGTTGATAATTATCAGATAGAACAACTGATGTAATAGATAGGTCACATATTGAGGGGGAACCTCAATATGTATAGGTCAGATCTGAAGATATGAAGAACAACTGATATCCGACAGGCCAGAAGGCAAGAGAAGGACAGAAGATCAGATCGATCTGATCAAGTCAGATATCACAGCTGAAGTCATGAAGTTCAAAATCAGAAGACTTAAAGATCAGATGACTTCTAGAAGATCAGACCAGAAGACCTACATCAGCCGAGTCTGCTAGTTGAAGCAAAGACAACTGGCACCAGTAGACTCTATCAGGTAGACTGATCAGGTCAGCTCACCAGGTGAAAATTGATGTTTCACCTAATCATACGTCGATGATCTGAACAAGAAGAATGTCAACCTTAGTTCGAAGAACAACACTGAAAAGTGCGTCTGTTAACCAATAAGGACGAGACACGTATGATCGGAGCCGGCAATTACGGGATTTTGTGATGCTTCTCTAACGGCTATAAATTCACGCTTTCGGCCATGCCATTCCTGAAGCCCGTCACATCAATCCTGCAAGTCTACCAAATATAGCCTGAAATTCAAATTTCTCTCCAACGGCTCTTTGATATCGAGGTCTATAAATATGGGATCACACTTCAGAGTGAAGATACGGAAACACAGAAACAATCAAGAAGCTCAAGCTATAATCAGATTTCCGCACGAAGAACACAAACTTGAAGATTATTTTCTTAGTGTTCATCCCATAAGTTCTTAGCACATAAATCTTTTCATCTAGCTGATAGGCTACCTTAAAAACTAGAAAAGATTTCATAGTTGAAACCAAAACAATCTTATCCAAACCCAAAGTTAGGTTTAGTTGTTTAGCAAGATTTCAGACTAGGGTTTCTAGTTCTGATTTCTGGGATTGGTTGAGTGAGAACTCTTTAAATATTTGTCGGTGTACAGTGTTGGACTAACACAAAAATCTAAGTCCAGTTGGTTTAGTTGGTGCCCCTTGTGATAGGGAAGAGTGGACGTATGACAGGTTTGTCCTAACCACTATAAATCTTGTGTGCCTTTACCGCTTTGATTAACTGTTTACACAATCGCACACAACTATTAAAGCAGCATACATATTCTAAGTTAAGATCAGCTAGCACAAAGCTTCTGATCTGATCAAACTTGACACTTTAGTCAACTGGTTAAAAGACTGACTTTGGAATCTGTTTTATCTAAAACTGGTTTTTCACACGGGTAAAACTTAGCTTCCGCACAAATCAGTTAAACTGATAGATACCGAACTGATCTGCCTTCAGGCGATTAGTAAGTTAGATATCAGTCCAAACTGATTCACTTGCACTCTGATCAGGCTAACTGCCATCACACCTGATCTGCATAAAAAGTTTTCAGAAGTCTATTCACCCCTCCCCTCTAGACTTCTGCCCTCACAAAACCCGTTCGGGACCTTCAACGTGCACCAGGTATGACTGGTCGTGACACGGGTAGGCAACGATATCACGACCGTGAACCATCACGGGATGATTTGTGGGAGAGGGAAAATCTGTTTGTGACTTACCCCGATCTGTTCCACAGGGACGGGTCAGAATTTTCAGAATTGGAAGGAGAAGGCAGGGAGACTGGCGAGTCGGACAATAAAGGTCCTAAATATGACGAGGAACCAGAAGAGTGGTTCGAACTTGTTAATGAGGGTCATAAATATGATGAAGAACCAGAAGAGTGGTTCGAACAGGTTAATAAGGGTCCTATATACGACGAAGATCCGAAAGAGTGGTTTGAACAGATTAACAAGGGTCCTAAATACGATGAAGAACCGAAAGAGCAACTAACCGATGGACCAATCAATTGGAGGGTAGACAACTTCGATTTGAAGGGCATTCAAATGAAGGACTTTGTTCAAATTGCTTCATATTACATATTTGGCGAAGCCATTGATCAGATGAATGAAAGCCCTAAATACGATGAGGAACTGGAAGAGCAATTAACCGAGGGAAATGAGGAAAGTGTTGAGTTTTCAATAAAATCAGGTCCATTGAGTAGCTATTGTGAGTGCTCACTGGCTTTATTACCAGCTTCATTTGTAAGGAATACACAACTGTCCAGAATTTCGGGATTGGTTTTAAAAGAGTTGTTTAAGCAAGAATTTGCCTCTGAACTTTTTGGAGAGCTATTGTCCGAGTTCAATGGAAAACTCTTGAGCATAACTGTGAGACATGAGAATCGATGGAGGAGCTGTGGGCGTGATTTCCAGATCTTAACCTTGAGGACAAGGTTCATTTCGAAGGCGGGGGTGATGATGAGAACTTGCCCAAATTATTTAATGAAGATAAATATAGAAAAGATATATCAAAGGAAGAAAATAAAGGGAGGGGATCTTATAGATTTAGGATTTTATTTTATTAGCTTATTTGATTTGATATGACTATATTTGTAGATATCAGTAAATCTGATTTCTTTTTGCACAAGTAGAGAAGCCCATGGGCTTTAGGTTTTCTTTCTCTTATTTAATAAGCGTGGGATTGTACTACAGGGGGATTATCAGAGAGAATTATAGAACTTTTTACAGCGTTTTGCTGTGTTCTAGCTATTCCGTGCATTCATTCGGTGTCGCTAGTTTTCCTCAAATTGAGGCGTTGTGTTCGATATAATTACTCAATTTAATTGAACACGACGGAGGGACACGTGTATTGATCAACTATTAAAATAATCATGCTCGATGGACAAGTGTGCTCGCTGCTTGCCGACCAAACATATTTGCTCGCCAGCTCGCCACTCGCCGACTAAGCAAGTTTGCTCGCCGGTTCGCCACTCGCCGACTAAGCAAGTTTGTTCGCCGGTTCGCCACTCGCCGAACAAGCATCATTTGTTCGGCGGCTCGCCGCTCGCCGAACGAGCGGGTTTGCTTGTTGGCTCACCACTCGCCGAACAAGTGAGTACGCTCGCAGCTTACCAAATCTGGCATAATGACCTGATGCTATCCTGAGATGATCCTGAAGATATGTTGATCTGATCAGTCAAGCTGATCAGATCAGACAGAAGAAATCAGATAGCCTGAGTCAAGTGACCTGAGGGTCAGGATGTCCGAATTCAGAAGAGCTGAACTCAGTAAGCCTGAGTAACCTGAAGGCTCAGATATGCTCGATGCTCAGACAACCTGAAGGCTCAGGCAACCTGAAGACTCAGATAACCTGAGGGCTCAGACAACCTGAAGCTCAGAGAACCTGAAGGCTCAGGCAACCTGAAGACTCAGACAACCTGAAGGCTCAGACAACCTAAAGGCTCAGATATGCTCGATGAGGACAGTATTCCGGCATAAAATTGATATGGTCAAAGGGGCGAACAGGGAATCAATCGAGCAAAAGATGATTCGGACGATCAAAAGAGTGCCTTATAAACAAGTAAGTGCAAAGATCAACCAAGAAGACGAGGTTGAAAATGTGGCAGCATCATATGAGTTCTTACAAGACATAAAGACTCCAGCTCATGCTTGCCAAACCAGCTCATGCTTGTTTGAATACTATAAATAGTTGAAAAAAGAACAAGAGACAGGTTCACAAAAAAATTCCAAGAGTGGTAAGGTCTTGAAAAATTCCAGAGTTCACAAATTTCCCGTTCAGAAATCATCCATACTCAGAAATATCTCTTGCCCTCATACATTTACTCTCCAAATCATCTTCTTTCATAGAAGTTTTCCTCATGAAAAGTATGTTGTACTGTATATGTAAATCTCGCAATATCATATCCCTGGCTTGGAATGCCCCCAGAGTAGTCATTCACTGACGAACTAGGTCAACAATTTTCTGTTATTTACCATATATCGTACACGTACTTATTTTGTTTATGAGTTGTCATCAAACTAGCCACATAATATTCTCCATAAAAAATGACTCGCAACAATTGGCGCTAGAAGGAGGGTATCTAAAAACCAACCCATACACAATCCCGTAGGGAGCTGAGGCAGAAAAAATAAATATAATGCCTCAATCTAGAAATACTCAGACAGAGAGGTCAGGACAGAGCCGACCTCACGATCGGAAAGAGGCTCAGCATCAGCCTCACAAAGATCAGACAGTGGAAACCATCAATCTAGAAGATATAGCCAACGATCCGGCAGCCACAACAAAGGCCATAACTTTCTTGTTGCGAGCACAGAAAGAGAGGGCCGAAAAAGAGTTGGCCAAGTTGAAAGTTCAAGAGGATGATGATCGACGCTCGCATACACCTGATAGCGAGCAAGTTAAGTTAAAAGCTAGACGGAAGCGGGCCAATAAAAAAGAAGATGATATGTCGGACGACGAGCAGCCTCAAGGGTCCAGACCATCAGCGTTTGGACGTTTGAGACTCTCCATCAAAGACTGAATTGACAATTATAGGTGACAGGATCTCGGGAAGGAACAGTCGATAAACATGCCCGCTCCCTCAGATCCTCATGATCGTCCGCATCCCCGAACAAAAATCGGCTGGAACTAAATTGTCTATCCATCATCGATTGGGTAGTCAAGGATGAACTTGGAAAGGGCGACTGCCCCATCACGAGCATGACCACCTGGGTCCTCATGATGGGACACAGCCCCGATCCAAGTCAGTCAGTTCCACAAAATTTACAGAAATGCAAAAAGCAATCGAGGGTTTACTGGCCGACCTGGCCGCAACCAAAGGACTCCCTCGGGCGAGCACAATGCCCTACTCGCCACTAACACCGGCGATTATGGCAGCCGAAATACAAGAGAAAGTAGCAATGATCCGACCACCAATCCCTATTTTCGATGCTGAGTCTGACCCACATGTTCATCTCAGCAAATACTCAGATTTTATGATCGCCATGGGCGCCACAGACGCGACGCAGTGCCTATCATTTCCCATGACGTTGGGCGACCGTGCCCATAGATGGTTTTCTACTTTGCCCGCTGCGTCCATCACATCTTTCGCCCAGTTGGGACAGAAATTCCTGTCCCATTTCTCATCCATGTGTGCTCGCCCAGCGCCAAAACAAAGGTTGGCAAATTTTTCCCAGCTAAAGGGTGAGTCAGATCGAGCATACATTGAAAGATTTGATAAATGTTTGTACAATGGGGCCCCAGTTGAAGAGGATGCCAAGATCCTCACGGTGGTCGGAGGCCTGTCCCTGAATACGGATATGTGGAAAGCCATGCATCAGGATTGGCCGAACACATATTCCGAATTCCGAGACCGAGCAGCCAAGATTATAGCCATGCAGGATCTGCTCGCCCAATCACGATTGGGTCAGGAAACAACAACAAAGAAAGTTTTTGGTAAAAAAGTAATGAATGAGGGGGGGTATAAACCCCCAGGGTCTTTCAAACCATTCGAAGAAAGAGCAGAAGCAAACGCCCTACGAAGTCTTTTGGGCATTTCAGCAGAAATAATTTTCAATCAAATTAAAGATCGGGACATGTTGGATAAGCCACGAAGAATCATAATGGATAAAAATCGGCTTAATGCTTCCAAGTATTGTAATTATCACGAGTACATTGGACATAATACCGAAGATTGTTGCGATTTACTTCGTCAACTTTGGAAGTTATATGAAGAGAACCGTCTCACACAGTTCCTAAAAAAGCCGCCGAACAGAGATTCCCGAATAGAAAAAATAGGAGATCATAGGGGTAAACGAAAGGCCAAAGAAACATCTGACAGTGATCCCGAGGAATCCCGTAAGAGGTCTAAATTACCCAAAAGAGGGGCTCCTACTATGGGTAGAGGTCGAGAAAGTCAAGAAATCCACATGATACGTCCTGATTATGGTCCAGTGGGTGGATGCTATCAGGCACCGACATTATCGAACAAACGAAAGAAGATGGAGATGTGTGCCATGCAAAGCATCCATCAGTTGAAGGTGGCAAGCACATCAGCTAACACGCCACCCTCTCACCAAATCATGTTTTCGGAAGATGATCTCGACGGTATAATCACCCCCCACAATGACTCTCTAACCATCAGTGCTCGACTTCTCGGTTTGAAGGTGCATCGCCTCCTGGTCGATACCGGAGCATATGTGAACATTCTGTTCGTCAACATTCTGCACCAAATGGAGAACCAAGTTGGGGACCTGAGTAGTTATATAGAACCATGTGATCACACCATCATGGGTTTCGGGGAATCTGTAACCCAACCCTATGGTATGATCAGGGTAGGAGTCGAGCTAGAGTCAACTTTAAATCCGGAGATCCGACGAACTAGAATGCTAGACTTTGTAATCGTCGATGCTCCGTCTACTTATAACGGGTTTCTAGGTCGCCCGTTTATTCAGGAATTTAAAGCTGCCTGTTCGACTTATTATTACTGTGTTAAATTTCCAACTCAAGATGGAACGGGTAGCGTAAAAGGTGACCAGAAAAAAGCTCGAGATTATTTGCTGTCATGCGAGCCAGAAAAGCAAAACATTATTAACAGGATGGAGCAAACATGGGAGATCGAAAAATCAAGCCAACAGGCGAATACGTTGCCAAAATACCATTTGACGAGCACAGCTCCATGCGCGAACATAGAATCTGGGATGGTAACTCATGTCCCAGATCTCCCAGATTTAATGATCATTGATCCGCCAAATGAGTTACCGGATCTAGAACCTCGTATAGGTTTTGATCCTATGGAGGTAGTTGACGAACACCGGGGGTCGATCGAAGATCCTCGGTGGAAGCAAAAAAGGAAATGAGCAACGCCTGTTGAACAACTGGAATCGGTTAACGTTGACCCGAACAGACCGAAATTAGGAGTATTCATTGGTTCAGAATTACCGGAACCATTCCGAACAAAAATGATCGCATATCTTCAAGCAAACTTGGATGTGTTCGCTTGGTCACAAGAGGACATGGTTGGCATTGATCCTAAACATGCATGTCACTCTCTTAACCTCGATCCAACACAAACTCCAGTAATCCAGAAGCGCAGAAAGTTTAGTCCGGAGAAGTATGCAGCTATGGATAGTGAAATCAAGAAATTGCTCGATAATAAATTGATTCGAGAAGTAAAATACCCAAGATGGCTTGCAAACCCTGTGCTCGTCCGCAAGTCTAATGGAACTTGGAGACTATGTATAGATTTCACTGATTTAAACAAGGCATGCCCGAAAGATAATTTCCCGATGCCACATATTGATTACTTGGTCGATAACACAGCAGGACATGAGCTCATGACCTTCATGGATGCCTTTGCTGGTTATCACCAAATACCCATGCATCCGGACGATCAAAAGAATACGGTATTCTGCAGCGAAAAGAATATGTATTGTTGGCAACGCATGCCATTCGGATTAAAGAATGCCAGAGCAACGTATCAATGTTTGGTGAACAAAATGTTCGACGAACACATAGGTCGAACAATTGAGGTGTACATTGATGACATTGTGGTAAAAAGAGAACACAAGGAAGACCACATCACCCACCTCGCACAAACGTTTGATATTCTCAGGGTGTACAACATGAAGCTAAATCTGAAGAAATGCAGTTTTGGGGTTCATTCAGGAAAATTCCTCGGACATATGGTCAGTCAACGGGGAATTCAAGCGAGCCCATCAAAGATTCAAGCCATGCTCGACATGCAGGCCCCCAGGAGTGTGAAAGAAGTCTAAAAATTAACCGGACGTTTGGCTTCCGTAAGCCAGTTTATATCACGAACTGGGGACAAATGCAAACCTTTCTTCGACGCTTTAAAGAAAGGGAAATTCCAGTGGACAGATCATTGCCAAAATGCATTCGAGTTATTAAAGTAGTACCTTGCAGATACTCAAACATTATCTAAGCATGTTCCAGGCGAATAGCTTTATCTGTATCTTGCTGCATCCGAGCATGCAATTAGCGTTGTGCTCGTTCGGGCGGAGGGAGCGACACACTTGCCTATTTATTATGTAAGTCAGGTGCTCAAAGAAGCCGAGCTCCGGTACCCTCTACTGGAAAAACTTGTATATGCTCTCGTTATGAGTGTTAGAAAATTGCGACCATACTTTTTCGATCACTCAGTCGAGGTATTAACCACTTTCCCATTGCGACAAGTTCTCCATCGACCAGACACTGCGGGCAGATTACTCAAGTGGGCGGTGGAGTTAGGCCAATTTGGCATTACGTTCTCCCCACGAATAGCAATGAAGGGCCAGGCTATGGCCGATTTCATGATCGAGTTGACATATCCACAAATGCCCGAAAGAAGTGTTGACCAACCATGGCATATGTATGTAGACGGCTCATCAACAAGTTCAAGAGCCGGAGCAGGCGTGGTTCTCATCAGCCCAACTCGACAAACTTTCACGACAGCCATCCATTTTGGTTTCCCAGCCACAAATAATGAAGCCGAGTACGAAGCTTTGATCGCTGGACTACACATGGCTATGACAATGGGAATTCAGAGGCTGATGATTTATAACGATTCTCAAATAATCGTATACCAAGTAATAGGTGAGTACGAGGCCCGAGGCGAACAGATGGCACAATATCAGCAACTAGCAAAGGAGTTGCTTGAACAATTCGAACAAGTTTACATAGAACAATTACCATGATTGGATAATTCGTTAGCTGATGCCTTGGCACGTTTAGCAACAGCGGAAGGAGTGACGAGCATGACGGACATTGTGGTCGTCACAACTTGTTCGCCATCAATCCCCAAAGTTGTGGTCGCCCATGTGACAGGCGAGCAAGAAACCTGGATGACTCCAATTTTAAGTTATTTACAAAAAGGACTTCTCCCTGAAACTAAAGCACAAGTTACTCGCCTCAGATTACAAGCTGCTCATTACACTATCTTACACGAGCATTTATACAAAAGAAGTTTCTCACTTCCATTATTGAAGTGTATTACTCCTGAAGAGGGTCATGTAATTCTAGAACAGATTCATGATGGAGTATGCGGAAATCATACAAGTGGGCTTATCCTGGCACATAAAATTATTAGACAAGGTTATTACTGGCCGACCCTCAAAAAAGACTCGCTCGCGTATGCTCGCGCGTGTCACAAGTGTCAGGTACATGCCCCACTTATCCATAGCCCACCTGAAGAACTAGTGTTAGTTTACAGTCCGTGACCATTTGCTAAATGGGGAATTGATTTGATCGGCCCATTTCCTACTGGCACATCGGGAGTAAAATATGTTGTGGTTGCCGTTGATTACTACACTAAATGGGCGAAAGCCGAAGCTATTGTTAAAGCTACCGAACAAAGAATGTGGAACTTTGTTTGGAAAAATATCATTTGTCGTTTTGGGCTTCCCCAATCTTTGGTAACGGACAATGGCAAATAGTTTGATGGAAGTGAATTCCGACAAAATTGTGCTCGCTGGGGCATAAAAAAACATTACTCAACTCCGTATTATCCCCAGTCAAACGGATAAGTTGAAGCCGTTAATAAAATTATCAAGCATACCCTCAAGGCTAGACTTGATAATTCCAAGGGGGAGGATGGGCTGAAGAGTGGCCCGAAATATTATGGCCTATCGAACTACTTTCAGAACATCAACTGCGGGAAACCCCGTTTGCCCTGGCATTTGGTGCGGAAGCTGTTATACCCGCAGAAATAAAGATTCCAAGTCATCGGACAATGACTTTTGGAGAGCACATCAACGACCAGGCGCTCGCCCTAAGTGCAGACCTGTTAGAAGAAAGAAGGATGGAGGCTGATTTCAAGAACGCCATGTATAAAAAAAGATCAGAAAAGTTATATAACTCCAAAGTCCGAACACGTAGGTTCAACATGGGTGAGCTGGTTGTAAGACGAGCAATGGGGGTACCAAGTGGTGTGTTCGGCCGAGCATGGGAAGGTCCATTCAGAGTTACAGAACGTTTGTTAAATGGGGCATATGATTTGGAAGACCTGAATGGAGTCCCATTGTCCTTCTCGTGGAATGCGTCAAATCTGAAAAAATATTATCAGTAATGACGAGCACAACCGGCCGAGCATAATCAGTCATTCAGCTAAGACGAGCAGGACAATCATGAAGGAAGAGCACACCGTGTTCGATATAAATCTTCTAGAAATTTTTTTGGCCAGCACTATTGTAAGATAGAAGATACGTGTAGAAACAAGATGAGAGGTGGCAACCAAAAAAGGAACGTGTCAATCCTTGAATAAGAACTGGCAAAAAATCGGACAGATGTCAAAAGGAGGTTTCAAAGCGGACAGATGTCAAAAGGAGGATTTAAAGCAAGAAGGCCAACACCAACTAGCTATGCCAGCACCTGTTTGGGATAGTACTATAAATAGGCATATTGATAGCTGAAGAAAGTGGAGAAAAACAAGAGAAAAAAAGAAAAAATACTGCAAACATAGTAGAAGAAAAATCAGTTATCGGGAGAAAGTTGGTTTGGTATGCCTCCAGACGAAGTATCCAGCACTCGATTCAGCTATCATTCTGCTTAATCGAGCATCTGTCCTGGCTATTGCTCTGGTTCGAGCTTTATACCCCGTAAGACACTCCGAGCACAGGTTGGCGCTCGTTGCGGACTCAAGATGCTCGGCAGAGTCATGGTTGCCACTCCACATTACTCACTGCTTATGCAGTAGTAAATCACTAGTCCCCTATGCATCCCCAAAATCTCCTCCGAAGGGGAGGGATGTCATGGTATCCGCTCGAAACAACATGCGGATGCTGATGCTCAGGCATCTACTGAAGGGGACAAAAAGGTGCGAGCAGAGGCTTTTGCTCGCGCCTGATATAGGCGAGCAGGCGTGCTCGCCACATGCTCATGTCCGCAGCTGCCCGCATAATCACAACTTGTCCAGGAGGGACAAACGCTTATGATGCTGCTGCTTGAACATGTTACTTAAAGAAGGGTAGACAGGTTGATCCGCCTCATGCTTGTCAATATCAATTCCGCGGATGAGATGAGGCCAGCACGTGTCTATTCAAGACAAGGTTTTGAATTCAACAAAACCATAGATGTCTATAGTTATTGGTAATAGACAGTCTTCTTCAAATGTAAAGGTTGTAATAGAATACAACGTGTTGCAAAAACATTTTTGTTTGTTAAGTTTTTCTAGTTGAAGCCTATCAGAGGTCGTACCTAAGCCGGATGACCCGAACAAAGATGAACGAGCCGAAATTTATGTTCACCTGACGAAACAGTTCGTACTCTGATACCCGCAGCAAAAGAGAGTGATGGGTACGCAGTCGCAACTAAATAAGATGACTCGTACTTATAGATACCCGCAGCAAAAGCGAGTGATGAGTGCGGGGTCGCAGCTAAATAAGACGACCCGAGTAGGAAGTGATTGTGCCTAAATAAGACGATCACGAAACAAGAAAGGGGGGGTTGCATATAAGTTAACCCATCTGGTCGCAACTAAATAAGACGATCAACCTGATTGCACCTCAATAAGACAATCAAAAACCAAAGAAGTCAGGGTGGAGCATAGACAAAAATCATGTTCGAATTCATTCAGAAGAAAAGAGTCATAAACTAGGAAACAAGACAAACATCAACCATTCATCAGCAACAACATTCATCCTCAACGATCAGGTTAGAGGAAATTGTTCAATAAGCAAATTCAACTATTAAACTGCAAAATAGTTCGAACAAGAAAGAAGAAGACAAAAAATTACGCAACAAGTTCGGAAGAAATTGTTCAGCAAAGCAAAAATAAAATTAAGGTACAAATTCATTATTGGGGGTGGGCGGAAGTGATGTATCGAACAAATTCTGCCCCATCTGCTCGGCCCTTCTGAAACAGCTCCTCCAGCATTGTCGGGTCTAGTCTGCTCGCCAGGTAGCACATTTTGCTCGACTTCAGGAGGTCCCCTTTGTTCGTTCTGCACCTGATCGAACCCATGCTCGGCTCGGTGAGTTTGATCGACAGTATCAACAATGTCCGCATCTGAACCATCTTCCTCATCCAAAATAGGATCATCAATCTCGATCCCATCAGGAAGATTGGAGAAGTCGCACAGATCACTCAGATCAGATATCGGAAGATTGTGATCCGGGGGGTTGTCGATCAGGTACTTCTCAAAATGGGTTATAAGTGGGGGGGCAATCTGGTCGGCAGCGAGCATGTGCCTAGCAGAACGAATGGCATCGGCAAAGGCACATATGTAAGAGAAGTTCGACATGGAATCAACATACTCCTCACTGTGCAACTTTGAATTTTCGAGACCCAAACGAGTGTTGGTCTCTTCAGCAATGAGGAGTTGTTGGCCGAGCAAATTCTTCTCGCATTCCACGGCCTCGATGCCAGTTCTGAGTTTACGAAGCTCGACATTCATTTCATCTTGAACTCTCCTGATGTCGACCACCTCCTCCTGAGCAAGGCCTAGCTCCTCCCTCGCCAGACGAGCATCTTCCCGAGCTTGACGGGCATCCTCTTGAGCCTTTTGAACCTCTGCTTGGGCCGAGGATATTTTCCCCTGAGCCAACTTTACCTCATCCTGAGTTTTGCTCAGCTCGTTCGCCTTCTCTTCAAAGTTTCTGATAAGAGATAAGTAGTTGGCATGAAGATTGGCGGACTCGGCATAAGCTTTCTCGAGGAGAACCAAAGATTGGCCATGGTGCACTAGGCCAAGTCGCATGGTTTCCAAAGGAGTAGGACCCTTAGTGGCCTCTTCAAGCTCAGTCGTCCATGCTTGAATGGGGGTCTCGCAAGCCTTCTGTACATGCTCGGGAAGGCCAGGGACATTGCGAACACTTGGAGAGCAGTAATAATTTTTCAATTCTGGCATCAGAGGCGCCAATCTGCTCAACCTGCATATTCACACGAGCAAACAAGCGTGATAAAGCGACCAAAATTGATGAAAAAATAAATTTTCAAATGGGAGAACAAGCGTACCTGTTTGCCCGAGCAGGATCCCATCCCAAAAATGATTTATCCTCGGGAGACCAAAGCTGAGGGTTCATAGGAGTCCAAGTTCGAGGTCCTGCAGGAGGTGGAGAGGATGTACCAACCTCCATTTCGACAATTTGGGCAACCGGACCGACCACGGAGGCGGCCATTCTGATCGCTTCAGTAGTAGAGGTCTCCCCAATGGCATCGATGCTCGTCTGAGCTATCGGATCCTGCTCGTCAGCTACCCTCCTTGATCTTTTTGGAGAGGGAGCTTGGTCGCTTGCCCCCTGCTCGACCGAGAGAGTTGTCCTCTTCGGCCTACTCGACTCTCCGGTTAAGTTACAGCCGGTCGGCTCGCCCTTCTGCCTCTGCTCACCTCCCCCCTACTTACTCGCTGGGCATCTCTCTCAGCTTGGATTCGAGCAAGCTCTTGAGGTCTTTTAGTTCGAGCCATTTCAGTATGCTCGGAGGTACTCACAACAACAGTGACGGCAGGGAAAGCTGTAGACAAAACAATTTATTATAAAAGAAAGAGAAACCGCGAACAAAGGGTACGACACAATTGCAAATACAAAAAACAATCCTTACCAGCTGGATTGACGGCGACAAGATGATGAGGGGGCACGTACAAGCCTCCTTTCTTTCTTTGATCGGCAGTATTCAGAGTCTTCACAGATCGTTCCGAGTGAGGCTCGAGATCAATTTGCCAGATGCTGCTGAAATAACCGTCGTTGGTATCTTTATCCGTCGCAGCTTGAATTCCTGAAATTAAGAATAAGTTAAAATCAGTTCAAGGTGAAGAGCAAAAAACACAAAAATACTTACTTCGGCAAATCCCAAAATCTGTGGGAATATCTAAGCAAGCATCTGGTTCACATCCAGAAGCCGGGCATTTCCAATCGCCCCCAACGAACCAGAATTTCTCCTTCCAATCGGTAATTTTGTTCGGCACATCCTCAATGACTTTGCATTTGGCATTCGCCTGCATGAACAACCATCCATGTTCGCCCTTGGGACGAGTAAAATGCACTAGTCGTGAGAGTTCTGCTGCTGTAAGATAATACACGGGCTTCGTTTTGCCGAACAAAGTTAAGAAGCTCATAATCATGTGCCACCCATTCGGCTTTAGCTGTGTAATGGTGATATTCCATTCCACGAGCAAACGAGTAATAGCCGGATGAAGTGGGAATCGAAGACCCACTTCCATTGTGTCCAAATTCACAACAACACAACCCTCAGGAGGCTGGTCTACTCGCTCATCGGGACCCGGCGCCCAGAAAAACACATCTTTTGGGGTTTCATAATTCCTATATAACTGGACGAGCATATCAACATCAATCACGCTCGCAATTTTGCTCGTCGGGTATTCATTTTCAACCCTAGTCCTATGAGGTTGTTCGGGCCAATCAAAATTATAACAAGCATTATACTCGCTATATGTTGGGCTATGGGGAAGACCAACAGGGATGTCGAGCTCCGTGTTCTGCTCGCCGTCGAATCCTCTGTTCGACTCATCAACATTCTCAGCCATCAGGGTTTCCTCCCTCACATTATCATCATCCCTATTTACACCAGGACTATATACAACCCTAGACCTAATTTGGGGCTGGGACAAAAAATCTTCACCCGAATCATTCAAAAAATCAGTACGGGCCAAATCCCTATCTAATTCATTTAGGGCATCATCGGAATCTGAGGAAAGAATGGCAAACGGCTGCCGAACTTGCCAACGAGACCTTGAACCTGAGGCATTTATCTCCGGCGCATTAGCGTCGCTAAAGGAAATTGAACAGAAAGAGGGGGAAGAGGAACTATGGCGATTTGATTCTATTGAAGCAGAATAACTAGAATGGGAAGTCATATTTAAAATTAAAGAGCGTACGCAATAGTTACCTGAATGAAATCTTTCGCCGGAATGAGAAAGCCCTTGCCGGAAGTTTCAGACGAGAAGGAGAATGAAAACAAAGAGAAGGTGAAAAGAAAGGAAAGGAATTGAGGCGGCAAGATAAGGTATTTATAGATACCGGGTTTAAAAATTTTTGAAAATTCGGCACAGAAGACGAAACGACACTGAGGGCCCAATCAAATTATCCAACAGCCGGGCCCCCATGATGAATACAAAGTGGCCCGACTGGGGGGTATTGTTGTGTTCGATATAATTACTCAATTTAATCGAACATGACGGAGGGACACGTGTATTGATCAACTATTAAAATAATCATGCTCGATGGACAAGTGTGCTCGCTGCTTGCTGACCAAACATATTTGCTCGCCAGCTCGCCACTCGCCGACTAAGCAAGTTTGCTCGCCGGTTCGCCACTCGCCGACGAAGAAAGTTTGTTCGCCGGTTCGCCACTCGCCGAACAAGCATCATTTGTTCGGCGGCTCGCCGCTCGCCGAACGAGCGGGTTTGCTTGTTGGCTCACCACTCGCCGAACAAGTGAGTACGCTCGCAGCTTACCAAATCTGGCATAATGACCTGATGCTATCCTGAGATGATCCTGAAGATATGTTGATCTGATCAGTCAAGCTGATCAGATCAGACAGAAGAAATCAGATAGCCTGAGTCAAGTGACCTGAGGGTCAGGATGTCCGAATTCAGAAGAGCTGAACTCAGTAAGCCTGAGTAACCTGAAGGCTCAGATATGCTCGATGCTCAGACAACCTGAAGGCTCAGGCAACCTGAAGACTCAGATAACCTGAGGGCTCAGACAACCTGAAGGCTCAGACAACCTGAAGACTCAGACAACCTGAAGGCTCAGACAACCTAAAGGCTCAGATATGTTCGATGAGGACAGTATTATGGCATAAAATTGATATGGTCAAAGGGGCGAACAAGGAATCAATCGAGCAGAAGATGATTCAGACGATCAAAAGAGTGCCTTATAAACAAGTAAGTGCAAAGATCAACCAGGAAGACGAGGTTGAAAACGTGGCAGCATCATATGAGTTCTTACAAGACACAAAGACTCCAGCTCATGCTTGCCAAACCAGCTCATGCTTGTTTGAATACTATAAATAGAAGAAAAAAGAACAAGAGACAGGTTCACAAAAAAATTCCAAGAGTGGTAAGGTCAAGAAAAATTCCAGAGTTCACAAATTTCCCGTTCAGAAATCATCCATACTCAGAAATATCTCTAGCCCTCATACATTTACTCTCCAAATCATCTTCTTTCATAGAAGTTTTCCTCATGAAAAGTATGTTGTACTGTATATGTAAATCTCGCAATATCATATCCCTGGCTTGGAATGCCCCCAGAGTAGTCATTCACTGACGAATTGGGTCAACAATTTTCTGTTATTTACCATATATCGTACGTGTACTTATTTTGTTTGTGAGTTGTCATCAAACTAGCCAGATAATATTCTCCATAAAAAACTACTCGCAACATGAGGTTTCATCAATTGTTTTTCTAGTTTATTCGTGCATCCATTCGAGTATCTAGGTTACCTCGGTATAGAGGTTTCATCAAGATATCACTGCTACAACAATTAATAATACAAGTAGTGTATAACATGCGGAAAAATTATAACTTAGTCTCAAATATAAATTACTGTAATTATAGTTTTAAGATACGCCAAGTTATTCTTCAAATTTGAAACATGGCTTTTATGTTTCTTTAAATAATATTATTATATTTTATTTCTGTAAAAATACTTATTTATTAAAATATTTTCCCATTTACTTTCAAACTTTCAAAAGAAAATGTAAAATCATTATACTACTTTTTATGTCACATATTTAAAATTTACCAAAACAATTCCATTATTTATTTGAGCAACATTTTTAATAAAATTGAATGTTCTGATAACTTGGATAAAATGTTGGCCCACTTTAGACTTTGCGGAGTGGGTCCAAAAGGCTGAAGGGTAGGAGGAGGTATGTGATTGTAACGCATGACATTTGGAGCACAAATGCTTGGCATGATATGACAATGGAAACTGAATCATGTTCTAAACACAATGTTTATCTTTGTTGAATGTTTTGATTGTGAGTTGTTTATGATGAACTGCAACATTATATAGGCTTCGAGTTCCATGGTATGCGAGGCTACAAGGTCCATGGTATGCGATGCTAAATCGTTTCAACAGGTAACTTGGATTACAAGTGAATTTGTATTAAAACTCTTGTGTGTTGTAGCTATTTATGAGTGATTTTGCATTATGTATTTAAAACATTGGTAAGCAAGTTCTCATTGTGCTAGTGATTTATTCATTTTAATATATTCCTCCTCTCCCACCCTCTTCATGTTGAGGAGCTCGGACGTGATAGTAAGACGGAGGAGGGTAGTAGATCAATACATAATGAATTGGTGATCTTTAATGTTTATTATCATTTATAGTTACTAACAAAATTCGTACTTATTTGTTTAGGGCTCGTGAATTTAAATTATTCCAATGATTCGATTAATAGTTCACAAATTATTTGGTAATAGTTTTTATAGATTTCAAATTTGGTTTTATGCTTCTTTAAATAATTTTATATTTATTTTCGATTTTTTTTATTTATTAAATTGCTATTTTTATTCTTCTAGTGGATTCTGATGTATATTCTGTATACTATTGAGTTTCCTATCCTTGTTTCTGAACGGGCACCACCACCACCAATCATACTCAATTTGATCTCCATTGCAGGTGTGACTGCTTCTTTTTTGTGGTTAGCTCGGTGGCCATTTGTTTGCATGGGATTCTGGGATTAGATATAATTTATGCAGTGCCATATAATGTTGTTGGTCTGTGTGTAGTGTCGATTGAGACATTGATGTTTTGTGCAATTTTAATAGGACTTATCAAGAGGCGTGAAAATTAAGTTCATTGCAGTAAAATTAAGTTTGTAATGAAGTTGTGAGTTGTTAGAACTAAGAATCATATATAATAAACTGAAGTAGTTCATTTGGCCCACATACTGAGAGTTGGCTAGTTGAGACATCACAGATGTACTAATGAGTCATGACAAGGAAAGTCTGTGTCATTTTAATATGTCATTGGGGTCATTGGGTCTCTTTTGTCTTTTTTTTTGTGAAGAATGTTGTTAGCCACCACTCATTCCTCATTATCTCCCTCCGTGTTATCTGCTATCACATTAATCACAAGAGTCTACCCTTTTTCAGAGAGAACTCTTGAACAGGAAATCAAAATATGGCTTATGCATCTCTTGTTTCACTTGAACAAACCACAGATCTCGTCCTCAATCATCATAAATATTCCATTTCTGTTGATGGAAGGGAACAAATTACATCCATCCATGAATACGTCATTTTCTTGATAACCTTCTTTCAAAATTCCCCCAAGAAAGCCAACCGGTTGGAAGGAAAAATCAGGGATTTAGCTAATGAAGCTGAGGATCTTATTGAATATTTTATGTTGAATCAATTGGAGATGTATCAGAGTGTTGGGTTCTCCATAGTTGAATTTGAAAGCCGGCTTAACAGTGTAAGACAGGAAATTGGTACAATCACTGGAGATGTGATGGATGATCGACTCTTTCATTCCCCAGCTGTTGTTTCATCATCAAGAGCTGCAGATACTGGAAAGAAGGATGTGGTGATTGGTTTAGATGAGGATCTGATAGCATTAAAGGGTCGGCTTTGTGGGGAATCATCCAAACTTGAAGTCATTCCAATCACAGGAATGGGAGGCATGGGTAAGACTACTTTAGCCAGAAATACTTATGATGACCCATTAATATTGGAGTCTTTTCATATTCGTGCTTGGGTCACAATATCCCAAGATTATAGTGTTGATGAAATTCTTTCACGCATCGTTGATTCGATGAAATTGTCAGAGAAGAATGAATTGCCAATGGCAGAAAAAGTGTACAAGTGCTTAAAGGGCAGGAGGTATCTGATCGTAATGGATGACGTTTGGAGCACAGAGACTTTTGATGATTTAAGGAATATTCTCCCAGATGACAAGAATGGAAGCCGAATCATGTTAACCACTAGGCTATCTCATGTAGCCACTTGTGCAAGTTCTGGTAGCCTTCTTCACGAAATGAAGTTCATGGATCAAAATCGAAGCTGGGATTTGATTAAGCAAAAGGTGTTCACACACAATCAAGACTGTCCTCCTGAATTAGAAGGCATTGGGAAAGAGATTGCTGGAGGCTGTAGAGGGCTGCCCCTTGCTGTTGTACTGGTTTGTGGAGTCCTGTCGACAATCAATAAGACTCGAGCTTCATGGGAGAAAATTGCGAGAAATGTAAATTCAGTAGTTGATGGGCAATTAGACAAGATACTATCTTTGAGCTACACATTCCTGCCTCATCATTTGAGGCCATGTTTTCTATTCATGGCAGGCTATCCAGAAGATCACAAGATCTGTGTCTCGAGGCTCATCAAGTTGTGGGTAGCTGAAGGCTTTTTGAAATGTCAGGATGGATGTAAAACTTTGGAAGAGGAAGCAGAGGAGTATTTGGAGGATCTGGTTAAGAGAAATCTAGTTTTGACCACAAGTAGGAGGAGTAATGGGAAGATAAAGAACTGCGGCCTTCATGATCTGGTACGAGACATGTGCATAAGGAAAGCCCAGGAAGAGAAATTTCTTCTGACGTATGGTTATGCTCTTCCAAATGGGAGAAAAGATGAGCGACGCATTAGTATTGGTCATTCTCGTTTAAATGAGATACGGAGTCCAACCATCCATACAATTTTATGCTTCACAACTATGTTGTATGATTCTTCACTAGCCTTTTTAGTAAGCTTTAAACTGCTAAGGGTATTAGAGGTCATACATTACCGTGACTCTCTCCCTCCGCAAGTATTTGAGTTGTTTCATTTAAGGTACCTTGCTTTTGGATTTACTGATATTCCTGCAGCCATATCAAAGCTTGAGAATCTTCAAACCTTAATCATTTCTTCAAGGGTTACTTTATCACATTTGCCTCTTGAAATTTGGAGGCTGCCAAATTTAAGGCATCTCATATTCACGGGTTTGTATACATTACCTATTCCTGCAGATGGGCCAAGTTTTCCTCTAGAAAACTTGCAGACAGTTACGGGTATATCAGATTTTGTATGTAGCGGAAGGATCCTGGAAATGATGCCAAATCTAAAAAAATTAAGATTTTCTACAAGAAGGATTCAAAGCTTCCACAGTCTTGTAAATCTGCATCTGCTGGACAAGTTGAAAATAATTGCATCTGGGGGTATTTATTGGCAAGGGCCAAATCTTGCTTTTCCTACGAGCCTGAAGAAGTTGACCTTAGTTGGTGGGAGACTCCCTTGGAAAGATTTGAGCATCATTGGCTCGTTGCCTAATCTTCAAGTGCTTAAACTAAAGAAGGACGCTTGTGATGGTGATACCTGGGAGACGAGCGATGGCGGATTTCGTCAGCTCGAATATCTGCTAATTGGGAGATCAAGACTCCGGCATTGGATAACTGAAAAAGATCATTTCCCAAGGTTGAAGCGCCTAGTGCTTAATCATTGCTGGTGTCTTCGGGAGATTCCAGATAGTATTGGGGAAATTCCAACACTGGAACTGATTGAGGTGGATAATTGGAACAAATCTGTTGTGAAATCAGCCAGACAAATACAGAAAGATCAACGGAGTTAAGGAATGATGTCCTTCATGTTCTTTGCATTTAAGCAGGTTAGTTTTTAAACATTGAATGATTAAGTTGTTGAGCAACTCTTGTATTCAATACTTGTGCAAATTAACATTAGTAATAAGTAGAAATAGATATTACTGCTCTAGTACAAGTATAACATGCTTTAAACCTTTGGTTGGGGATAGCTTTTGCAGGTAAGATTGTGATTATGAAATCCCCGGAACTATTTATTTCACCATATTTTCATATATGATTTCAATATCCATTATAATCATATCATATCATGATGCCTATAATATAATTTGATCTCCACCAGCCATCCTCTGTTTGATCTCCGTGCATCTTTTTCAGGTTAAAAGCTATGGTTAAGCAAGTTGAACATGTGGCTTGGTAAAACGAGAGAACTTGCTGGCTCGGTGGCCGTTCGTCTACATGGGATTCCGGAGATACGTGTCGATTTGATATTATTTATGCTAATGCAATGCTATACTTATTGATCGTGTGTATAGAAGTGTGGGTTGAGAAACTGATAGGGATGATAGAGTCTAAATTAATGACTTTGTAATTAGATTGTGAGTATTAAGAACCATATATAATATGTTGAATAAGGTTTACTCTGTTTGAGATGAGCCAAAAAAAAAAACAGAAAGTGGGTGTCACTTTTCTCCAAAAATCAATTTTAATCACTTCTTTAAAAACATAAGTAATGGAACAACCCCTCTAGTTAGATGAGTAATGTTAGGGAAAAAAAAAGAAGAAAATGAGATAATACGTGAAAGAGTATAATTCAATATTATTGTTATTAATGTTACAGTACTCATCGTTGTTTCGTTGTGGTGGTTACTACTCTAATTAACAGAATTAATACAATGTGAGATTATGCATATATATATATATATAATTATCTGATTCTTGAAATCTGAAGCTCATTATATCTTTCTTTTCACTAAAAGAGTATCTGATTCTTGAAATAAAAGAAAAAACTTTATTTTGGAATCCAGATGATTTTGTGGATGTGATTAAATTTTTTGGTTTAATCAGGGCCACACCTATTCACTTTTTTATCTACTATCAGTATCACAAAGAGTCTAGCTTTTTGTACCACCTTTTCACTTTTTATCTACTATCACAAAGAGTCTAGCTTTTTTGTATAATGACTGAAGCCAACTCCATTTGATCAAACAAAACACTGAAATCATATATGGCTTATGCTTCTCTTGTTTCGCTTGAACAAACCACAGATGTTATCCTATATCATCATAAATATTCAATTTCTGTTGATGAAAGAAAAATAATTACATCTGTCTGTGAATATGTGATTTTCTTGATATCCTTCTTTGAGAATTCTGCCGAGAAAGCCAACCGCTTGGAAGGGAAAATCAAGGATTTAGCTAATGAAGCTGAGGATCTTATTGAATATTTTATGTGGAATCACTTTCAGATGGACTGGAGTGTTGGAATAGTGAGAGCTGAATATGAACCTTTACTGAAAAGAGTAAGAGAGAAAATTGGTTCAATCACCGGAGATATGATGGATGATCGACTCTGTGATTTACCTGTTGTTATTTCATCATCCAGAGTAGAAGATACAGGCAAAAATGATGTGGTCATTGGTTTAGATGAGGATGTGATAGCAATAAAGGGTCGGCTTTGTGGGGAATCGTCCAAACTTGAAGTCATCCCAATAGTAGGAATGGGAGGAATAGGTAAGACTACTCTTGCTCTAAATTCTTACAATGATCCACTAATAATGGAGTATTTTGATAATCGAGTTTGGGTCACAGTATCACATAGTAGTGTTGATGAAATACTCTCACGCCTCATATCTATGAAATTTTTGGAGAAACATGAATTATCAATGGAAGAAAAAGTTTACAGAAGCTTCAAGGGCAGGAGGTATCTAATTGTAATGGATGACATTTGGAGCACAGAGGCTTGGGGTAAAGTGAGGAATATTCTCCCAGATGACAAGAATGGAAGCCGAATCATGTTAACTCATCAACAACTGACTTTACATTTCCCGCAACTTCCTCCCATGAAGCTCGAGTCTTAACCATTGTTGTCAGGATTCCTGCAACCAGTACAACAGCAAGGGGCAGCCCTCTACAGCCGCGTGCAATTGCCTTTCCCACGTCTTCTAATTCAGGAGGACAATCCTGATCGTTCCTGAACACCTTTTGCTTGAGCAAGTTCCAGCTTTGACTTTCATCCATGAAGTCCATCTCATGAAGAGGGCTACCACCACTGGCATAAGCAGCTACATTGGATAGCCTAGTGGTTAACATGATTCGGCTCCCATTCTTGTCATCTGGGAATACTTTCATCACATCTTCCCAAGCCTCTGTGCTCCAAATGTCATCCATTACAATCACATACCTCCTGCCCTTCAACCTTTGATATACTTTTACCCCAATTTCCAATTCAGTGTACTCATTTTCTGGAATCCCAGATTCATACTTCTCTCCTAATGAAGCTAGGAGGTTCGAAAGGACCTCTTTCGCACTATAATCTTGGTATACTTGAACAAACGCGTGAATATCAAAGTGCTCCATTAACAGATCATCATACACTTTCCGAGCAAGAGTAGTCTTGCCAATTCCTCCCATCCCTACTATTGGAATGATTTCAAGTTTGGATGATGCCCCACAAAGCCGGCCCTTTATGGCTAACAGATCCTCATCTAAACCGACGACCACATCATCTTTGGCCGTAGCTGCAGCAACTCTTGATGATGAATTTGGAGCAGGTAAATCAGAGAGTGGATCATCCATCATATCTCGAACCGTTGACTATTCTTCTGTTAGTCTTTTTAGCTTCTGTTCAAATTTACCTGCTCCGAATAGCCAAAAGAAAAACTATCTCAGGCGACGTCGGTGCCGCATGAAATTATTAATAAGATTTTTGCTTCTGTTCAAATTTACCTGCTCCGAATAGCCAAAAGAAAAACTATCTCAGGCGACGTCGGTGCCGCATGAAATTATTAATAAGATTTTTGCTTCTAAACGGTTGGCTTTCTCGGGGGATTTTTCAAGGAATGATATTCACGTTTTGACTGATGGATGTAATTTGCTCTGTTACCCATACCAATTAATGCCCAGCTACCAGCGGCCAGCCGACACATTTGAATATATACAGAGTGTGGGGGAGTAATTGGGATATTTCATTTAAGAGAGTATACTTGTACGAGACCGTCTCAGGTGAGACAGGACATAAGTTGAGCATTGAAGTTTTAACATTTTGGGAGGGATGGGTGTGATTTGTGCTTGATTGTACTCCATCTCATATGAGTTTTTGTCATTTTGTTTATGTGTTTTCTCACTTTTGGTTTAAAGCTGGTTTGTAATTCACAGTTTTAAAGTTGAATAAACAGTTAAAGCATAAATCTAAATGTGGCTTATGCGTCTCTTGTTTCACTTGAGCAAACCACCGATATGATCCTGAATCGTGATAAGTGTTCCCTTCGTATTGATAGAAAAGAAGAGATTACATCCATCCGTGAATACATCATGTCCTTCCTTGAGAATCTCCCAGAGAAATCCAACCGCTTGAAAGAAAAGATCTAGGATTTATCTTATTGAAGAAGTCATGGGAACACCTTTTGCTTAAGAAAATCCCAACTTTCATTTTCATTCATGAATTGATTCCACATGATTTCTTCAATAAGATCTTCAGATTGATTAGCTAAATCCTTGATTATTAATTGTTTGTTTACGTTTGACCCACAATATTCACCATCCTTCCAATTTTATTATTATAATATATAAATAAATGACAAAACTATTACTCCCTCCATCCCGTGATTACTGCAATACTTTTTTATTTGAACGTGTCAACATTACTGCAGCACTCTCAAAATAACACACAATACTAACACACTCACATCATCACTTTATTTTCAAAATCGTCACTTGAATCTCTTCTTTATTTCAATTCAAACCCACTAAAAATCAACATTTTCACCTTAAATTACTCACAATACCCTTTATTTATTACACTCAAACTCACTTTTTAATGTTCTTCTTGATTTGCGTGTCGTTTTCAGTGTTGCAGTCCTCTTGGAGGGGAAAGAGTATTTTTTTCTGGTCATAAAATCAGGAGCTAAACACAACAATCAATGCAAAAACTTGTTCGCGTTTATTGTTTACTAGTTTATATACTTGAGTAGTTGTTAGCACAGTAACACTCCTTTAAATTAGGTTTATACATAAAAAAAAATTTCATATTTTTTTATTCTATACAAATTTCAAGATAGTATAAAATAATTTTTAAAAGATTAATAATACAAAATTTATAAAATATTTTATTACATTTAAAATAATATGACAATTATATAAAGAGAATATTAGAAGTGATATATTATTCACATGTAAAGGAAATATAAATACATGTACAAATAACTAGTGTAGTCATATAGTGTCGGATGTGGGATACAAGTATACTACTAGCTAAACTAAGTGATTACAATGAATATAATATATTACTCCTAATATTATATCCCAAATAATTACATAAATATAACTTGCCTAACAATTTTATTATTTTTATTTTTAAAATAATTAATCAATGTTGAGAATGATGAATTATTTGAAGAAAATTCATTTTTCCAAATGCTATCAATTGAGAAATGAATTATCGAGGAACTTCAAATAATTCTCACACTTGATTAATATTTTTTTATTATTTGTATTTATGTAATTATTTGGGATATAATATTAGGAGTAATATATTATATTCATTGTAATCACTTAGTTTAGCTATCATTGAATGTTACATATATTTACTGCATAACTGTTCAATAAATAGTACGTGTTACATTGTAGTTAATTTAGTGATAACAGATCACGAAGATTAAATTAACGATTCTTTGTAACCAAAAAGTACACCATTCACGACCTAGATGGAAATGAACAATCCATCGTGAAAGGTTGAAGTGTAAGGCTCAGTTGGCTTGTCTTGACCAAGAGATTACACTAGTGCATGACCGATGATCCTTTGAATAGGATTCTGGGAGGACAAATTCTTCAAAGATTGAACTAGGAAGAATTAGACCTCAGTGGTTCGTTATTTCTTAATCTTCGTCCCTTGAATAGGATCGCTTGTGGTTAGTAATTATTGCTTTGACTTATTACGGGTAGAGAATCAACGAGATTCAATACTTTATATCTTGGGCAATATTATTGGTCACATGCGATTGCTAAGATTTAATACGAAGAATCGTGGTGCAAGCACGCTTTGTTCGACGCCCCTTGGGAGGTTCATAAGATTTATCATACCAAATCTTGCAAGTGGAACTAGTTTCCGGTATGGATAATAATGTTGAACATTTCCTTAACCAAGGACAAAAGATATTAATTAATAGAAAGCTATTTCAGTGGTTTGAATTAATTAATGGGCTAGATAATCTTAAACACGGGAAATAATAACCGGGAGCCATATTAACAGTAATATGGGTTAAGATGAATAGTGCAATATAAATTATGTAGTGGGATTAATTAATATTTATGGGTTTGAATAATATTGTGGCTCAATATTAGATATTCAAAGTCCATTAGAAGGTCCAATCTTAATTCTCCTAAAGGTCCCTCAAGTAGCCCAAACATAATGTCCAAGAATCGAAAAAAAGGTGTTTAAAATAAAATAAATTATTGTTGCCTAATTTTCCTAAAAGTTTCGAAAATAATAAATAAAAGAGGGAGAAAGATTTTCATTGAATTTTGTTATGAAATGTAGATAAGTATTCTTGGAATACAAGATTATCTCATTAAATTCAAGAAATCTCCCACTTGGTTATTTATTAAGCATATTTCAAAATTTATGAATAAATAAGGAGAGGAAAGATTTTCTTGATTTTCTTGAAAATATATTATGGAAGATATGTATTCTTGTAATACAAGAATATCTCATAAATTCAAGAAGATCCAAATCTTGGATTCCTACTCCTTATTTTTTCGAAAAATACCATAACAAGAGGAGTTGGGATTTTTGTGGAATATTTAATTATGGAGAAAAGAATATATGGGATATATTCAAGATTTCTTGGAGATCAAGAAAAATATTTTCCCATCTTTATTTCCACCTAAAATTTTGACCAACCCCTCATTATAAATAGGGGATGAATGTTTCATCCCCAGGCGAACACGAAAATTGGTTTTTAGGAAAAATATCAACGTCTATAAAATATCAAATATTTTGAAACGTCGACAGATTGTGTATTTTCGAAAAACCTCAATTGTGAGTGTGCAATTCCATGTGTTGGAAAAATTAGAAATCCACAAAGGTGGTGCAACATAATTTTATTTTTCCTTTTGTTAAATTGTTCGCGAGTTCCTTCCACCGGATTGTTGAACAAGGGCAAGGGAATACTTGAAAAGGCCTTTTGTGTGTTCGTGTGAACGAGATCCATCTTCTCAACGGTTGTCACTCCGAGAGATTAGTTCACATAAACCTGTAGCAATTCCGCATGCGTAGGATTTATGTGAACTGTTTATATGCATGATTTGTTGTTGAATTAATATTTGAATTAATATAGGATTAATTCATGCTATTAATAATTGTTAGAATTAAATTTATATTTAAATATTCATCCCGAATAGATCCGGACAATTAATTCCCCAACAACTGGTATCAGAGCCTCGGTTCCGGGCTCTGAGTTTTAAATTGTAATTTAATTCATTTTCATTAAATTTGAAATTGGATTGTAGAATTTCTAGATCTTTTTTTGCAGGTATCCAATTGTCATGGTATTTGATGAATGTTCATATTTATGCATGCATATAAAGTGTGGTTTTTTTTAATTCGATTCGTTCGAATTCGTTTTGCCTCGTGAGAAAATTCACGAGTAGATTAGGATTTGTTTGATTCGTTCAATTTAATAGACTTGTCTAGATCTAGGTTTATTTATTTTTTGTAAATAAATTGTAACCGGATCGAAAACGGAGGCGGAGACGAAGAATTAAAAGATGGGATCGGGCAAGCAGGTGCAAGGCGGCTAAACATGTTAAAGGAGGCACACGCCAAAATGCGGACGCGCTTGAATTAATTTCGGGCGTGGGCGAGGCCGGGCGTGCCGAAATCGGCGGATCGGCCGAGGCTCTGCCTGGAGATGGCGGGCGGATGCTTCCAGCGGGGGTTCTCGGCACGCACGACGCGGACGCCTGCACGAGGCGGGCGGTGATCTTGGGCGCAGCGGGATTCAGCTGTCGCGGGCGCTTCGGCTGGTACGCGCGCTGCCGAGAAGTGCCGAAGCGTTCTTGGCGACGGCGACGTCTTGTTAGGGACAAGACGCACGGGCGCCGATCAACACGGCCGGGGAGTGCAAGGCGTGCACTCAAAGGAGTCGGTCGATGACGCGATGGCGTTTTGACGAGGCATTTTTTTTAAGACGGTCAAGTGGGAACTCTTGAGACCTAAGCGATGAAGGCTATGAAGACGATTTCTCGAGATCAAGACATGACAAAAATTAACCGTGACAATTGGATATATGTACCCAATGTGTTTATTTTTTTGTTTTTGATCTTATTCATTATTTTATGCTTATTTAAATTGTGTTTAAATTTGCGATGCATGAGAAAATGTTTTTGAAAAATCTCACTTTCAAAAATTACTAAGTATGCTTAAACAATTAATTGACAATTTTATTCAGGATAATAAAATTGAATTAATTTTGACCTCCATGATTTATTTATTTGTGAATTCTTTTGGAGAAATTCCCCCCACGGGATGGTCAAAAGATAGCTTTCACATGAATAAATTCCAAATGGATGATTGTGGATTATTACTAGTGGCGACGATGACCCTCCCCACGAGGCTCGTTCAAAGCGAAATAATAATTTCAGATTTAATCATGGTTATTACTTAGGTATAAAATTGATATGCATATACTTCCCGAAGTTCTGTCAATTTTATATTGGTCAAGTGGGAGCCAACTATTAATCTGGATATTAAAGGTTTGTAATCGTTTTGTTTGTAACTCGCTTGAATGTGTTTAAATAATGACCCACCCCACGTGGCTTATTTAAACTGTTTTTGAGATGTGGGTCGATGCATGTTCATATTTTTTGAGATTTTAATATGATGTATGTGATCGAACCTTGTGATATATTTGTGCTTATGCATATAGTTATTTATTTCGATTCAAAGATGTCGTAACCTTTTAATCCTTTCGCTATTATACTTAAAGTCAATAGAATAAGTATGGAAACTATATTGATTGGAAACGAAAAATTATAATTGTCCTAATCGCACAAAAGCACAAGTGGATTCTTGACACACCAAAATCGATGAGCCAACCGACGAAGTCAAAAATGCGGGACTCGTCGGATCACCTTTGCAGAGAGATGTCGATTCTTTGAAAATGGTGGAGGGCAAAACCCATAAGGGATTACGTCCTCAAAATTGATGGCCCATCTGAACAAACTTGAGGTTTCGAGTGCAGATTATAATCCGGAGACTCGGATGAATTTGGTACTTTCTTCTCTGCCCAAAAAGTTTTTGAGCATTTTGGCCACGCTTACCGATTTGTTGCAAGCTTTGGTCTCTGCAGAGATGTTGATGGGGCACCAAACTCAAGCTTTGAACGGCAAGTGGTCCATCTTCATCTTCTAGGCCAAGGGTAGGCAAGAGGAGGAAGAGAACCAAAAGCCATAAGCAATAAAACTCAACTGTTGCCAAGGGCAATGGTAAGATGAGGAATGCTTGTGGTGTCAAGGAAAATCCAAAGAGGAAGTGCTTCAACAATGGTAAGGACAATGGAGATTTACTGTTCCAACCCCAAAAAAGGGCGGGAAAAGAAAGGTAATTCTCACGCACTAGTTGTTGAAACTTGTTTAGCGGCTTATACTTCTCATTCGTGGGTAGTTGATACGGGATCCACTGATCATGTTTGCTTCACGGGTTCAAGCTGACCCGGCAACTTAGTGGGAGTGAGATCCTCATCTGGCGGCCGATGCTTCTGAGAGTGGCGGTGAAGTAGTGGGAGAAGTGCACTCGTCCTTTGAAGAACCGAGTTTTAATTTTAAGAGATGTTCTTTACGTTCCTACTTTTAGAAAAGAATTTAATTTCGGTTTCAAAACTTTATATTGATGGATATTCGGTTACTTTTGATAAAGTTGTTACCATTTCTCTTTATGATAAATTTATCTGTCATGGAACGTTGTTGAATAATCTCTATACAATTAACTGTGCACACCACTAGCTTAAATGCATCCTATAACACATCAATCTGTTTCCGATAAAAGAAAATGTTCACGGGCGTGAGCGAGACACTTCTATGGCATCTTAGATTGGGACATATTAATCCAAAAAGGATCCAAAGGTTGGTAGAAGGCGGTTCCTTTGGAGTCTCTCCAAGTTGAACCAATCCCAACCCGAAAAATCATGTTTGGAGGGTAAAATGACCAAGAGGGCATTGGAGCCAAGGAAAAAGAGTCAAAGAAGTGTTAGAAATCGTTCACACGGACGTATGTGGTCCAATGTCAATCAAAGCAAGAGGAGGTTATGAGTATTTCGTCACTTTTATTGATGACTACTCAAGGTACGGCTATATTTTCCTTATGAAGCATAAATCTGAGACCTTTGAGAAATTCAAAGAATTTAAGGCTCAACCCAGAGAATCATAGGAAAAAAACGTACCAAGTCTCTACGATCCGATCGTGGAGGCGAGTACCTCAAAGAATGAGTTTTTGAACTACTTGTCGATGAAGGATTGTATCAATTTAATCGCACCGGAACCCCTCAACAAAACGGGGTTTCAGAGCGAAGAAACTGAACTCTTTTAGAAATGGTTAGATCAATGATGAGTTATGCGGATCTACCCAAGTCGTTCTGGGGTCATGCCTTGGAAACAGTGGCTTACATACTGAACTTAGTGCCATCCAAATTGATTCCCAAAACTGTTGGGGAATTAATTGCCCGGATCTATTCGGGATGAATATTTAAATATAAATTTAATTCTAACAATTATTACTAGCATTAATTAATCCTAAATTAATTCAAATAATAATTCAACAACAAATCATGCATATAAACAGTTCACGTAAATCCTATGCATGTGGAATTACTACGAGTTTACGTGAACTTACCTCTTGGAATGGCAATGGTCTCGTCGATGAAAACACACCAAAAGACCTTCCCAAGTATTCCCTAGTCCTTGCTCGACAATCCGGTGGAAGGAAGCTCGTGAACAATTAACAAAAGGAAAAATAAAATTTGTTGCACCACCTTTGTGGATTTACTAATTTTTCCAGCACATGGAATTGTACTTGGGAATGAAACACTCATCCCCTATTTATAGAGGGATTTGGACGATTTTTAGTGATAAAATAATATAGGAAAATCTTTTTCTTGATCTCCAAGAAATCTTGAATATATCTCCTATATTCTTTTCTCCATATTTAAAATATTCCATAAAAATCCCAACTCCTCTTGTTATGGGAATTTTCGAAAATAATAGAATCAAGATTCCAAGATTTGGATCTTCTTGAATTTATGAGATATTCTTGTATTTCAAGAAATACATATCTTCCATAATATCTTTTCAAGAAAATCAAGAAAATCTTTCTTTCCCTTTTATTTCAAAATTTTCGAAAATATCCATATGAATAACCAAGTGGGAGATTTCTTGAATTTAATGAGATAATCTTGTATTTCAAGAATACATATCTTCATTCCATAACAAAATTCAAAGAAAATCTTTCTCCCCTTTTATTCATAATTTTCAAAAAATATGAGGAAAAATAAGCAACAAATTTATTTTATTTTTAAACACCTTTTTCAGTTAATGGACTTTATGTTGGGCTACTTGGGGGGCCTTTAGGAGAATTAAGATTGGACCTTCCAATGGACCTTGAATTATCAATATTGAGCCACAATATTATTCAAGCCCATAAATATTAATTAATCCCACTACATAATTAATATTGCACTATCCATCTTAACCCATATTACAGTTAATATGGCTCCGGGTTATTATTTCCCGTGTTTAAGATTATCTAGCCCATTAATTAATTCAAGCCACTGAAATAGTTTTCCATTAATTAATATCTTTTATCCTTGGTAAAAGAACGGTTCAACATTATTATCCATATTGGGAAACTAGTTCCACTTGCAAGATTTGGTATGATAAAACTTATGAACCTCCCAAGGGGGCAAATCGAACAAGCGTACTTTCGCATTACGATTCTCCGATTAAATCTTAGCAATCGCGTGTGACCAATAATATTGCCCAAGATATAAAGTATTGAATCTCCTTAATTTCTACCCGTGATAAGTCAAAAGCAATAGTTACTAACCACACGCAATCCTATTTAAGGAACGAAGATTAAGAAATAACTAACCGATCGAGGTCTAATTCTTCCCGATTCGATTTCAAGAATTTGTCCTCATGTAGGTCCTCTTCAAGCATCACGGTCATGCACTAGTGTAATCTCTTGGTCAAGACAAACCAATCTCGAGCCTTACACTTCAACCTTTCACGATGGATTGTTCATTTCCATCTAGGTCGTGAATGGTGTACTTTTTAGTTACAAGGAACTATTAATTTAATCTTTCGTAATGTCTGGTATCACTAAATTAACTACAATGTAACACGTACTATTTATTGAACAGTTATACAGTAAATATATGTAACATTCGATGATATTTAAAACATCAGTGATAAACAATTTATTTCAGTAAATAAGTCTGAAATTCATTCTGATTATACAAAGTAAAAGCATACTTTCCAGTATAATCCCAACAATCTCCCACTTATACTCAAAGTCTTTTTAAGTATACTCTAAAGATGTCTCGTGTAAGACGTGACAACTAATGTCACCTACACGAACCTAATAATGTCTCCCACTTATACTTAAAGCAGATTGGCAACGGTCTTGACACTCATTCCTTTCACATGTCTCTCGAATGTATTCTGAGGCAAACCCTTTGTGAATGGATCAGCTAGGTTGTCTTCTGACGTGATCTTTGTCACCTCTATATCTCCTCTCTTAACGATATCTCGTATAAGATGGTATTTCCTTTCAATGTATTTGCTGGCCTTGTGGGCTCTTGGTTCCCTTGAATTTGCAATTACTCCGGCATTATCACAATAAAATGCTGATGATTGTCTTTGGGCAAATTCGAACTACATCCAAGTCCACTAGGAAGTTCTTAAGCCAAACCGCTTCTTTTCATTTGCCTTCAGCAGCCTACATATTCGGCTTCCATGTTAGAATCTGCGATGCATTTCTGCTTAACGCTTCTCAACGTCATGGCTCCTCCCCCCATGAAAAACACACTACCGGAGGTAGATTTTCTAGAATCTAAGTCTAATTGGAAATCCGAGTCCGTGTAGCCGATGGGGATTAGACTATCTGACTGATAAACCAACATTCTATCTCGAGTTCTTTTCGGATACTTCGAATGTTTTCAAGCGTAGATCAATGTTCCTTCCCGGTTTACATTTTGATATCTTGCCACCATGCCTACCAAGCGAATTATCCCGGTCTCGTGCACAACATTGCATACATAAGGCTTCCGCGGTAGAAGCATAAGGAATGCCTTTCATGTCATCTATCTCCTTTTTTTGTGTCTTAGGGCACATTTCCTTGGATAGATGGATTCCATGCCTGAAAGGTACGAAGCCTTTCTTGGAATTCTGCATGCTGAATCGTTTCAAGACAGTGTCTATGTATGAAGCTTGAGATAAGCCTATCATCCTTTTCTTGCGATCTCAAGTGATCTTGATCCCAAGGATGTGTCCGGCTTCCCCTAAGTCCTTCATATCAAATTGTTTTGAAAGTCATGCCCTTACGTCTGATAAGACCTTTACATCGTTCCCGATGAGCGAGAATGTAAATCTCACGATAGTACTAAGAATACCAATGCGCTCCGACACGCTTTTTGTACACACAACTTTCGAACTCGTTTTGATCAAACCCATAAGACTTTATAACATGATCAAAACATTGGTTCCAAGCTCTGAATGCCTGTTTGAGTCCGTAAATGGACTTCATGAGCTTACAAACTAGGTGTTCTTGGCCCTTTTCAATGAAGCCTTGGGGTTGTTGCATATAGATTTCCTCATCAAGACTTCCGTTAAGGAAAGCTGTCTTGACATCCATTTGCCAGATTTCAAAATCGAGATGCGCAGCTATCGACAAGAGAATCCGGATGATATTGAGCATTACTACAAGTGAAAAGGTTTCCTCATAGTCGATCCCTTCTTTCTGAGTATAACCTTTCACCGCAAGCCTTGCCTTGAAGGTTTCCACCTTCCCGTCCGGTCCCCACTTTCTCTTGTATACCCACTTGCAACCAATAGGTTTGTCCCCATTAAGTGGTTCGACTAGCTCCCACACTCTGTTATGATCCATAGAACCCATTTCTGCTTTCATTGCCTTTTGCCAAGAAACGGCATCCTTGTCTTGGATTGCCTCATCATATGTCCATGGGTCTGATTCGTCTTGTCCGGGAATCAAGTCCGAGGACTCTCCTATCCCCATGAATCTCTCGGGCTGTCTTACAACCCTCTCACTACGATGAGGTTCCGGTTGTGAAAGTGTGTCATTTGGTATATCATCTTGTACAGTTGGCAATGAGGTTAGCCCCCTTAGCTCACTTAAGGTAATCTTACTTCTGGGTCTTCTTTCGTTCATATAGTCTTCTTCCAAAAATCTAAAGTGGGTGCTTATTACCACCTTTTGATCTTCGGGACCATAGAACATACACCCTTTTGTTCCATCAGGGTATCCTATAAACAGCCTTAATTCTGATCGAGGATCCAATTTCCCGGCTTCCTTGTCCAACACGTAGGTCGGACATCCCAAAATTCTCATGTGTCTCAAATTAGGCTTGCGCCCAGTCCACAATTCTTTGGGAGTTTTGGGAACCGATTTGGATGGCACCAAGTTCAGAATGTAAGCCGATGTTTCCAAGGCATGACCCAGAACTACTTGGGAAGATCCGCATAACACATCATTGATCTAACCATTTCTAATATAGTTCTGTTTCTTCGCTCTGCAACCCCATTTTGTTGAGGGGTTCCGGGTGCAGTCAGCTGGGATACAATCCCTTCATCTGACAAGTAGTTCAAAAACTCATCGCTGAGGTACTCGCCTCCATGATCGGATCGTAGAGACTTGATACGTTTTTCCCTATGATTCTCTGCTTGAGCCTTAAATTCTTTGAATTTCTCAAATGTCTCAGATTTATGTTTCATAAGGAAAATATAACCGTACCTCGAGTAGTCATCAATAAAAGTGACGAAATACTCGTAACCTCCTCTTGATTTGGTTGACATTGGACCACATACGTCTGTGTGAACAATTTCTAACACTTCTTTGGCTCTATTCCCCTTGGCTCTAAATGCCCTCTTGGTCATTTTACCCTCCAAACATGATTCGCAGGTTGGAATTGGTTCAACTTAGAGAGACTCCAGTGAACCGTCTTTCACCAACCTTTGGATCCTCTTTGGATTAATATGTCCCAATCTTAGATGCCATAGAAGTGTTTCGTTCACGTCTGATGAACGTTTTCTTTTATCGAAAACAGGTGATGTGTTATAGGATGCGTTTCGTGAGTGGTGTGCACAGTTAATTGTATAGAGATTACTTGACAACGTTCCATGACAGATAAATTTATCATAAAGAGAAATGGTAACAACTTTATCAAAAGTAACCGAATATCCATCAAGGTAAAGTTTAGAAACCGAAATCAAATTCTTTCTAAAATTCGAACGTAAAGTACATCTCTTAAAATTAAAAACTCGTCTTCAAAAGACATGTGCACTTCTCCCATCGCTTCATTTGCCACTCAGAAGATCATCGCCCAAAGTGTGATGAGGATCTCACTCCCACTAAGTTGTTTCCGTCCGTTTGAACCCCGTAAAGTGAAACAAACATGATCAAGTGGATCCTCAGTATCCACCACCCATAAATGGGAGGCATACGCCGCTAAGCAAGTTTCAACAACTAGTGCGTGAGAATTACCTTTCTTTCCATTCCTTTTGGGATTGGAACAGGCTGACCTCCAATATCCCTTTTCACCGCACTTGAAGCATTTTCCTTTTGGTGCTTTCTTGACACCCATCCAACTAGTTGTCTTTCTCTTACTTTTCTTAATGATGAGTTTGCTTTGGATCTGACCACTTTCCTTTTCTTGAGTCTTGCCTTCCATTGGCCTAGATCTTGAGAAAAGACTTTTGATCACCAATGCTTCGTCTTCCTTTCCTAAATGCTTCTCTATTATCTCCAAGGCTTCTTGTAGAGTGTCCATAGTAAACATGTGATCGCTCATCACAAAACTAGAGTAAAACTCATCAAAGAACCTTGGAAGAGTTAGGAAAAGAAATTCAATTTGAGCCTCATCACAATACTTAGTACCGAGATAAGCAAGTTTATCAAAATGGCATTTTATACTGAGAACATGCTCCCTTACGGGTGTTCCCTCAGCCATTTTTAAATTTAGCCACGCACGTCGGGTTTTAAACCCGATTGATCATGCGGTTTTTGTTAAAAACATTTCTTCAAGACTTTGTATAATTTTTGCAGCAGACTCAACACCTTCATGAATGTGTCTCAAATCATCAGACAGTGAAGTCAAGATTACACGTTTCATGGGTTCATTGGCCTGCTCCCAAATATTATACAAGTGCCTTTCCGCATCAGATCCATCAATAGGCAAACGTGGCTTAGGTACATCAAGAACCCAATAATGTTCTTGTGTCGGTAGGACAAAACTCATATTCCGTTTCCAAACAACATAGTTATCTCTAGTTAATTGGTGTTCTTTGAGTGTATATAACAGTGGATTAAAAGGTTGCAACATGATGAACTGAAATAAATAATAATATGCATAAGCACAAATATATCACAAAATTCGATCACATGTTTCATATTAAAATCTCAAAAAAACTATGAACATGCATCAGCCAACATCTCAAAACAGTTTAAATAAGCCACGTGGGGTGGGTCATTATTTAAACACATTCAAGAAAGTTACAAACAAGAACGATTTACAAACCTTTAATATCCAGATTAATAGTTGGCTCCCACTTGACCAATATAAAATTGACAGGGACTTCGGGGAAGTATATGCATATCAATTTTATACCTAAGTAATAACCATGATTAAATACAGAATTATTATTTCGCTTTGATCGAGCCTCGTGGGGAGGGTTATTTTCGCCACTAGTAATAATCCACAATCATCCATTTGGAATTTATTCATGTGAAAGCTATCTTTTTACCGTCCCGTGGGGGGAATTTCTCCAAAAAAAATCACAAATAAATAAATCATGGAGGTCAAAATTAATTCAATTTTCCGGAATAAAATTGTCAATTAATTGTTTAAGCATACTTAGTAATTTTCGAAAGTGAGATTTTTCAAAACATTTTCTCATGCATCGCAAATTTAAACACAATTTAAATAAGCATAAAATAATGCATTAAACATCAAGACAAAAAATTAAACATATTGGGCACATTTATCCAATTGTCATGGTTAATTTTTGTCATGTCTTGATCTTGAGAAATCGTCTTCATAGCCTTTCATCGCTCGCCTCGAAAAAGCTCCCACTTGACCGCTTAAAAAAATGCCTTGTCAAGCCCATCATCATCGACCCATTTCATGGGTCGAGTGCCCGCCAAGCACTCCCGGCCGTGTGAGTGGCGTCCGCGGCGCTTCGTGCGAAGAGCCCGGCTCGCCGGCGCTTCTGCGTCGCCGCCGTCGCCAACGCGCCGAGGTATCATCGCCAAGACGCCGGCCCGCGTGCCTAGGTGGTATCGCCTTACCGCCTGCCGCGCCGCCCGCCGAGCCTAGATGGATCGCCCGCGCTTCGCCGCCATTGCCGCAGATAAAGCCGTATACCTTCTGCCCTTCTCCCAAGACGCCCGTCTTGGCGCCCGCCGTCGTTCAAGGCCTCCCTTGGCACATTTTCAGACGATGCACGCCGCTTACGCCTTGATTCGATCCGTCTTTTAATTCTTCGTCTCGTATCGTTTTCGATCCGTTACAATTTATTTACAAAAATAAATAAACCTAGATCTAGACTAGTCTATTACATTGATCAAATCAAACAAATTCTAATCTACTGGTTGATTTTCTCACGAGGCAAAATGAATTCGAACGAATCGAATTAAAAAAAAAAAAACCACAATTTATATGCATGCATAAATAAACACATTAAATTCCATGACAATTGGATACCTGCAAAAAAGTTCTAGCAATTCTACTATCCTATTTCAAATTTAATGAAAACGAATTAAATTACAATTCAAAATTCAGAGCCCGAAATCGAGGCTCTGATACCATTTGTTGGGGAATTAATTGCCCGGATATATCCGGGATGAATATTTAAATACAAATTTAATTCTAATAATTATTACTAGCATGAATTAATCCTAAATTAATTCAAATAATAATTCAACAACAAATCATGCATATAAACAGTTCACGTAAATCCTACGCATGCGGAATTACTACGAGTTTACGTGAACTTACCTCTTGGAATGTCAATGGTCTCATCGATGAAAACACACCAAAAGACATTCCCAAGTATTCCCTAGTCCTTGCTCGACAATCCGGTGGAAGGAAGCTCGCGAACAATTAACAAAAGGGAAAATAAAATTTGTTGCACCACCTTTGTGGATAATTTGCACCACCTTTGTGGATTTACTAATTTTTCCAGCACATGGAATTGTACTTGGGAATGAAACACTCATCCCCTATTTATAGAAGGGTTTGGACGATTTTTAGTGATAAAATAATATGGAAAAAATCTCTTGATCTCCAAGAAATCTTGAATATATCTCCTATATTCTTTTCTCCATAATTAAAATATTCCATAAAAATCCCAACTCCTCTTGTTATGGGAATTTTTGAAAATAATAGGATCAAGATTCCAAGATTTGGATCTTCTTGAATTTATGAGATATTCTTGTATTTCAAGAAATACATATCTTCCATAATATCTTTTCAAGAAAATCAAGAAAATCTTTCTTTCCCTTTTATTTCAAAAATTTCGAAAATATCCATATGAATAACCAAGTGGGAGATTTCTTGAATTTAATGAGATAATCTTGTATTTCAAGAATACATATCTTCATTCCATAACAAAATTCAAAGAAAATCTTTCTCCCCTTTTATTCATAATTTTCGAAAAATATGAGGAAAAATAAGCAACAAATTTATTTTATTTTTAAACACATTTTTCAGTTAATGGACATTATGTTGGGCTACTTGGGGGGCCTTTAGGAGAATTAAGATTGGACCTTCCAATGGACCTTGAATTATCAATATTGAGCCACAATATTATTCAAGCCCATAAATGTTAATTAATCCCACTACATAATTAATATTGCACTATCCATCTTAACCCATATTACTGTTAATATGGCTCCCGGTTATTATTTCCCGTGTTTAAGATTATCTAGCCCATTAATTAATTCAAGCCACTGAAATAGCTTTCCATTAATTAATATCTTTTGTCCTTGGTTAAGGAACGGTTCAACATTATTATCCATACCGGAAACTAGTTCCACTTGCAAGATTTGGTATGATAAATCTTATGAACCTCCTAAGGGGGAAAATCGAACAAGCATACTTGCACACGATTCTTCGTATTAAATCTTAGCAATCGCATGTGAGCAATAATATTGCCCAAGATATAAAGTATTGAATCTCGTTGATTCTCTACCCGTAATAAGTCAAAGCAATAATTACTAACCACACGCGATCCTATTCAAGGGACGAAGATTAAGAAATAACGAACCACTGAGGTCTAATTCTTCCGAGTTCAGTGCTGAAGAATTTGTCCTCCTGTAGGTCCTATTCAGTGCATCAGTCTTGCACTAGTGTAATCTCTTGGTCAAGACAAGCCAATCTGAGCCTTACACTTCAACCTTTCACGATGGATTGTTCATTTCCATCTAGGTCGTGAATGGTGTACTTTTAGTTACAAGGAACTGTTAATTTAATCTTTTGTGATCTGGTGTCACTAAATTAACTACAATGTAACACGTACTATTTATTGAACAGTTATGCAATAAATATATGTAACATTCGATGATATTTAAAGCATCAGTGATAAACAATTTATTTCAGTAAATAAGTCCGAAATTCAGTCTGATTATACAATGTAAAAGCATACTTTCCAGTATAATCCCAATAAAAACTCCCAAAGAATTGTGGACCGGGCGCAAGCCCAGTTTGAGACACATGAGAATTTGGGGATGTCCGGCCTACGTGTTGGACAAGGAAGCCGGAAAATTGGATCCTCGATAAGAATTAAGGTTGTTTATAGGATAACCCAAGGGAACAAAAGGGTGTATGTTCTATGGTCCCGAAGATCAAAAGGTGGTAATAAGCACCCACTTTAGATTTTTGGAAGAAGATTATATGAACGAAAGAAGACCCAGAAGTGAGATTACCTTAAATGAGCTAAGGGGGCTAACCTCAGTGCCAACTGTACAAGATGACATACCAAACGACACACTTGCACAACCGGAACCTCGTCGTAGTGGGAGGGTTGTGAGACAGCCCGAGAGATTCATGGGGATAGGAGAGTCCTCGAACTTGATTCCTGGACAGACGAATCAGACCCATGGACATATGACGAGGCAATCCAAGACAAGGATGCGGTTTCTTGGCAAACAGCAATGAAAGCCGAAATGAGTTCTATGGATCATAACAGAGTGTGGGAGCTAGTCGAACCACTTAATAGGGTCAAACCCATTGGTTGCAAGTGTGTGTACAAGAGAAAAAGAGGACCGGACGGGAAGGTGGAAACCTTCAAGGCAAGGCTTGTGGCGAAAGGTTATACTCAGAAAAAAGGGATCGACTATGAGGAAACTTTTTCACCTGTAGCAATGCTCAAGTCCATCCGAATTCTCTTGTCGATTGTTGTTCATCTCAACTTTGAAATCTTGCAAATGGATGTCAAGACGGCTTTCCTTAACGGAAGTCTTGATGAAGAAATCTATATGCAACAACCCCAAGGCTTCATTGAAAAAGGCCAAGAACACCTAGTTTGTAAGCTCAAGAAGTCCATTTACGGACTCAAACAAGCATCCAGAGCTTGGAACCAATGTTTTGATCAAGTAATAAAGTCTTATGGGTTTGATCAAAACGAGTTCGAAAGTTGTGTGTACAAAAAGCGTGTCGGAACTGCATTGGTATTCTTAGTACTATACGTAGACAACATTCTGCTCATCGGGAATGATGTAAAGGTGTTATCAGGTGTAAGGGCATGGCTTTCAAAACAGTTTGATATGAAGGACTTAGGGGAAGCCCGGGCACATCCTTGGGATCAAGATTACTTGAGATCACAAGAAAAGAATGATAGGCTTATCGCAAGCTTCATACATAGACACTGTCTTGAAGCGATTCAGCATGCAGGATTCCAAGAAAGGCTTCGTACCTTTCAGACATGGAATCCATCTATCCAAGGAAATGTGCCCTAAGACACAAAAGGAGATAGATGATATGAAAGACATTCCTTATGCTTCGATTGTTTAAAGCCTTATGTATGCAATGTCAGACGAGACCAGGATATCCGCTTTGCCGTTGGCATGGTGGCAAGATATCAAATTAACCGGGAAAGAACATTGGATTTACGTTAAAAAAAATTTCAAGTATCTGAAAAGAACTCGAGATAGAATGTTGGTTTATCAGTCAGATAGTCTAATCCCCATCGGCTACACGGACTCGGATTTCCAATCAGACTTAGATTCCAGAAAATCTACCTCCGGTAGTGTGTTTTGCATGGGGGAGGAGCCATGACATGGAGAAGCGTTAAGCAGAAATGCATCGCCGATTCTACCATGGAAGCCGAATATGTAGTCGCTATGAGGCAAATGAAAAAAAGCGGTTTGGCTCAAGAACTTCCTAGTGGACTTGGATGTAGTTCGAATTTGCCCAAAGACAATCATCATTTATTGTGATAATGCCGGAGCAGTTGCAAATTCAAGGGAACCAAGAGCCCACAAGGCCAGCAAACACATTGAAAGGAAATACCATCTTATACGAGAAATCATTAAGAGAGGAGATATAGAGGTGGCAAAGATCGCGTCAGAAGACAACCTAGCAGATCCATTCACAAAGGGTCTGCCTCAGAATACATTCGAGAGACATGTGGAAGGAATGGGTGTCAAGACCGTTGCCAATCTGCTTTGAGTATAAGTGGGAGATATTATTAGGTTCGTGTAGGTGACATTAGATGTCATGTATTAGGAACTACACGAGACATGTTGTAGTATACTTAAAAGCAGACCTTGAGTATAAGTGGGAGATTGTTGGGGTTATACTGGAAAGTATGCTTTTACTCTGTATAACAAAACTGAATTTATGTCTTATTTACTGAAATAAATTATTTATCACTAATGCTTTAAATATCATTGAATGTTACATATATTTACTGCATAACTGTTCAATAAATAGTACGTGTTACATTATAATTAATTTAGTGATACCAGATCACAGAAGATTAAATTAACAGTTCCTTGTAACCAAAAGTACACCATTCACGACCTAGATGGAAATGAACAATCCATCGTGAAAGGTTGAAGTGTAAGGCTCAGATTGGCTTGTCTTGACCAAGAGATTACACTAGTGCAAGACTGATGCACTGAATAGGACCTACAGGAGGACAAATTCTTCAGCACTGAACTCGGAAGAATTAGACCTCAGTGGTTCGTTATTTCTTAATCTTCGTCCCTTGAATAGGATCGCGTGTGGTTAGTAATTATTGCTTTGACTTATTACGGGTAGAGAATCAACGAGATTCAATACTTTATATCTTGGGCAATATTATTGCTCACATGCGATTGCTAAGATTTAATACGAAGAATCGTGTGCAAGTATGCTTGTTCGATTTTCCCCCTTAGGAGGTTCATAAGATTTATCATACCAAATCTTGCAAGTGGAACTAGTTTCCGGTATGGATAATAATGTTGAACCGTTCCTTAACCAAGGACAAAAGATATTAATTAATGGAAAGCTATTTCAGTGGCTTGAATTAATTAATGGGCTAGATAATCTTAAACACGGGAAATAATAACCGGGAGCCATATTAACAGTAATATGGGTTAAGATGGATAGTGCAATATTAATTATGTAGTGGGATTAATTAATATTTATGGGCTTGAATAATATTGTGGCTCAATATTAGATATTCAAAGTCCATTAGAAGGTCCAATCTTAATTCTCCTAAAGGCCCCTCAAGTAGCCAAAACATAATGTCCAGTAACTGAAAAAGGTGTTTAAAATAAAATAAATTATTGTTGCCTAATTTTCCTAAAAGTTTCGAAAATAATAAATAAAAGAGGGAGAAAAATTTTCTTTGAATTTTGTTATGGAATGTAGATAAGTATTCTTGGAATACAAGATTATCTCATTAAATTCAAGAAATCTCTCACTTGGTTATTTATTAAGCATATTTCGAAATTTATGAATAAATAAGGAGAGGAAAGATTTTCTTGATTTTCTTGAAAATATATTATGGAAGATATGTATTCTTGGAATACAAGAATATCTCATAAATTCAAGAAGATCCAAATCTTGGATTCCTACTCCTTATTTTTTCGAAAAATACCATAACAAGAGGAGTTGAGATTTTTGTGGAATATTTAATTATGGAGAAAATAATATATGGGATATATTCAAGATTTCTTGGAGATCAAGAAAAAGATTTTCCCATCTTTATTTCCACCTAAAATTTCGACCAACCCCTCATTATAAATAGGGGATGAATGTTTCATCCCCAGGCGAAAAACACGAAAATTGGTTTTTTTGGAAAAATATCAGCGTCGATAAAATATCAAATATTTTGAAACGTCGACAGATTGTGTATTTTCGAAAAACCTCAATTGTGAGTGTGCAATTCCATGTGTTGGAAAAATTAGAAATCCACAAAGGTGGTGCAACATAATTTTATTTTTCCTTTTGTTAAATTGTTCGCGAGTTCCTTCTACCGGATTGTTGAACAAGGGCAAGAGAATACTTGAGAAGGTCTTTTGGTGTGTTCGTGTGAACGGGATCCATCTTCTCAACGGTTGTCACTCCGAGAGGTTAGTTCACATAAACCCGTAGCAATTCCGCATGCGTAGGATTTATGTGAACTGTTTATATGCATGATTTGTTGTTGAATTATTGTTTGAATTAATATAGGATTAATTCATGCTAGTAATAATTGTTAGAATTAAATTTGTATTTAAATATTCATCCCGAATAGATCCGGGCAATTAATTCCCCAACAGGAGGGGGACTAATTATGGAGGACAGGAGTTGGAAGAGTATTTATAATAGTAACAGTTATAGTGAAGGCTTCCCACCAAAAACTCATAGGCATTTTGCTTTGAGCTAACATAGAATAACCAACTTCAGTAATGTGTTGAATTTTTCTCTCAACCAAACAATTCTGCTGGTGAGTGTGTGGAAAAGAGTGCCTGAGGGTAACACCTAAATGCTTCAACCAGTTGGTCATAACCACAAATTCACCTCCCATATCACAATGCACATATTTTACTTTTAGTTTAAACTACCTCTCCACCATAGCAAAAAACTGAGTAATATACTGAGCAACCTCAGATTTAAGAGTTAAAGGATAATTCCAAGAGAATCGTGTAAAATCATCCACAATAACCAAAAAGTATTTAAATCCATCCATGGACACACAAGATGAGGGACCCCAAACATCCATATGTATAATCTCAAAAGCAGTAGTAGTATGATGAACAATTGATGGAAAACTCTTCTGATGCATTTTTCCAACTTTACACGACTCACAAAATGGAACATGTACAGCTGAGAAAGGGAGATGCAATTGTTTCATTACACTGGACAAAGTAGAAGAGCATGGATGGCCTAATCTAAGGTGCCACAACCAAGCCTTATTATGAATTGAACTAACAGGATTATTTGCCACAATATGACTCCCAACAGCAGTCAAGCAAGCAAACTTCGAATTAGAGGCCATCACTTTATTAGCCTGTCCAATATCAAGTTGATAAAGACCATCTTTAAGCTTGCCTCTCAAAAGAACCTTGTGAGTTGTCAAGTCCTTAACAAGGCAAAAAGAGGCATGAAACTCAATGAATGCAGAATTATCCTTCAAAAATTGTGAAATACTTACAAATTCTTTGTTATGTCCGGCACATGAAGGACATTTGTCATAACAACAGGAAAATTACTCTGCAAACTAGGAAATCTCATAGAACCAATATTTTCAATATTTGCAGTAGTTCCATTTCCAACAGTTAAAGAAGAAGTACCTTGATAAGGACTATGAAGTTGCAAGTTCCCAAGTTGTGAAATTACATGATGTGTAGCTCCACTATCCACACACCAATCAGGTCCTGATGAGCTCTGAGAAGTAGAACACGCATCAGAAATAGGATAAGCGGGAGAAAATGAATGAGTAGAGTTATAAGCAGAAGGATTAGGATAGAAGAAGCCTCCAGGATGATGAGTCATATGAGCCTGAAAGCTGCCAGAATTAGGTGGTTGATAACCAGAGTGCACAGAATGAGTAGAGTTCGACTGAGAGGAGGAATTATTCTCAAGACCTTGGAAGTTCTGATCAAAGCGTTTGAAACACTTAGAAGCTACATGGTTTTGCTTCCCACACAGCTGACAAATGACCTTAGGTTTCGGAGGAAAACGAGATTTGTTTCCCTTAAACTTGCCATTAGCAGTAGAACTACCTTTGGAATCCTTAGTAGTGAGATTCACAACTGGAGACGGAACTTGAGAAGAAAGTACCTTCTGTGAAGAGTTATGCTGCTGAATTCTGATCTCATGAGTGAGAAGAACAGACTGTACCTCTGTGAGAGACAACAAATCACCTCTCGTAGTCAAATTCACAACAACCGCATCAAATTCAGGTCCTAATCCTCCGAGAAGATACATAACCAAGTCATCATCGGAGAGAATATGACCAGCCGCAACCAGTTCGTCGGCAAGAGTTCTCATTTGGAGAACATACTCATCAATTGACAAACCTCCTTTCTTCAAGGTCTGCAATTGAAAGCGAAGATGCATTGCCCGTGCCTTAGACTATGAACGGAACAATTCATCGAGCACCTTCCAGGCGTCAAATGAGTGCACACAACGACTCACATAACCAAGCATGGATTCCGAGATCGAGCTAAGAAGCCAGCTCAGAAGAAACTGATCTCGGCGAGTCCATAAGAATACAAGATCAAGATCGAAGATTCCAATCAAGGAAAGGAATCGATTGTAGAATACAAGATATCCTCAAATCCATGAGCCCTAACGATTCATTTATAACTTGAGATCGCCAGAAGGAGTAGTTTTTACGATCCAATTTAATGGTCAAAGTGATGAATTGAGGAAGCTTTTGAGGAGGAATCATGATGAAAAAACAGAAATGAAGGATCGAGATACGAAATCGGAGGATCAAGATACGAAATCGGAACGAAAAAGAAGAGTGGGGAAGACGAAGATCAACACAACACCAGAAAGAAGAACCGGCTTGAAGATACCATGTTAAACAACCTCACAAAATTAAAACTGTAATTTCTATTATGATGAAAAGTAAGAAACAGAGTGCTGCTTTACAGCTTAAATACAATAGGGAATAATAATCGCCTGTAACAAACTGAGCTAATCTAACTAATGAGAGAGAGTAACTATAGTAAAGTATAACCCAGGTTTAACACTAAACTAAAGATGCTTATAAGTAATCCTAACAAATACACTAATTTCTTATAGAGTCCCGTCTCATATTATTATTAAATGATTTCTTAAACATGAGACATCTTACAGCTCAGGGATTCTAGATTGAAATTATTAATTTGTGTAGAAATTTAACATAAAGTATCCATTGGAGAATTTTCACATAAGTGTCCAAGAGTGACCTTTTTTGTTATTTCTACTTAATTCAACATTGTGTGCTCTTTCTATTTTCTTTAATAATAAATACTTGACAAATGGTGACTAATTTGTCAAGTAGCATGACATTGCGTGAACCCATTAGACTATTCAACAATTATTAATAATTATAAGTAAATAATTTGCAAATTTTTTGGCTCCCATGTATGGATGGCTTATAAATATTAAATAGCTCTCATATTCTCTTCTAGTGTATAAATTAAGCTCAATTTGTCTTTGCTTTTGCTTGTTTAATACTGCCGTACCACTTTTTTATCAAGATACAAAAATAAAAAATTGGAAAATGGGAATTTCAAAATGCTCGAAAAAGCAAAGTTTCGAGTAATTCCACTAAAGAGAGGACAAATTAAAGCCAAAATATTCATCGGAATATTCAAGAAAATTAAGGCGTGGTTCCACAGGATACTCAAAGAAACTGAAGATATTTCTGGCCGAGATTGACTTGTAATTTACATTTTGTTGTAAGGCTAATTTGGTCTTTTAGCTCTTCCTTTTAAATGTTTTAACCATTATATATTGAAAGTAGTTTTCTTAAATTCGTTATGCATAATAAGTTGCCCTTTTTAAGAACACTGATGTGAAGATTTCACTATTATGGGCATTCCTCTCTTCTAATTTATCTTCACTTTGAAGTTTGAATTTAATTTTTAACGAACCCTATATCAAAGCATAACATCAATATATTATAGATGTCTTATCATCATTTTTCTTTTCTAATTCACATATTTTGTGGGATTAAATTAAGGGATCTCTTCACGTATATGTAATTATTCTTATGTTATATATGTACATCAGTTGATTAAATTCCTCATTATAACACAATAGGGACAAAGTTCTTGCTATTTGCTAATGGTAATTAATTAAGAAAGAGGCTGAATGCCTGAATGTGTTGGTTGTTTTTATTTTACCGGAGGGATTTGACAATTGATTAGCTCTTTTTTTAACAATTCCAAAAATGTGTAAAATAAATAAACCACAATTTAGTGAAATTAAGGGAGGTGTTTTCAAACTCAATACAAGGGGTGAAGAATACATATTTTTAAAGTTCACTCATAATTTTTGACTTCTAAAAGTGTTTCTTGTCATTTTGTAGCGATTGATATCATCCCCAATAAGTTATAGCAGCAAAAGTATGAAACAACTAAGGATTGCTTTTCTTTTTCTTTTTTTTTTTTTTTACGAAAATTTGTATGAACCCAAGTTCACGATAAACTATATTTCTTTAATATTATTGTTATGTATATGTACTATTAATGTTATGTATAAATATTATTATTATTTAAAAAATAAAGTATTTCTTTAAACAATAACTACAAGAAAATAAAAATTTATATATCAAAAATTTTAAATGATTACGGAATTTTTTTAATTAAAAAAATATTATGTCCTTAATTAGTGAAGATTGTTTACGACTTGTCTATGAATTTTTAAAATTTTAGTAGACAAACGAATTACCTATGACCAAAGTGTTTATACATTTGTAATTTTCTTAAATAAACTTACCTACACAAATAATTCCCTAAATAATTTATATTTTTGTAAGCAATTATATTTATAGTTTAAAATAACCTACAAGATTTAAAAAAAATTGTAGACACGTAGTAGGCAATCATTACTATTTAAGAATAAAATTATATTCGTTGAAAATTTTAAAAATATATTGAAAAATTTCATAAATAATGCATTATTTTTTTATAGTAAATATTTATACATAACAGTTATAAAAATTATGTATAATAGTGATAGAATTTATGTATACATTCAAAGAAATTACCCTACTTTTTGTCTTAAGGGTTCTTAATAAACACCTAATTAATAAATGCACTAAAACTACAAAAGATAATGGGTCCTCAACCGTGAGCTTGTATCACCATTTTAAAATTTGAACTAGAGATTATTTCTTTTTCTTTCTTTTTTGACAAAAGGACGTACAATGAGAAGGTAAGGAGAAGTACAAAGTACAATCCTACATACGAAGAGAAGTACAAAGTACCAATTCTTCAAACGAAGCACAAGTCCTTCAAACGAACGGTCGAACCACCGAATGAAACAACACCTACCTCGAACCAATCTTGAGGACTAGAGGATGGGGGGAACCACAATCCATATAAGAGCACAAGAACAAAGAAAAACCCCACACTAAGGCTTACACCATGTCCGAAAAGAAAACCAGGATTGCATCAGTCAAAGCATCACCAACAAACCACCATGACCCAAACAAGAAGAAAACAACAGAAAAAACAAAAAACCAAACCCAACGAGGGAGAACGTCTCACAACAAACCCCTAACAAGGAGAAAGCAAAGTAGGGGAAATAAATCTAAATCCTAAAATATCAAATAGAAGAAAAGGTAAAGATAACACAAAAAAAAAAGATCCGACGGACCGAATCCGCCCACCGATTGCCGTGACTCCGGTGGAGGAGATCGATCCGACGATCTAGCCACGACCTCTAAGCGACGCTCAAAACGGCAGGTTGCAGTGGGACAGAGTGCGGCAGCGGGGATTGGGTGAGTGCTGCACACCGGCGGCGACGCGCAGACGGCAGAGGGAGGTGGACGGCGGAGGGAGGAAGGTGGGCGCGGCTGGGGCTAGGGTTTTTATTTTTTAAATGTGAGAGAGAGTAGAGAGAGGGTTTTTTAATTTCTCGGGGGAAATACAAATGCAGATACTAACTTTGTTCTCATTTAATATTGCAGATTAAACTAGAGATTATTTCTAGAACTTGCAGCTCATTATAGTGTCAACTGCTTAATAATTAAGCAAACCACTTATTATATTTTTATAGTCTGGATTCATTGTAGCAAGAAATTTTCAGAAAAAGGGGAGGGGTCTATCAAAGATTTTCCGAACTTTACTACAGTGTGAGATCTTGTTTGTTTACAATTTCCCCAAAATTTCCAGTTATTTTGTTAAAATATAATAATCCACAAGAATGCTTTGTATGTTAAAAAATATACAAATTTTGGCGGAATTATAAAGTATAAGTGCGTGGGAGTATATATTTGTGTACTTTTGAAAATAAAAGGTAAAAGAGGCTATTTGATTATCTGAAGCATTATCATGTGAGTTATGGTAAAATGGTTTGTTAAGTGGATATGAAATTGGCATATGATGCCGTGAGTTCTTTAGAAGGGAACGATTTGGAATTTAGACTGATCATAGGCAACTGTAAACAAATTTTTCAATTAAATCATTTATTTTCTGTACAATTTGTTAAACCTGAGAATTGAGATCAATATTGTAGCTCACGAAATTGCGAGTCTTGTCTCCAAATTTTATGGATTATCATTTCAATAACTTGTGCACTTTTTTTAAGGTTACATATTCTATGCATTAATTGCACCGTCACTTCATGGTGTATTTTAAAAATTTATTACTTGTGACACTAAAATGTGCAACTATATTTTACAAACATAAGTTGCATATTTCAGTGTAACAAATTATAAATTTTAGTACAATAAATTATATTAATTTTCTAAATACATTTATGAAAAGACGCGATGCACCCAAGTATCTATAAGTGGAGTCTCACTCTTCTTTTAATTAATAAAGTTTTTTTTTAATTAAATAAACGAGAACTTTTGGTATAAAATTACTTTCGAAGAAAAACATTGTATTAAAAGAAAACAAAAATGAGAAAATCATCTTCATGACTTCATCCGATCCAAGCACACCTAAGGGTATGTTTGTTTCGGGACTCACCCTGATGGATGTAGAACTTTGAAAACCACGTCTCATTATAGTTTGAGATTTAAAATTAGACTTCAAAATCATCTTCTATAAAGTAGACCTGCACCCCTATTTTTCACAAAATTCAATACAATCACATCACTACTTTTTCCACTCTCAACACAATATAATAATGCTACATAAATCATTATTAAACATTGATTTGACATAAAGTAAAATATCACCCATCAAAATCTCAAAAGAAACAAATATTTTTTACTATTCACCAAGACTTTCAAATCCATAGGATTTCGAAGTCATGACTTTCCCCGCACACCTAAATCCCGAAATACATATCCTAAGTGTGCGTTTGTTTTGGGATTTAAGTGTGCGGAGCAAGTCAAAATTTTAAAATTCAGGGATTTAAAATCTTTGATGAACAGTAAATATATGTGTTTGTTTTGGGATTTGAGTAGAGTGAGATTTAACTTTATGTCAAATCAATGTTGATATTGTGTTATTATATTATATTAAGAAGAGTAATAAAATGTATAAAGTGTGATGTATTGGAAAGAGTAATAATAGATTTTGAACTTCATTGGTGTTCTTATAATAAGCCTAATAGAGGGTCAAGTCTTATATGCATCTAGGTACACCGTGCATTCATAGTGTATTTTAGAAACATACAACTTATTATATTGAAAGATAATCATGTAATTATTAATATGAAAAAATAATAATACGATTCAATGTAAACAAGTCGTGTCTTTTAATATAATAAATTATATGTTTCTAAAAATATATTATAATTGCACATGCACCTGAATGCACATGAGACGTGTCCTAATCGAGAAAGCTCTATCAAATTATCTTATCATTAACTCTTACGTCAATCTACATTTCCAAATATCTTAGTAAAATTATTCCTAAAACAATTTCATAAATGAAAAAAGAAATAAATTACTATTCATGATGATTTACACAGCAAATCTTCAAGTCTGAAATTCTCATGCATGCTTTAGTCAAAATGTCCTAGCATTTTTTATTTTTTTTTATCGGACAAAGTTAATTGTTAGTTGTTACTTTTTATACATCAAACACTCAAATACTCCGTGAAATCACCAATCCATCTTATAACTCTTATAATTCTAAATTCGTTTCAAAAAAGAAAAGCCCAGTTGCATTTTTACTAAAAACTAAACAAATAATAATACAAGAAAAAATCTGAACAGAATAGAAACAAGGAAAAGCAAATTATGAGGTTCCGATTCAAACAACCGCTGCCACTACCACTGTCGCTGCTACGGCAGCCGCAAGCGGCGGCGGCGTTTCGTTCAGTGCCCCAACAGTTCTCTGACTTATCCTTACAAGCTATTGCATTCTTGGCGTAATTTTATTAAAGTTTTGAACATGATTGTTTGTTACTTGCAGTTCATCATTTGGGATTGCATTTGATATAGATGGGGTGATTCTCCGTGGTGCAACTCCGATTGGGAATTCACGGTTAGCGCTGAGAAGATTGTATGACGATTCCGGTACTCTATTTTTCTTATGAGAATCTGTAAAATTGCAGAGTGAGATTATTGTCGTTCGGAAGCTGGGTTTTGAGATGAAAATCAGTTAATTAGTGATTATGCGTGTTCTTTAATGATGCGATTGATTTAAAATCGTTTCTGGTATAAAAGTATGGGGTTATTGCAGTCTTGTTTACTAAATTTACTTTGATTGTGAAACATGGGCCTATGGCGTTACTTTTATGTAGCCATGTCACGAAGCAACTGGACCTATTCATTGATTGGATATTATCGAAGAAAAAGATGGATTAGTAGGAAGTTTTCTTTATTGGATGATTGAGAATAATTGGTCTTGAAATGGTTAAGTGTTTCATGGAGCAAAGATGAATGTTAGAGCATTGGTATATACATTTTTGTTGGGTCTATAAGACATGCAATTCCATCTGAAGGATTTCTTGTTTATATTGTTTAAGTATTTTCCTGACATCCTATATTGGCTTAATTTTTGCTTGCAGGTGCTTTGAAGATCCCCTTTTTATTTCTGACAAATGGTAGGTATATGCAGTTTTCATGCATTTCAATCAGTGCTTTAATTTGGAGCTTAGGTGCTCGCTTGGCTTATGTAGGAAGAAGATTGAAATATTTTAGTTACGTGGTTATCTGTTCGTTGTATAGCTACTAGTATTGATTAGCCTACAAGTAGAAAAACGCATTGCAAGTGATCGTGTTCAGGATTGTTCAAATCAAAATTTACTTCTTTTTGTGATATCCATGCAGCTTTATGATTGAATTTCAATTGCCTAATTGTAAATGTGTGAGAGAATATTTTCATGCATATACGACCTCTGAACGGGAAGTAAAAACCTGGATGAATTAATACGATTATGGTGTGGTCCTAGGCGGTGGTATCCCAGAGTCCAGAAGAGCCCTTGAGTTGAGTCAGCTTCTTGGAGTGAAGATTTTACCTTCTCAGGTACAGTTCTAGTACATTCAAGTGTCTCGTCTCGTTAATTAAGTTATGCATATGTGCTCTGGATGTAGGTATTGCAGGGTCACTCCCCCTTCAATACTTTGCTAAAAAGGTATACTCCTCTTATTATAAAATTTTCTCACACCCTGCTATACTTTTGTTTCAACTTTTCAGTTCAATTATATCCGAATGTTTCTGGCAAGTTGCCTTAACAGTTCATCATCGTAACAGTATGAATTCAGAACACTCAGTTTCGATGGTTTCTGGCAAGTTGCCTTAACAGTTCATCATCGTAACAGTATGAATTCAGAACACTCAGTTTCGATGTCATCTGTTTAAATGATCCGTTCCCATATGATTTTACCGCATTTCTTATCTCATGGTTATTTGTTGCAGACATTCTAGTGCTCACTATTAGTCATGAATTCAATTTTGTAGCTGTTTTTTTTTATTTTAGGTATGAAAATGAATTCATTGTTGCTACTGGAAAAGGTGAACCTGCTGTTGTGATGTCTGAATATGGCTTTAAGTAAGTTCTAACTTGTTGATGATCAGAACCCCCTCCCGTTGAAACTGAATCTTCCTTAAGTGCATTAATCATCCTTCAGGAAGGTTCTCTCCCTGGAAGAGTATGCATCACACTTCAATAACATTGATCCTGTAGCACAATACAAGAGGTGGACAACTATACAGGAACCAAAGCATTCAAAAATTTCTCTGAACATATTCCATAACGGTTACTCGCCAAAAGTTAATGCTGCATTTGTTGTAAGTGATCCTGTTGACTGGGGGAGGGATATACAGGTAATTTTCCTATGAAATTATACGAGCGCTGCCACCCTGCATAAGTAACTCAAGGTTTCATTTTGAGACAACTGACAAAACTTAGGTTCTGTGCGATATTTTAACATCTGGAGGTATTCCTGGAGAGAAGAATGGACATCAACCACCTCTATATTTCGCTGCTGATGATCTACAATACCAGGTTGATGATATTACTTCTTATTATGGCAAAGATATTGGATCGTAATGTCTCTTGCTCATAGTCATATAGAGTGTCTTAACATGTAAATCGACAAGAAAAAATCTGATGTATTGTGCAATAAAGAGTCAACACGTTTTTTGGTCCCACAGCTTAGTCCACTGTTCAATTTTAGTCCCGAAAAGGTTTCCTTCTCGATATAGTCGTAATATTAAAAAAAATGTCCTAGTTTGATCCAAAATCGTGGAAAATTGAAATTGGTGTTGTTTTATGTCACACGAATGTCCAATTTTTGCCGCATGTAACTTGCCTACTGTTCAATTTAGCCCCGAACTAAATACTCAAGTGACATAAAATGACACCTTTTTCCATTTACCGGCGATTTTGGGGCCAAAATTGGACAATTTTTTTGTAATATTGGGACTAAATTGAAAAGGCAAACCCTTTCTGGACCAATATTCAATAGTACACAAGGTATGAGACAAAAAAGACTTTGTAACTAATGTAAATAACTACCATATCTTCCATGTTTTACAAATTCATCAAGACTTGCAATAATCAGTTAACTTATTACAGGCTGCATTTCCTTCAGAACGTCTTGGTATGGGTGCATTCAGAATAGCTCTTGAGAGTGTCTTCAATAGGTACCTTCTTACGGTTACACTGGTTATCTAGCACAAACTACACAATATGGTCAGTATTAATAGCATCTTATAAGATGTGAGAATAAGTTAAGCTCCTTAAATTTGTTCGGCAAAAAAAGACTACTAACATCTTATAAGATGTTAAAATAAGTAGTTAGTGCTTATAAGCTCCCAAAAGAAAAGTACAATATCTTCAACTTATTTTTCCAATGAACTTATAAGCTACTTAAAAATTACACTTTAATAAGTTCTTGAAACAACTTATAAGATGTTAAAAATAAGATTAGCCAAACGGATTCCTAGTCTACCAAGTTTAGACATGGCTACGTATGGAATTCTGCTGTTGATCATTTCAGAATTCATGACAAACCTTTGGAATACACGACTTTTGGGAAGCCAAATCCGTTTGTCTTCAGAAATGCCGAAACTATATTAGGACATCTTCTGCAAACTTCTGCTGCTGGTAATGTGAGAATAGAAAATGCAGATTCTTGGTCGCCATCTTTCAGAACCCTTTATATGATTGGTGACAATCCTTTGGTAGACGTCAAAGGAGCACAACAGGTTTCTCTCTCTTACGATATGACTCGTTTTTTATACAAAAAACATATCTAGTACCGCGTTGATGTGCATGTACTAATCAATGTTTCTGAGACAACTTTATTTGTGATCCACAGGCAGGGTATCCGTGGTTTTCAATTTTGACAAGGACAGGTGTTTTCAGACAAAGGGAGAACCACACTCAGTATCCAGCTGATTTAGTAAGCCTAATAATGATATGCTATCCGTTCCTATAAATGCCGTTGAGTTTGTAATGTCTATCGATTGTGCAGGTTGTTGATACTGTGGAAGAGGCGGTAGAGTTCATACTGAATCGAGAGAATGGTTCGTAATCAATACGAGAACTACTTAGGTCACCTTCCTAGTCCATGTAATGTCTGTAATTCTTTGATTCATTCAAATAAATAAGAATCCATAAGTTGTTCAATCGAAGCTTTTTCTGTTCAAGGATCAAGTATCCAATATTTTGGAGATGGGAATATCCTTTTTGCATTTTCCATTTTTCATAAAGTTTCAGTATTTTATTCTATAAAGTGTATGATTTATGATTTCATGTTGCAAATATGCCGTGGTGTGTATTATTGATTAACAAAAAAAACTTGGCTGAAACTGAAAAGATAAGTGTACTGTAACATGTTTTATGGAGTATATGTCTGATCAATCCATATTAGTAAATTTGTGTAAAAGTTCTGTGACAAAAACTTTTCGAGTTGACCTTAATTTTATTTTCACTGTTATGAATATACATTGTTATTATTATGTATACACATTATTACTGTTATGTTATATGTATTTTTTAAAACAATTATAGTGTATATGCATAACAGTGACATTCGAAAAAGAGAGTTCACGTGAACCTGGTTTATGGAATAAAATCAATACTATTACACTTATAATCTAATATTATTATTTTTATAAATTAACATTAATGTGAATAATATTAGTCTAGTATGAAAATTTTCATACATAAAAAAATTTTAATTTACAATTAAATTCAGTAATTGGTGATGGTAAGACAAAATTGAGTGGTTCATGGTTCACCCGGCCAAAATAAGTCATAATTTAGGGTTCATTATTTAGTATTTAGGGTGTAGATAGTTGATTTAGGACAATTTTATAGATTTTCATACATAAAATTTTCACACTATACCTACTCCATCATGTTTATGATTGAGCAATATCATTGTCTAAAATTAAATCTTATGGTTCTCTAGGTAAGGTGTTTAAATTTGTAATGACTATTAATTTAATATTAATTATTAATAATTGAGTTGGTATGCTGTGAAATATATTCATCGTGAAATTGTTTTTTTTTTTTACAGGCATACTTTTTAGTAATATAAATCACACTTTTTAGTAATATAAGTCACACCCTTCAGTTATCACTACGATACCCTCTGCTATAATAAAAGTCACACCCTTCACTTTTATGAGTAATGCTCTTTATAGTAAAAAGTCGCACCCTTCACTTTTATGAGTAATAATACTTTATATAAAAAAAAAGTCACACCCTTTATAATAAAAAGTCACACTCTTTAGTAATATAAGTCATACTCCTTAATTATTTTCACCGTGAAACTTGTTCACCCTATACTTTGCCTTAATAGTTTGATTTGTTTTAAATCGATAAATCGTACTATCATATAATTCTACTTGAATTCATTAACATTATAACACATTTTGACATATTTAATTCACTAAATTCGATGCGGTTTCATTTGATTTTTTGGTACGATTAATTTTTTCTCTTTTTGATCGGGCAAATGATGACTCAAACTCATGACCGCACGGCATGAGTAGTGATGCTCTAACCACTTGAGTTAATTTTGTAATATCTAGATATGTACCATAAAAAGTAATTCGGCTCGGTTCGTTTCGAAAAATGTCAAAATGTCAACTATTATTTTAGTTTCAATTCTTTTTCAATCCAAATTTTGGTTCGAATTCAATAATCTCTAAAATCCGTTAATAACCCTAGTATCAGGTGCACAATGCAATTTATAGTGTATTTTCGAAACATAAAATTTATTGCACTAAATCATATAATTTGTATACAGTGAAATGTGCCACTTGTATTCAAACTCGAGTTATATATTTGTTAGTATAAATAAATTGTATAATTTAATACGAAAAATTATAAATTTAAACTATCAGGGCAACGAAAAAAAAACACATAGCCTAATATATTTTGGTTTGTTGCACCAGTAAAAGATGTGGTTTTTTTTTAAAAAAAAATTATCCTGCAATTTCCAAATTACCCCTGTTGCCACCATGCTGCAGATAAGGAACTCCAATCCACTGATCCATTCTTCTCCACTCTCTCACTCTCAATCCTCTCAACAATGGAAGCCACTCTCTTCACCCTCCCCTCCTCCCGCCCTCCGCCGCCGTCCTCCGCCGCCCTTTCCCTCCAATCCCACTTCAGAAACCCCCTCCGCACCGCCACCCTCCACCTCCCACCCAAATCCCCAATTTTCCCCAAAATTAAATCCGCCATTAGCCGCACCAAAAAGGAAGAAACAGTAGACAAAGTGAAACAAGAGCTCGAAAACTGCTTCCTCGTCGCCGGAATCGGCTACAAGGGCTTCACCGTCCAGCAATTTCAGCAACTCAGAACCCAGCTCCCTGAAACCACCAAACTCCTAGTTGCGAAAAATACCCTAGTTCTCAAAGCAATTGAGGGCACAAGATGGGAGGCTCTGAAACCCTGTATGACGGGCATGAACGCGTGGCTGTTCGTCCACAGTGAGGAAATCCCGGCGGCGTTGAAGCCGTACAGGGCTTTTCAGAAGGAGAAGAAATTGGAAGAGAATGACTTCACGGGGGCTGTTTTCGAAGGCAAATTTTATGGGCCGGAGGAATTTAAGGCGTTGGAGAATTTGCCGACGAGGGCTGAGATTTATGCGACTCTTTTGGGGTCTTTGAAGGGCCCTGCTTCTGCTGTTGTGGGCACGATTCAGGCGCCGGCGAGGGACTTGATCTTGCTGCTGCAAGCTCATTGCAAGAAGATGGAGGAAGAGGGCGGCGGTGGCCAATAGTGGCGGTGATGGTATATAATGTTTTTCTTGTTAATTTGCATTTAAAGGGGAATTGAATTGTAGTATAGAATGTTTTGTATGATTGATGATGCGATTGCATATACTCTGTTTGTTAAGATGGTGAAAGAGTTATGATTTGTGAATGGTGTAGTGTAATTTTCTTGAAATGAGACTCGGGTGTGTTTTCAAGTGATTGAAAACAGTGAAAAGCACTTCTCAATTTGAAAAGTTGTGAGGAGGGTGATTTGTTGATAAGCGCTTCTGGACCACAAAAATCAGTTGCAAACAGTCTTGTTTTGATGATGATCATAGAATTGTATTATACCTAATGCTACTTGATTAGATTGGATATGTATGATTTACTTTAATCAGTTATACTTATACACATTGTCGTATTGGAACGAAGCATCGTCCTGTTTATGAACTCCGTAGTATCAACGACTTGCACATTCGACATGCATTACTAACTCAATGCCTAGTTCTGCACAAGTTTTATCTGCACATGTGGATCGAAACGATGTGGTACACTAGCTGAGTCTATGTGAGTGTGTGGGGTTTAGAGTTGGCCATTTAGAGGAAAGTACTGTATATGCCTTTGTGGTTTCTGTCTTCATAAAACATTTGCCCTTTTCGAAATTGAAAACTATGGGTACACTGCCTGTGGATCATGAATAAAATTGTCTCGGAAGCTTGCCATTGAGTTTGTTATGTTGGATCATGACGAAATATGGTGATGAGTTTTATTATGATTTACTCATGGTATGGTGTGATCTCTTTGAACCAAAACTCAACTCATCTTTCCTCTTGTTATGAATCTGATCATGAACTTTCCAGAGACTGGGCATGTTTGATTTGAGGTTAGAGAAGCTCGATAAGTTAATGTTTACTGTTGTGTAGTTTTCTTTGTTTGAAGTTGTTGTTTTGCTTTGTGACTGTTATTTTGTACATTTGTACAATCTATTGCCATTTAAGATTCTTGATCAATAATAAATGTTGGAGGAGCTTAACAAATGAATGATATATGGAGTTAAATGTGTGCATATTAATCTGTGCTCTCCATATTTTGGCTGAATTTTGCTGCCTATAGATTTTTGTTGGTGATTAGCAGGCGTTCGTTTTGTAACGTGATGACAAGGTAATGCACAAAATCATAGCCAGAGTTTAAGAGCACAGTTATACCACTTTACTTCTTGATTATATTGTTGTATTATATACCTCTTATATTCCTTATTATACTTTGTATGTCTCCCGTGCATTCAGGTGCACTGTGAATTAATAGTGCATTTTAGAACCATGCAACTTGTTTACACTGAACCGTGCAATTATACAATTCAGTGTAAATAAGTTGCATAATTTTAAAATGCACTACGAGTGCACGGTGCACCTACATTCATACAAGACTTAGCCCATTGTACCGTCGTTCGAATTGTGGGTAAAAGAACATTGACGGTGACAAAGTAAATAAGAAGAGCAAATCAAGCCATTTCACATTTGGCTCAAGACGTCCATTTCGGACATTTTATTTCATTGACCGTGCTCAATTAGATGAAAAATTAAGGGGAAAAAAGGAATATACCCATTCTAACAAGGAAAAAATATTTTTACCCAGTCCATAATAAAAATAGTTTTATTAGCTTATCTATAGTAAGAAAATGATTCACCTTTTCTGACGTCAGAAAATTCTTTTAATATTATTGGATCATCTATACAACATATATTTTTTTGTAAACAAATGATTGCACTTTATATTAGGGTGTTTGTATTATGCATATTGTAGTCGCACTGAATCGTCCATCTAATAAATTAAATTAATAAATATAAAATGAAAAAAAAATCTTATTTTAATTTAAAATATTAGTTATAAGAGTACACGTATATCTCTATTAATATTTTATAAAATGACAAAACTATATTTTTATAATTTATTATTAATATTCTAATCAACGAGCTTTAATTTTTTTAGAAAATGGAGCAATATGCAATTTATGGTGAAGTAGTATTCTTTTTAATGAAAATGGAGTAATATTTCAATTTGAAAAAGATAACTTGATTTTTCAAATTAATTGTATTAAAAGTATAAAGTGATAATTCTCAAACATAAATACGATCAATGTTAAATTTATAAAATATGTATTTTTTTTTAGAAAATGATTATAAAGTTTTCTCGATAATTTTATACATTTTCTTTTAAAAATAATTAATTAATTAATTTAAACTTTTGTTAGAAAATGTTTTTTAACCACATGCGTACATGGACTATTGTAAATTACAACACAAAAAAGTGTGTATAAACTCAATTCTCATAACAAAAAGTCAAATAAATAATAATCCGTTAGTCTCATTTTTAGTTGAACAATAAAAATAGATAAAATTAATTTTAGTGTAAGAAATTAATGATTAGTCTCATTTTTATTTGAACAATTAAAATAGATAAAATTAATTTTAGTGTAAGAAAGTAATGACATGAGATGTAAATATTGAGATTTTTAGGGGTTTAGTTAAAAGGAAAAAAATATTTTTTATTTATAAAATTATTTAATTAAATTTGATACGGGTCGATTTAAAAAATATTCAAATAAGAACAGAAAAAAAAAGGGTTATAGGAAAAGAAAAGAGATTAAAACTGAAACGAAAGAAGAGAATTGCCTGAGTAAGGTGACAAATTATAACCTGCAGCTTCTCTTTTGTGGCGTTAGACATGTGTCTGTGCATTACCTGTTAAAGTCGCATTAAATAATTCGAATGAGTGTCACGTCAGACAGTGCGACTTACCTTAAAAGCTCGTCAAATTGGATACAAAATTACAGGATGTTTATAAATCGGAAGAAAAAAAAAAAGCTTTCTTTAACACCTACTGTTTTATCTAACGTTTACTGTCTACAGGGATTTTAAAAAAAATTACCTCCGTCTCTCTTTTAAGTTTTATGCAGGAATTTTAAAAAAAAAATTATAGGAAATAAAATATTTTTTATTAAAATTAAATGATAAAATAAATACATTTATACAAATTAAAGAAGATAAAATTAATTTTAATATGAAAAAAGAATAAATATTAATTATAATACTAAAATATTTAAAGAATATTAATAAAATAAAATAAAAAATTATTACTCTATGTCCTAATTTTGATTATCCATTTTTCGTAAATGGTAGTCCTAATTTTGTTTGGTCATTTCCTAAAAGGGAAATAAAACAACATTCAACACTATTTAATACTATTATTTCTCTCCACCAAACTCACTTGGGTGTTTCTTAGAGCAGTCAGGGTGTTGTACTGACTGACAAAAGTCGGGCTCTACAATCGCGCCACATGACGTTATACTGTGTCGTACTAATCTGCTACCTGTTGTACTTATTTAATATTTTTAAATTACTTTTTTAATTATATTTTTGAATTTACCTGTTATACTTTTTAAATTATATTTTTGAATTTAGTAAGGATAAATTCAAAACAAATCAAAATAATAGGGATTATGGGATAATTATGATTTGACCGGATATTCATTTAAAAATAGATATGTAACGAATTTTTTTTTGACTTGGTAACAAAATAATCTCCAACAAAAAAATAAAATAAAATATTTTATAAATTATTTTGAATTACTTAACTAATAGGGAAGGTGGTTTTTTTTCCTATAACTTCGCCACTTTTTTATTTCGGTAATGTTACTTTTAAATTTTAATTTTCACCCTGCAACTCAAATACTTTCAAAAATTTGGTCATGCTATTAAATATTAAATTTTGATACGTCCTATAACTCATATAAATCAAAACCAAAAAGTGGAAAAAATATGTAAATTACGGGACGAAAATAAAAATTTAAAAGTCAAAACAAAAAAGTTGAAAGTGTGTAAGCACCTGTTTGCAAACTCTAATTTATATATAAAAACACTTATTTATAAAAAAAAAATATGCTTCTAACAACTTTTAAAATAAGTGTTCACAAATGTGTTAAGAGTTTGCAAACAAGTCCTAAATTATTGGGGCGAAAATAAAATGTAAAAGTCAATAGAATCATAATATAAAAGTAACAAATTTATGGGAGGGGATTGGGTGCTGTACACCCTCCCCACCATTGGATCACACACACGAGTGTGTGTGTGCGATCCAATGGTGTGTGTGCGCACAGGATGGTGCTATACAGTACCGGATCCGAATCCCAAATTTATATGACAAAATAACTTTTTTCCCAATAATTTACAACAGGTGTGAATGAAACTGTTGGAATTTTATTCTTGCTTTCTTATATTCCTATGGTTTTTTATGCCTAGGTTGATATTGTTGACACACTACTTTTGTGTCTAAAAAGTCATATTTTCTTTGGAGAATGCAACAATTAGAATTATGGTTTGTTTCAGGAATGCAACAATTAGAATACGCAATCACGTGATCTCAAAATAGGTTTTTTTTCCAACCTTTACTTGCATTCAGATAAAAGGATTTGGCAACAATGATGAATTGATCTTTTTGGAAGAAAGCATTTTGCATTTTGTGCTATAAATATAAAATCCATTTACTTCAATTTTTTCGAACCTTAAATGTTTCTATCTACAAACGCATGTGTAAGACAGTACAAAGTTACATGAATTATGAGACGAACTCAAATTTAATAGGATAAATTTATCAGACATATAAATAAACCAGAATAGGCTTCTAAATAATTCAGATATTACGAAGCATTTGACACTTTCTTCAACTGAAGCTTTTACAGAATTGTAACAAAAGAAAAATAGTACCCAATAATGACAAGGAAAACCAATCTGATGAATGTGTTTGGGATTCTATGTCTCATTACTTATACAGTGTATCTAATTTAATTGTTTGATCTCTTTTCTTCCAAAAGAAAAAACTAACCTACAGTAAACACATCCTCATTCCCAATAATAGAAAAGAAAACATAAAGGCAACCAGAGACAGCCAACCTAAAAGGAGAGAGATTTTAATCATCTTCACCTAACAATGATCATGACCATCTGGTGACTCTTTACATTAGAGACTTAACCAAAGATTACATTTATACCAAGATCCTAATAATATGTGTATAAACTTGAAACCCTGCATCAGATAAGGAATTCAAGTTCGCAAATCCAGATAAGTAAATTTTGAACTTCATATAAATCTTGGTTAAAAAACTTAAAACTTAAAAATAGTTTTAGCACTTAGAAAAATTTTAACAGCATTTTAAACATCATTTGTCGCAATAACTTGTAGTGTCTTTTAACTGCGTAGCAGCCTTAGCAGGTGTGCGTACATATTCCAAAATCCAGAACAGCGATATTAAGTCTAAGTTGAATTACTATCCTTACTTTTTACAAAGCTTTAATGTAATAAAACAGACTAGAATAATAAATTAGTTAAGCCTGAGCTACTCGCTACTCATTGTCAAGACATAGCTATATGATCCTATACATAAGTTTCAGATGCCAGAATTTTCTCATTAACAACCTGACAAAAAGTAGTCAAAACTAGCCAGTAAAACCGCCGTTTACACGCAATGCTCCAAATAAGGATGACCACTTGCTCGTTTCTGCACGGATCAAAACATCAGAAATAGTTAATTCTAATGTCAACACAATTATTTCATAAGATACTCTTAATGTTTCAAAAGAAAGCTAACAATATACCTGGCCTCTATGAGCTTTCTCTGCTTCACAAAAAGACTTCGAGGGCCAGCGCATCCCTATCATGTTTCGAGATAAATGAACCAACTCGTATCATCCGTTTATTCTTTCGCATAAGATGGCAATCAGAATTGAGACTTACCTTTTATCAAACAACTATGAACCATATGCACATCAATTCAAGCAACAAATAAAAAATCCAACAACCAAGAAACAAAATAGCCGAATAAACATGAATAGGTGAGAAAATTACACTTTGGACACTTGGAATTCCTTCTAGGCACAACAGATTCGGCCGATCCAGGTCTTGCGGCACCTGATGATGGAGTAACTGAGTTTGTTCTAGGCACAACAGATTTCTTAGCGCATCCCTATCATCCGTTTATTCTTCAAACGCGCCGTTGCCACCACCAGGCAGCCACGGGCAGCGAATTCGAGGGCCAGCGCGTGGCCTATTCCGCGCCGGAGCTACCACCACCTGCTTCTTGTATACCACCATCATCAGAAAGTTTCGAACTGAAAGACAACTTAAGGCTTAGTATTCAAAAATTCGATTTTCATGTCACATACCAAACAATAATTTTAGCCACAAAGAGATAAACTTCTGCAAATAAAACTTAACAGACGAATCCAATTGACAACATAGTTACATAGGTAATAGTATAAGAGCTTCAAAGATAATAGATGAACATTAGCAAACTATAGAAGACCAAATACCTCTATCTATATCACTAGTAGTACATACTGTTACTTATATAAGACCCCTTATCCATCTTCCTATTTCTCCTTTTCAAGAAAAACAGAGTTTTCACTTGGTCCAACTTGTGTTTGTAAATGGGGTTTAATACGATCAATCTAATTTGCCTATCAATTAATCGTTCCCAATCACAAATTCCTCCAATGTAATTTTCCCTCTGTCACAAATCCTCATACCAGTTGGCTTCTTCCATCCGGTGATGAAATTGTCATGTGTATATAGTTTAAACAGAACTGCGTCTCTTTGCATGTTGGGCATTCTTGCTAACTATGTAGTTGAAAACAACACTTCTCCATTTCTTGGGATTTGCAGCTGCCTCTGGGTTACCTTTCTTCTTCATAGCTGTAAATTCATCATAGCTAATCCATCCATCCTGCATGACATTATGATAGATAAATGAAAACTGTATGGAGAAAAAAGAAACAAATACTTAAATTACCTAGGAAAAGTTAGGAATACTCAATTCATTGTAGCAAAAAAAAGTCCACCTCCAACGCATTCCCTACTTTAATCTTCACCGTAATACCATCAACACCGGCGACAATCAACGACGCGTGGCTAGCCCGATAAACAATAAAATTGAATTCAACATGTCTCTAACCACAGAAAAATTCAGGATAATTTGCTGAAAACCTTATTTTGTTTCAAGGCAAGTTCTTGCACTATTGAAGGAAACTAAAATCAAAATTCAACTAAAAGAACATATGAAAATTAAAAACAGAGAAAACATGTTCGACATTGAGAGAGTTGGCATATTTACCTAATTGCAGTTAGAATCTACTCCAAAAGACTCCGATTCAGAGTAATATAGTGAAATAAAAACCCTAATTACACTCTTCAAATCGCGATCCTAATATTTACCAGAAATTTACGAACCCAGAAAAATCGATACCGTTAATGGTGGTGGAGGATAGCGGCGGTACTGGTAGCGGAGGATAACAGCAACGTTGGCGGCGGAGGATAGCGGCGGTATTGGTGGCGGAGGAAGAGTTATCAAAAAAAATTATGTTCTGTTCCTTTTTTTTTTTTGAAAACCTGTTCTTTTCTTCAATCACAACTTAGAAAAGACGATTATTTAATGTTAAATGATTTTTTATTTTTTTAATAAAATATGTTATAAGGACAATTTTGTAAATTGATAATTATATATTTTAAATTATTTAATTTATTATAATAATACGACAGTACGACATAGTACGATGCAGTACGACACACAGTACAACAGGTTGCAGATCATTAAATTTAAAACTTTGAATTTTAAATCTAATTACTCAAATTAACTGACTATTCTCAATCAGTGTGACACCCTGACTGCTCTAAGAAACACTCAACTTACTTTATATTATTTAATACTATTATTTCTTATCATGAAACTCACTTTATCCACTTTACATTATTTAATATTATTATTTTTTATTTTTTTTTAATCTTCGTATTTATAATAATTGAATAATAAAAAATAGGATGGATGGAGTATTATTTAGTAGATGTTTTATTAAATTTGAGGTGGATTTTTTTGCAAATATTCAAATAAGGAAGTGAGGGAGGAATATGTTATACCAACCCATCTGCCATTACACCTCCCAGTTGGAACTCAACGAAATCAGATATAAAAAATCAAAACCCAAAGCTCGAAAAAAATAACGAGGGCCCTTCAGTTTTTGAGCTAAGAAAAAGGGCCTGAAGGAAAATTTAAGGGGAAAATGGACGATTATACTCGACAAATGATGGATTTGAAAACCCTGGTCACACGTACTCTCGAGAAGAAAGGCGTTCTTGCCAAGATCCGTGTGAGCATTACTGCTTTTTTTCCCTTTTTCTTTTTCCCACTTTTGTTTTTGTGTCTGGGATTTGAGGGATTTTAAATTGTTTGGGAGATTGGGGCGATCGGGTAATTTTGAGCTAATTATCAAGGAAATTTAGCATTTCAGGAAGTGGGTCTTTGGTATTTGTCAAAAATATATATATATATATATATATATGGATGTTCTTAGAAAGAAAATGGCTGTAGTTGATGGTAGTATGTTATTTAATCTTACATTATGCTTGATTTCTTGCTTACATCATCAGATTCAGATTTGTAGCCTGGAAAATGAGATAAAGGAATGAAATGTTGTTTGCATGTCATGGTTAAAGGGAATTCTTGGACTTTTTATGAGGTTTTAGCAATTGGTTGAATGATTCACAAGTTTTTTTATTTTATTTTTAAATGCCTTCGTTTTGCACTCCTATATGTAAGTTTTGGATGTTAAATGATAGAATATTGATATTATTGTATGAGTAATTTACAGTTAGCTTTGTCAATGAGTTGTTTAATGTCTTACATTCATGTAGATAGAAATTCAAAAAAGGAGGAGTTCCTTAAACCATTTATAGTTATTTTTGAAGGATTTGGTTGAACAGTCAACTCATCAGTTGTAAAATATTGTTAGATATTTGTGTCCTTGTAGACATATTTGCACAACTAATTATGAAGTGTGATTTTCTAGTTGGTTTCAGATTATAAACTGAAAGATCTACTTTTTTCTCGGTTTATTAGGCTGAATTGAGAGCTAGTGTATTTGAAGCCATAGAAGAGGAGGATAGAGTGATAGAGAATGATCAGGGATTGCCTCCTGCACTTTTGGGTAGCTGCAATGATCGAGCAAAAACAGCTCCACAACTCTTCTTCTGGTATTCTTATTTTCAACAACGTTCTTCATTCTTTGCTTATATATTAACGATATATATGTATATATGTGTGTGTCTGTTTGTAATGTCCAGGTCATATCTCATTTTGTAATCTTTCTGCATTGGCACCAAACAGAAAAAAACATGTCCTTTGACTTGGAAACCTATACAAAATCCTCCATTTATTTATATGATTGCAAACTGCAAAGGCCAAAAGAATACAAAAGAAATAGAATAATCTCTAAATATGCTGATGGGATGTGAAAGTATAGAATTATGTGTCTTGATAGAATCTATACATGCATTTTGGAACTTCTCATACTTTTTAAAATTCTACATGATTTTGTGTACTAATATTCTTTTATTTAATCTCGTGATTGCAGGAAGACTTCTAACTGCATTAATATGTGAATATATGGATTGGGCTCAATTAAACCACACACTGAAAGTTTACTTACCAGAGTGTAATTTGGTACTCTCTCCACATGTTGTCACTTGTTCTATTGTCTGATTTGCTTGCACACTTTAGTTAATTTCCATTTTGTTTTAGCCAAAGGACTCCTGGAAATCAGAATTGAAAGAATTTAGCATCAAGAATGGATATGACATTAGTCGTAATGGAGACAGTGGACCTCTGCTTTTAGATGTTCTTGAGGGGTTCTTGAAGTATGAGGTCTGATAATGTTCGCTTCGTATGCTAAACATTGCAATTCGTCCTATAGTTTTTATGTAGGAAAACCTGAAATTTCATTATTGCACATACCTGCTAGTAAAAAATGTTAATGGGGAGTTAATATTTGCAGAATTTATCTCAAGAAAGGGGTAGCAATAAGAGATTGACAAATCCAGATACCGAATCTTTATCAAACATGGAAGCTCGAAACGTGAGAAGACCTTCCTCATCATCTGTTGTTGGGGGTTTACCTCCATTGGGAAGGTTTGTCATCTATAACCGCGTAAACTGCGATATTTGGTCCCCATGTCTATTGGGTGCTAGCGATTTAATCCCGTACAAATTAATTTTCTCAATTAAGTCCCATAACTTTTAAAATGATGCAATTTTAGTACTACAATGACAAACTTTTGGTTTCGAATGATAATTAATTTGTGACTTTTTTAATTGAAATTAGTATGTTGGGGTCTCATTACCCACGTAAGCAACACCAAGTCATTAGTCAGGTTGTTGAATGGAATTGCGGACTCGTGGTGAGCACCACATGCAAAATTTGTAACCTTGTCAATATAGGAGTAAAATTGCATTATTTTAAAAGTTACGAGACTTAATTGAGAAAATAAGTTTGTATGGGACTACAATCGCCAACACCCGATTTATACACGACCAATCTTGGAATTTACTCTCTATAATGATCTCCTTCAATTTTCTCTTTCCTAACTTGATCTGAATTTTTTGTACGTGATTTCTTGTTCTTGAAATGCTCATTGCAGGCCTATTCCTGCTTCGCAATCATCTGGTGAGTAGTAAAAAAAAGTATTATGAAGCTGGTTCCGCATCACCAGTTGAAGGTGTTGTCCAACTTGTCCTTATTAATTTTTCCATCTTTCAGATCGCCGAGCTGGATCATCTACTTCTGGGTATAGGAAAAACGAATACAATTGGAGATATGACAATGATGACCTTCCAGAAGATGTAGGCCGCGCTTCAGCTGCTTTAGAAAATCTGCAGTTGGACAGAAAAGCTCGTAATTTAACTACGTCTTGGAGGTCTGTTTCTGAACCTTGTCTTTATCATGCTTATTCTCTCGTATGTGTGTGTGTCAACGTGCTTAAAGTGATCTGGATCTCTGATGTACAAAGTTTGATGCCTACACGTAAATATATGATAGGATGGGGGATGAATATGGCCTTTGTTCTGAAATTTTTTTCATGTTTTCTTTCTAGACATCCCAAAAAAAGCCTCTTTCCTATCATGGACCACCTCCACCCCCAACCTCCCCAAATAAAAATATAAGTTAATTGCAAAATAAATCACAACATTTTAACGTTTTTGCAATTAGAACATATGTTTTTAAAATTTGCAATTCGATACACGACCTTTCAAATTGTTGCAATTCTGTCACATGACTATTTTCTGGCAAGTCTTGCTGACGTGGCAATGTATGAAATAGCAAATAAATTAAAAGGTTGTGATTAAATTGAAACAATAACAAAAGGTCGTAAATTTATTTGCAATTTTTTCAATAATTTACATTTATCACGTTAACATCTGAGAAAGTCTTATGAAGTTATGATATAATTGTAAAATTTAAAAAGTGTGTATCGAATTGTGAATTTAAAAACATATGTTTTAGTTGAAAAAATGTGAAAAAGTCGTGATTTTTTATTCAAAGAACCCAAAAATATAATGCACAACTCTAGCTGTTACCTACATTTTTCAAGGGTTTTACTGACTACTGCAATTAGCACAAATCATTCACTTTATTTAATTGTCGTCGAAAAATTGCTGCTCTGCCAAACTGTGCCTCTAAAACGGGATGAACAGAGTTAAAAATGGTTTCTTTGGGAAGTTGTGATAGCGATTGACCCATACGTTGTGGAACAGATCTTGACATTGGTTCGTTAATTGGTTTCAGGCATGCTGGTGATGGAATTCCCAATGAATCCAGCTGAGTAAACCAGATATAGGATCTTTTAACTTAGTCTGAATGATTCTATCCAACAATGTGTGAAGTGATTTTATGTAAGATTACATGTGTTTTTTTGTATTTTTTTCAAGCTTTCTTTATCTCCAGATTGAAATTTACCCTAATCTGATTGTTCCTTTTCACATTTGCTTTCTGATGTTGAGTGTTAGTTTGAAACTATTTCCAGTAGGATCTGAAGAATGTATTTACAACATTAGTGATTATTGTTCGAGATAAATGTAGGGCGTATTGTTTTGTTTTACTCTCTATTTTATGTAGTTTGTTAATCATTAATTGTTGGGCAAAGTATTATGTACATTATATTCAACATACACTACTATTATTATTGCTTGTAAGGATCATTCTCATAATTGTTACTTATTGAGAGAGAATGATTTCAAGTAGCCAAAGAATTTCAATTTTGCAGTTTCTTCCGAGAAAAAGTGGGTATCATACGTGAATATTTTTCGAACGTTACTTTAATCTGCATAAAATATTATGGGAAAAAAATAGAAGAAATTGAGTAAATACTAAACATGAAAAGGGGGAAATTGTTTTTGGTCAAGCTTTTTAAATGAGTGTAGATTTTGAATTTTAAACTAGCTGGTCTGAAAATTAATATTGGGACCATGAATAGAGTCAGAATCATCTCAATTATAATTGGAGAGAATGACTTTCAACTCCATTTGATAGGGTTGTATTACTAGTAGGTCCAAACATATATATTAATTAAGTACTAAGAGGTGCACAATGTAATGTATAAAGTCAGTCATACCCTCTCTCACTCTTACACTGCTTACACCTTCTCTCTCAATTGTTTCGGGAGAAAAAAATCTTTTGGGTAATTTGAGTTAGTGATTTGTCTGGATTTTCTATTAACCAACTGAATTATTCCCGTTAAAATAGGAACACATGCATATGTTCATTATATTTTATTTCATTGACAATTTAAATTTTTTATATCTAAAATGATAAAAAATAAAAAAAATTATACATCTAAAATCTCAAAATTCATATCAAAATTGAAATTTACATAAATTTACATATTAAAATTTAAAAAAAAATATCAGAATTTTACATATCTAAAACATAAAAATATAGAATCTCAAAATTTATATATACTCCTCTTCACTCCTACATGAACATATTCATCAACATTCACTCCTACATGAACATATTCATCAACATATACACTTACATGAACATATTCATCAACATATACACAAAAAATATGCATATATTTATTAATCGATAACATATGCATTTTTAGTTTCAGTTCAGCCCTCTTCAACCCAAATTCAGAAAAAATTACAAAAAAAACCACACAAAAAAAAAGCCCAAAACACAATAACAAAATTGAAAATATAGAATGCTTCGTCTTCACTTCGTCTACCCCAAACAAATCCACAAACAGATATCTCCATTTTCAGATCCACCAACCCAAATTCAAATGAGATGCAACGGATTCAAAAAATGAGATCCACAAATCAATTTCAAAAATTAGTAGTCTCTCCTTTCTCCTTTTGTTGAAGCTGCCAAAAAGAAAAAAAAATTGCAGGAACTTAACTAAAAAAGTAACATAATCATAACAATAAATTAATAATGTATAGAATTGAAAAAGAGGATTGAGTATATACCTTCTCCGCAGCCATTTTTGCAGGATAAAAATGTCAACTCGCTCCAAACTCGTGCGACTCAGTTGACTCGGTTGAGCGGACTCAGTGAGTCGCAGATCTGGGAACTCGGACGCTCCTCCACCGGAAAACGCTGCGAAAAATGGCGTCTTCATCCATGGCGCCTCCAGCGATGGCGACGCCCCCGATTCTTACCGGCTCCAGTGGCTCCATCAACACACCGATTCTGGCGACGATGAGGTCAATCTCCGCTCGTCACCGCGGCTTATGTGGCGATTTTACTGATGGCGGCGAGCTCAGAGCCGAAGCGGTCGCTGGCGGTAACAGCGGAAAACCAGATCCACCGTAGGATTCACTCTTCAGCGCGCCGCCGTCGTCTGTATGTTGGTCTGGTGTGGGCGCCGCCGCCTTCTATTTGTTGGTTTAGAGTGCGAGGGGAAGAAATGAGAATGGAGGCCGGTTGAATCTAGATAAATGAGAGGTGAGGGTATTATTGGGTTTTTATCCCAAGTTTTGGATGTGAGAGTTATTTTAAAAAGGTATTGAACCTATGAAACATTGATTTTATATTTTGGACCTAAAAATATTTATCTCTTGTACTGTCCTTTAAAACAAGTTTAGGCATGTGAGAAAATATAGCAATAAAATAATTGGGCTTTAGTATTTATGAGATATTGAATTCTATAGTATCAATCAATGCATGATGAATTGATGATTATATTTCTAAAAAAAAAAAAAAAAAACATGATGATTATGTCGGGTTGGGTATGGCGCTCAAAAAAAAAATGTCGGGTTGGGTATGAAAAGTCATATTGTCACAAATTATTGAATTTTATGGCCAGGTTCGCTTGGAATGATTTTAGAATAATTATAATAATGAATATTTTTGGGGTCTATCGTGATGTGGCTTGAGAATAATTATAATAATGAAAGATCGTTAAAGCTAAGTCATTATGCCTAAAAAATACTCCGCCAACATGTATTAAATATGTGGTAAAGTATGAACGGAAACATAAATAACACGTTGAAGGATCGGATTTGCCACATCTGACTAAAAAGTCGGACTTCAGTAGTGAGAGTCTTATTTTAATTCTCTTAACTCATACCTAGTAGAAAGTAACCACCGCAAGACGCATAACTATGCCTTTAATCGAGTTTAACGAGGGTCTTGAAACAAGAATCGACCTTAAAAGGCAGAGATCGCTAGATTTCTCCCAACAATCCCCCTAGCAAAGCGACTTTTCGCCAAACATACCACTATTTGCGTCATGGGGGACTCGAACCCGCGACATTGCCATTCGATACTAATTGAAGGATCGCGCTTGCCACTAGACTAAAAGTTGGGACTTCAGAAGTGAGGTGTTACTTTAATTCCCTTAACACATACCTAGCGGCAGGCACCACGGCCGCACGCAACTATGCCTTTAATCGGCGAACGAGGGGTTTTGAGCCAAGAATCGACCTTAAAAGCGAGGATCAAGCAGATTTCTCCCAACACACGTGTTTAATGACCCGATTCATCGAAAAATGCTACGTGGGGGCAATAACAAACTAGGAAAAATATAATATGGTACCTAAGATTCTAAGGTGTTCAACCTTTTACGATGGTGGCTTAATTGCCTATTTATAGCACTATGTTTCTACCCCATGCGGCCTTTATGGGCGATCGTGCTTCAATCATCGTCGATTGACGTGTCGCGGCGCCCTTGTCCAGCTTCATCTCCGCCGAGATGAAGAACTCCTCGAAGTTGGCTAGTCGATTCCCCGTGGTCCGAACACGGTGGTTTGTCTTCTCGTACTTATTAAACTGACTGATCGTTGTTGTGAAGGGCGATTTTTCTAACTTGCATGTCGACCTCGTGTATAAGTTGAGCTCGGCGACCTCCCGAAGTCGCCTAAGCGTAAACGCCCGTTGGGTTAGGTCGCGCTGGAACGACCTTCCTTTCTTCTTTATGCACTTGTTTGATCGAGCTTCGGCTGTCATGTCAACTTTATGGCTATGTGGTTGAAAGGCGACTACATGGCTACAATAGGGTCAATCATTGTTGGGTTATTGATTGCATTGCTATAATTCTATTAGAAAATCATTAAGGTCATGTTTGTTTTCGTCTTGAGATGGATGGGGCAAATTCGAATGGAGAAAAATGTTGGATGGAGCAAATCCTACGAATAGTAATTTGTGTTTGTTTTGTGTTGGATGTAGTGGGAGTGGATGGGGCTATATGTGTTGGGATTATACTGAAAAGTATGCTTTTTACTTTGTATAATCGAAACTGAATTTTCAGACTTATTTACTGAAATAAATTTTTTATCACTGATGCTTTAAATATGATTAAATGTTATATATATTTCTTCGATAACTATTCAATAATTAAACGCGTGTTACTGTGTAGTTAATTTAGTGATACCCGATCACGAAGATTAAATTATCCCTTGTAACTAAAAAAAAACGCGTCATTCACGACCTAGATGGAAATGAACAACCATCGCGAAAGGTTGAGGTGTAAGGCTCGGATTGGTTTGTCTTGACCAAGAGATTACACTCAAGTCATGGTGATCTAATTGAATAGGACCTCTGGGGAGGATAAGTTCTTGAATCGAACAAGGAAGAATTAGACCTCGATTGGTTCGTTGTTTTTAACCTTCGATCCCTTAAATAGGATCATGTGGGATCGGTAACTATTGCTTTGACTTATCATGGGTAGCGTAATCGAGTGAGATTCAATACTTTTTTATCTTGGCAATATTATTGGTCACATGTGATTGCTAAGATTTAATACGAAGAATCGTGTGCAAAGTACACTTGCTTGATTTTTGCCCTTGGGAGGTTCATAAGTTTTATCATACCAAATCTTGCAAGTGGAATTAGTTTCCCAGATGGATAATAATGTTGAAACGTTTCCCGACCAAGGACAAAAGATATTAATTAAAGGAAAGCTATTTCAATTGGCTTGAATTAATTAATGGGCTAGATAATCTTAAACACGGGAAATAATGACCGGAGCCATATCGATTTGTAATATGGGTTAAGATGGATAGTCAATATTAATTATGTAGTGGGATTAATTAATATTTATGTGCTTGAATTATATTGTGGCTCAATATTAGATATTCAAGATCCATTAGAAGTTTCAATCTTAATTCTCCTAAAGGCCCCCTGAGTAGCCCAACATATAGTCAAATAACTGAAAAGGTGATTAAAATAAAATAAATATTGTTGCTTATATTTCCTCAAAATTTTGAAAAATATGGATAAAAAAAAGGAGAAAGATTTTTTTGAATTTTGTTATGGAATGAAGATATGTATTCTTGGAATACAAGATTATCTCATTAAATTCAAGAAATCTCCCACTTGGTTATCTATATAGTAAATTTGAAATTTTGAAAATATAAAGTGGTCAAGAAAGATTTTTCTTGAAAAGATATTATGGAAGATATGTATTTTTGAAATACAAGAATATCTCATAAATTCAAGAAGATCCAAATCTTGGATTCTTGACATCCTAAATTTTCGAAATTCATCCATAATTGAGGAGATGGAATTTTTGTGGAATATTTTAATTTTGGGAAAAATAATATATGGGATATATTCAAGATTTTTCTTGGTGAAGAAAAGTCTTTTTCCCACATTGAAATATCACATAAATTTCGTCCGCCCTCCCTCCTATAAATAGGGGATGATTAGTTCATTCCCAAGCACAATTCCATGTCTTTGGAAATATTAGCAAATCCACATAAGTGGTGCAACAAAGTTTATTTTTTCCTTTTGTTAATTGTTCGCAAAGTATCCTTCCACCGGATTGTCGAAAGCGAGGGCTAAGGGAATACTTGGGAAGTCCTTTTGTTAGTCCGTCCGACCAAAGCCATCGCTTATCCCGAGAGGTACGCGTTCACGTAAACCCGTGAGATTCCGCGCATCGTAGGTTTTACGTGGCTTTTTATATGCATGATATGTTGTTGCAATTATTATTTGAATTAATATAGGATTAATTCATGCTAGTAATAATTAATGAATTAAATTTGTATTTAAATATTCACCCCGGAATAGATGTCAATGCGAATCATTCCCTCAACAATCGTATCGAGCCTTTGTTTTGCTCAATTTTTAAATTGTAATTTAATTCGTGGACATTAAATTTGAAATCGATAGTAGAACCAAGTAGATCCGCTTTTGCGTATCCAATTGTCACGGATTTTAATGTTTTATTTCGGGATGCATATAAATCGGTGGTTTTTTAATCATCTGCTCGGATTTGTTTTGCACGTGGAGAAAATCCAATGAGTAGACTAGGATTTGTTTGATTTGATCAACGTAATAGACTGAAGTTCAGATTCAGTATATTTATTTTTGTAAATAAATTGTAACCGGACGGAACGAAGAGACGGGCGAATTAAAGGATTAAATCCGTAACTGAAAAGCAGAAGCGGCGGGCGCCAATGGCACGCTTTGCCAGGGCAGGTCGGGCGGCCGAGCGAGGGATGAGGGCCGCGGTCACAGACGGGTGGCGCTACGGCCTGTGCCGAATGACGACGATGTCATGGGACAAGACCAAGACGGGGCCACGGAGACGCAAGGCCGCTGATGATGTCGGCGTAGGCGGCTGCAAGAAGGATGCGCTGCTACGCCGCCGAGAACTAACCGGACCCGCCGATACTGCCGAGCGTCTTGCAGAACCTTTGGCGAACCACGACCACGGGCGGTGCCGAGGTCGCTTAAGGTTGCCCCAAATGTTGGTCTGGCCGGATCGGGCGTGCATCCATTACCGAGCCGGCGTGGTGGTTCGAGATGAAGTATTTTTTGAGACGAACGAGTGGGAGAAATTCGAGGCGTGTTTTTCAAGATCAAGCCAAAAAAAAATCAAACCATGACAATTGGATAATTTGTGCCCAATATGTTTATTTTTTCTGCTTTTGCTTGATTTATTTGTGTTATCTTAGGCTTTATTTAATTTGTTTAAATGTGTTTGCATGAGGGTTGCCAAATTGAAAAATCTCAACTCCAAAATTACTAAGTATGTTTTAAATAATTAATTGACAATTTTATTAGGATAATAAAATTGAATTAATTTTGACCTCCATGATTTATTTATTTGTGAATTCTTTTGGAGAAATTTCCCTACCCGGACGGTCAAAAGATAGATTTCACATGAATGAATTCCAAACGGATGATTGTGGGTTATTACTAGTGGCGACGATGACCTCCCCACGAGGCTCGATCAAAAGCAAAATAGTAATCCCAGATTTAATCATGGTTATTACTTAGGTATAAAATTGATATGCATATACTTCCCAAGTCCTCGTCAATTTTATATTGGCAAGTGAGAGCCAACTATTAATCTGGATATTAAAGGTTTATAAATTGTTCTTGTTTGTAACTTTCGCTTGAATGTGTTTAAATAATGACCCACCCCACGTGGCTTATTTAAACTGTTTTTGAGATGTTGGTCGATGCATGTTCATATTTTTTTAGATTTTAAATATGATGGCATGTGATCAAACCTTGTGATACTTTTGTGCTTATGCATATTATTGTTTATTTGGAGTTCATCATGTCGCAACCTTTTAATCCACTGTTATATACACTCAAAGAACACCAATTATCTGGAGAAAACTATAATGTTTGGAAACGAAATATGATGCATGTCCTACCTGCACAAAAACATTATTGGATTCTTGATGTACCCAAGCCACGTAAGCCTACTGATGAATCAACTGATGCGGCAAGACATGAGTATAATATTTGGGAGCAGGCCAATGAACCCATGAAACGCGTGTAATCTTGACTTCATCGCTCGATGATTTGAAACACGTTCATGAAGGTGTTGAGTCTGCTGCGGAAATTATGCAAAGTCTTGAAGAAATGTTTTCAACAAAAGACCGCATGATCGATCAGTTTAAAAACGACGACGTGGCTAGGCTGAAAATGGTTGAGGGAACACCTGTAAGGGAGCATGTTCTCAGAGTCAAAAACCATTTTTCAAACCGGCTTATCTTGGAACTAAGTATTGTGATGAGGCCCAAATCGAATTTATGTTGCTTACTCGCCAAGGAGCTTCGATGAATTTTCTTTTGTGGTTTTGTGATGAGTGATCACATGTTTACCATGGATGATCTTCAAGAAGCCTTGGAGAAAGTGGAGAAGCATTTAGGAAAGAAAGGCGGCATTGGTGATCAAAAAGCCTTTTCTCGAGATTTAGGCATGGAAAGGCAAGTCTCGAAAAGGAAAAGTGGTCGAACCAAAGCAAGCTCATCATTAAGAAAAAGTGAGAAAAAAGGCGGTTAGGTGGTTGGGTGTCAAGAAAGAACCAAAAGGAACATGTTTCAATTCGGGGAGAAAGGACATTGGAGGTCACTGTTCCAATCCCAAAAGGAAAGAAAAGAAAGGTAATCCTCACTTTAGTTGTTGAAACTTGTTTAGCGGCGTATGCCTCCCATTTATGGGTGGTGGATCCGGATCGATCATGTTTGTTTCACGTTCTGAGGGGTTCAAAAGGACCCGACAACTAAGTGGAAGTGAGATCCTCATCACACCGGGCGATCTACGAGACGAGTGGCGGAAGCGATGGGAGAAGTGCACTGTCTTTTGAAAGACAAAGTTTTAATTTTAAGAGATGTTCTCAGACGTTCGAGTTTTTTTAGAAAGAATTTGATTTCAGTTTCTAAACTTTTCATGATGGATATTCGGTTACTTTTTAATAAAGTTGTTACCATTTCTCTTTATGATAAATTTATCTCATCATGAACGTTGGCGAAAAATCTCTATACAATTAATCGCGGCACACCACTCAAGAAATGCATCCTATAACACATTAACTATTTCCGAGAAAAGGAAACGTTCATCGACGTGAACGAGACACTTCTTTGGCATCTAAGATTGGGTCATATAAATCCAAAGAGGATCCAAAGGTTGGTGAAAGAGCGGTTCACTAGAACTTCTCCAAGTTGAACCGATTTCCAACCCGCGAATCATGTTTGGAGGGTAAAATGACCAAGAGGGCATTTGGAGCCAGGGAATAGGGCCAAAGAAGTGTTAGAGATCGTTCACACGATGTGTATGTGGTCCAATGTCAACCAAAGCAAGAGGAGGTTATGAGTATTTAAAAATCACTTTCATTGATGATTACTAAAGGTAATGCGGGTTATATTTTCCTTATGAAGCATAAACTCGAGACCTTTGAGAAATTCAAAGAATTTAAGGCTCAGCGAGAATCATAGGGAAAAAACGATCAAGTCTCTACGATCCGGGTCATGGAGGCTAATACCTGGCGATGAGTTTTTGAACTACTTATCCGATGAAGGATTGTATCCCAAACTCATCACACCGGAACCCCTCAATAAAACGGGTTTTGAGCTAAGAAACAGAACTCTTTTGGAAATGGTTAGATCAATGATGAGTTATGCGGATCTTCCTAAGTCGATTCACGGGGTCATGCCTTGAAAACAATGTTTACATTCTCGAACTTGGTGCCATCCAAATCGGTTCCCAAAACTCCCAAAGAATTGTGGACCGCACGCAAGTCTAGTATGAGACACATGAGAACTTTGGGGTGTCCCGCCCACGTGTTGGACAAGGAAACCCAGTAAATGGATCCTCGATCGAATTAAAGGTCGTTTTTGTAGGATACCCCGAGGAACAAAAGGGTGAATGTTCTATAGTTTGAAGATCAAAAGGTGGACATCCACACCCACTTTAGATTTTGGAAGAAAACTATAGAACCAATGAAACCCCAGTGAGATTACCTTAAATGAGCTTAGAGGGCAAACCTCGGTCGATCAGTGTCTTTAGATGATATACCAAACGATACGTTTTCTGGCAAGGAGCCTCGTTATAGTGGGAGGGTTGTTAGGCGCCCGAGAGATTCATGGGAATAGGAGAGTCCTCGGACTTGATTCCGGAATCGGAACCCATGGACATATGACGAGGCACTCCAAGATAAGGACGCAGATTCTTGGCAAACAAAGAATGAAAGCGAAAGTGGGTTCTATGTTTCATAATAGAGTGTGGGAGCTAGTCGAACCACTTAATGGGGTCAAACCCATTAGATGCGAAGTGGGTATATAAGAGGAAAAGAGGATCGGACGGGAAGGTTGAAACCTTTTTAAAAGCAAGATTAATGGCGAAAGGTTATACTTTCGGAAAGAAAAGGGATCGATTATGAGGAAATTTTTTGCAGTAGCCATGCTTAAGTCCATCCGTATTCTCTTATCGATTCTTCGCACATTTCGACGTTGAAATCGGCAAATGGATGTCAAGATAGTTTTCCTTAACTGAAGTCTTGATGAAGAGATCTATATGCAACAACCCCAAGGTTTCATTGAAACGGGCCAAGAACACCTTGTTTGTAAGCTCAAGAAGTCCATTTACGGACTCAAACAGGCATCCAGAGCTTGGAACCAATGTTTTGATCATGTTATAAAGTCTTATGGGTTTGATCAAAACAAGTTTGAAAGTTGTGTGTATAAAAGGCGTTTCGGAACTGCATTGGTATTCTTAGTACTATACGTAGATGACATTGTGATCATCGGGAACGATGTGAAGGTGTGATCAGACGTAAGGGCATGTTTTCAAAACGGTTTGATATGAAAGACTTAGGGAAAGCGGGACATATCCTTGGGATCAAGATAACTTCGAGATCGCCAGAAAATGATGATCGGGTTATCGCAAGTTTCATACATAGACACTGGTTTTGAAATAATTCAGCATGCAAGATTCCAAGAAAGGATTTGTACCTTTCAAACTTTGAATCCATCTATCCAAGGAAATGTTCCCTAAGACGAAAAGGAGATAGATGACATGAAAGGTATTCCTTGTGCTTGGTACTGGAAACCTTATGTATGCATTGTTTGTATGCGAGACCAGGATATCCGCTTTTGCCGTAGGCATGATAGCAAGATATCAAAGTAACCCAGAGGAAAGCGCATTGATTTACGATTAAAAACATTCAAGTGTCACGAAAAAGAACTCGGGATAGAATGTTGATTTATCGATCGATACTCAAATTACCTGGCTTCTTTTAATTTCGGATTTCCAATCGAGTTTAGATTCCAAATTATCTGCCTCCATTAGTGTGTTTCCATTTGGGAAGTGTATTATCAATGGACGAGTGTGAAGTAAATGCATCACCGACTCAACCATGGAAGTTTCGGGTAAGTAGTCAACGTGAAGCAAAGGAAAGAACCGATTGGGCTCTAGATCTTCTTAGTGGACTTGGATGGTGTTCTCAATTTGTCTAGCAATATATCTTTAGGGGCGGTTTAAATTCAAGAGAACCAAGAGTCCACGAGTCAAACAAACACATTAAAGGAAAAGACATCTTATACGAGAAATCGTTAAGAGAGGAGATATAGATGTGGCAAAGATAATATTCCGAGGGCGACCAGCAGATCCATTCACAAGCGTCTGCCTCTGAATACATTCGAGAGACATGTGAGTGGAATGGGTGTCAAGATGGCTGCCAATCGCTTTGAGTATAAGTGGGAGAAATTATTAGGTTCGCAGTGGGTGACATTAGATGTCACTGGACTACTCGAGACGTGTTGTAGTATACTTAAAGTTGGACTTTGAGTATAAGTGGAGATTGTTTGGATTATCTTTGAAAAGTATGCTTTTTACTTTGTATAATCGAAATCAATTTTCGGACTTATTCTTTGAAATAAATTGTTTATCACCGATGCTTTAAATATGATTAAATGTTATATATATTTCTTTGCATAACTGCATTCAATAATTAAATGACGTGTTAATTGTAGTTAATTTAGTGATACCCGATCACCGAAGATTAAATTAATGATCCTTGTGTAAAAAAAAGTACGTCATTCACGACCTAGATGGAAATGAACAACCATCGCGAAAGGTTGAGGTGTAAAGGCTCGATTGGTTTGTCTTGACCAAGAGATTACACTAGTCATGGTGATCATTTGAATAGGACCTCTGGGGAGGATAAGTTCTTGAATCGAACAAGGAAGAATTAGACCTCGGTGGTTCGTTGTTTTTAACCTTCGCCCCTTAAATAGGATCGCGTGGGATCGGTAATTATTGCTTTGACTTATCATGGGTAGAATGGGTGAGATTCAATACTTTTATCTTGGGCAATATTATTGGTCATACGTGATTGCTAAGATTTAATCTGGAAGAATCGTGTGCAAACGCTTTGCTTGATTTGCCCTTGGGAGGTTCATAAGTTTTATCATACCAAATCTTGCAAGTGGAATTAGTTTTAAATGATGGATAATAATGTTGGCTTTCTCGACCAAGGACAAAAGATATTAATTAACGGAAAGCTATTTGGGTGGCTTGAATTAATTAATGGGCTAGATAATCTTAAACACGGAAATAATGACCGGAGCCATATCGACTGTAATATGGGTTAAGATGGATAGTCTTGCAATATTAATTATGTAGTGAGATTAATTAATATTTATGGGCTTGAATTATATTAGGCTCAATATTAGATATTCAAGATCCATTAGAAGGTCCAATCTTAATTCTCCAAAAGGCCCGTGAGTAGCCCAACATATAGTCCAATAACCTGAAAAGGTGATTAAAATAAAATAAATATTGTTGCTTATATTTCCTCTAAATTTTGAAAAATATGGATAAAAAGAGGAGAAAGATTTTTTTTGAATTTTGTTATGGAATGAAGATATGTATTCTTGGAATACAAGATTATCTCATTAAATTCAAGAAATCTCCCACTTGGTTATCTATATAGTAAATTTTGAAATTTTGAAAATATAGTGGTCAAGAAAGATTTTCTTGATTTTCTTGAAAAGATATTATGGAAGATATGTATTTTTGAAATACAAGAATATCTCATAAATTCAAGAAGATCCAAATCTTGGATTCTTGACATCCTAAATTTTCGAAATTCATCCATAATTGAGGAGATGGAATTTTTGTGGAATATTTTAATTATGGGAAAAAGAATATATGGGATATATTCAAGATTTCTTGGTGACCAAGAAAAGTCTTTTTCCCACATTGAAATATCACATAAATTTAAATCCACCCTCCCTCCTATAAATAGGGGATGATTAGTTCATTCCCAAGTACAATTCCATGTCTTTGGAAATATTAGCAAATCCACATGTTGGTGCAACAAAGTTTATTTTTTTTTTTTTTGTTAATTGTTCATGAAGTATCCTTCCACGGATTGTCGAGCAAGGGCTAAAGGAATACTTGGGAAGTCCTTTTGGTTAGTCCGTCCGACCAAAGCCACCGCCATCCCGAGAGGTACGCGTTCACGTAAAACCCGTAGATTCCACATCGTAGGTTTTACGTGGTTTTTTATATGCATGATATGTTGTTGCAATTATTATTTGAATTAATATAGGATTAATTCATGCTAGTAATAATTAATGAATTAAATTTGTATTTAAATATTCACCTAGAATAGATTCATGCGAATCATTCCCCAACAATATGTCAAATCAATATTTTTCAAGTATGATGAAGTGTTATTTTATTATTATTAGTTAGTGTGGTAATGATTATATGAAAAGAAAAATATAAGAAAAGTGAGAGAGGTAATGAATTGTTGTAAGAAGAAAAGTATGAAAGATAATAAGTTGGTGTAAGAAAAGTAGTGATGTGATAGTTTTTTGGTATAAATAAATAATAAAATGTGGATGTGTATTTGGATGGAGAATTAAATATGCAAATTTGAAAAGTGCCCGAGGATGGGAAAAAAAGTCCATCTCCATCCGTATCTCCCCAATGGAAAACAAACATGCTGAATGATGAAAGTAGGTAATCATTATTTACTTTTATTTTAACTACAAACACATCAAAACCGCCGAGCAGTATTAATAGAATAATTCTCATTATCTTCTTTCATTTCCACAAACCAATCAGCCAATACATGTTTTAAAGGTGTCATATTGTTATTTCACCGAAAAAGACGAAAACTTGTCATAATATAAACAAAGTCTGATACGATATACTCCCTCCGTCCTAACAAATTTAGCACAATTGATTTTGACAATCGTTTTTGTTAATGAGTTTTATATAGATAATTGAAATGATAAAGTGACTTTTGAAGCAGGGGTTATGATAGATAAGCCCTCTTCTATCATATTAACCTTAAAAAATCACTTTATCATTTCAATTATTAATACAAAACTCTCTCAAAAAGCAGTATAAAAATCAACTATGTTAAGTCTTTTGGAACGGAGGGAGTATTGTCTAAATTTATTTGAGCTTTAAAATATGTTTGGAATAAGATTCAATTAACTGAAATTAATTTATTTATTCTTCACATATTTTATATTCTTTAAGGGAACTCAAATTTTCAAATAATTTTATATCTCATTCAGATTCATCATTTATATCAGAGTTTACTGATTAAACTTGTGAAATTTATATCATTACACTTATTAATTGATACTTATTATATTTAAAAATTAATATTATAATATTAAATGTTATGAGTAATAATTTACAAGAATGATTATATTAATTTATAAGTGTAATGATATCAGTTTCATACTATGAACAAGTTTCATATAGGAGAGTTTCTGTTTAAACTAAGGTCAACTCAATTCATTGTAGACAAATTTAAGATCATATTACACTCATCTCCGCCACATTCTACCTATTAGGTTGAAATTTGAACTTTTTGCGATCAAATCGAGTTAAACAATTTTTTTTCCCAAAAAAATGCTCTAAGACAACACATTTTTTTTTTTGTATAATGAGAAAATACATTCATTGTACTCTTAATTATTTAAATATTACATTCCTTTCGTTTCATACTCAATTTTTTATTTTTCATTTTGATCTGTTCCATATTTATTTTTCTCTTCCATAAATGGTAATAAAAAAATATTATTTTTTATAATTATTTCCTCCAATATATATCAAAAATTAATTATTTTATACTTCCTCCTATTTTTTTCAAATATCATTGTATGTTTTTTCAACAAATTAAGGACATATTTGTATGTCAAAATTAACCTTAGTTAATAATAATTAAATATTATTAACAATTTTTTTTTTAATAATTCAGTATCCGATCTAAATATCGACTATATCGAGGGTCTAGAACCCATCATCCACTATCGGGGACCCCACTTCAAGCCAGAAGCTTTGTTCTGTATGAATTGACTCATCTAAAAAATTGATCGCATCTTAGAGGTTTCAAGAGTGAGACGTAGAGAAGAACATACTTCTAAGTCCCAAATCTACACTACTAGTTAATTTAATTGGAGGGAGTACACATTAAAAATCATTTTATAGTATCATCTACTTTAAATAATAAAGTAGAAAATATACAATACCCTCAAATTAAAAATCATTTTATCCCTTCAAATGTTAATAAAGAATTCATATATTACATAACACGCAAACATGATCAATCGAGCGTGGGATGGGGGAGTACTATATAGTCAGGCTTCATTAAAAGGAATATAAACTCTCATGTAAAACTTGTTCACAATATGGAATTGATATCATTACATTTATAAATTGATAAATTAATACCAATAATATTTAATACTATGATCTTAATTTAAAAGTGTAATGGTATCAATTGATAAATGTAGTGATATTAATTTGTAGAAACAATTTTTGTGAAAAACAATTTTTTTTTTTCACCGTGAAAATTACTCATTTTCAACCCACGACCGTGACTGTGTCTCAGTCCTCTCCTTATGCATCTCAGTTTCTCAATTGCATTATGGTCAATTTCGACACTAAAATATCACCACTTTAGCATTGCCCTTCTCCCTCACTGTTGCCGGTCGTCACGCCTCCACGAATGGTCTGCATTTATAGCAGCTCTGTTTTATCAATTTTGTTGGGCTTGGTGTTAAAATAAAATGGATTTTTATCCCACATCGGATGAGAACAAAGAAGGGGCTTCAAATTCTATATAAGGAGATTTTGTGTGTTTTATTAAAAGTCTTGGCGGTCAATACACTTTTACTCTAGTGCTTGATTCTAATTAAAACCCTTTCTTATATTCGTGAGAAGGTGAGAGTCATATAGACTTGTAATAGTGTAAAGGTGTCGGCGAGAGAGGAAAAATATGTATGATTGTAGATATTTGTAAATATAGTTATGTTTCTTTTCGTGGTCCGTGGTTTTTCTCCGCTTTTGGAGTTTTCCACGTAAAATCTTGTGTTGTTGATTGTTATTTTTGTTTCTTCATTTATTTCTCATTTGTTTCATTTTTCTCTTGGTATGAATGGGGGACAGAGTTTTCCCAACAAATGGTATCAGAGCCCTGGGTCGGGTCTCTTGATATTCTGAGTATGCTCTATGGTTGCAGCGTAGTCTGATCTTCCACATCATAAAAGATTTCTTGAGAAGGTCGGGGGTCTCTTGAGAGACAGTTATTGAATTAGGGGTGGAGAAACGGTGTGTCAAGGGCTTCAAATTCCATGAAGTGGTGACGTAGAGAAATATGGTGGAAAAATCAATGTGATGATGCAATCTGGGTTACACAAGGGGTTATCGTGTTGAAATTTAGAGGCACGTAAACACGTAATACATGCGCAGCTGAAATAAACAGTTCACCAACAACGAACATATAATTGCATAAACAATTACAATAATCGTAACAAGAAAACCTTATGATGATTCAATAGCGATTTCTCAACTATGGTATCCACGTAATTCCGGTAGAGCGATGACTTACGCAGATTTGCGGTTGTTGAATGGGATGAAATTTGCTAGGAAAATTTCTAATCTAGATTTTATGGAGAAACTAGTTTTTCTTAAAACAACGTTAATTAATGAATCTCAGGATGTCATATATATATGGAGAGATTGACTTAAATCTCAAGCAATCTTTATTAGGAAGATAATCCATAATCTTACAAAACAAATCTCAAAGATATGTTTTTCCCTACGGATATTTTCCTACAATAATATTCCATAATATCATTTTTGGGATTCCTATTTAATTAAATCTAATTTAATTAAATAGTAATAATAATTAATTCTAAATTAATATATTATTAATTCTCCATAAATTAAATACTAAATCTAATTTAATACTTAATCAACCAACCATAATCCGGTTTTACGTGAATTACTTGTTGTGTGACCCATAGGCCCTCATATATCGAGTGATTAGTCAAACTAACGGTCTTAATTGAACCCTAGACAATAAATCAGGCATTCTCAATATATGAGGTACATTGCGAGAAATGTGCAACTACCTGTAACTGTAACATGGGCTATTACGATTTCCTCCCTTCATTCACAAATACTCGATTAGTCTTGAACATGATGAAGTGTATATTCAAATAACTTAATCACTTTTATCTATAATCACTAATTGATCACTTATGTCACACTTAACCACAAAGTCCAAGGTGAGTATTCTCTCTAAATCCACCTTGAGAAATGAATCCTTTTCTTGGCTCAACACCACGCGACATGCACCCGTGATGAACCCAATCCATGTCATATCTACCCAGAAGCGGGTCAAGGCGTCGGTCATGGTCAAAGTTCATCATTCCATACATGTCGTGTTTTATTATTGACCTCAATCGAAGGAGTATCGCATCTCTCCCACTAATCGAGACACCGATGAGACACATATGGTGGAACTATATCAAGCGGTTCTTTCGGATGGGTATACCAATACCTCTAAGGTATTTGTGCATCCATCGTAGAGATACCTAGTATCCGTAGTAATTGAGATCTTACTACACTCTCTAAGAGTATGATGCGCAGATCGCACATCAATCTCCATTGATCATCAATATCTCATTCTTTGATGATCCTCGTCGAGGGCTATTTGAGAATCATGCTTAATTCATCCGAAGTTTTCACATACTTTCAATGACAACGGTGACTCAAGGAACATGAGATAAGAATAGATGCAAACAATCAAACATAATATTCTAATTAGTGTAGCGCCATACATTTAATATTAAACAAATAATAATATTAAACCAATCTTTGAATATTATCCGAAAGTATTATGTCCTTACAAAGGATTGTCTCTAGGACACTAACACTAATATATCGATCAAAGTGGGGCCGGTTGCGATAAATAGCTCTTGAAACTAATATTATGCTTGATCAAAATTATTTCTGTTAGATGGAAATGAACATCCTTTTCGCATACCAAATCGCCGTGGATAAGGTGTTGGATTTTAGAGGCATGTAAACCGTAATACGTAAAGAAAAAAAAAAGCAGTTCACCAACAACGAACAGTTAATTGCATAATTAAATACGAGTAAATGTAAACAGAATTCTTATAGCAATTCGTACACGGATTCCTCAACTATGATATCCACGTAACAGTCGTTTACTAATTTGCACAGATCTGCAAGCGTTGAATCCCGAGATGAATTCTTTAGGAAAATTCTAACTTAGAGATTTTATGGAGAAATATGAATTCACGATTATGAATTCCCAAGAGCTCATATATATATGAGAGGATTAACTTAAGTCTCAAGCTAACCTAATTAGGAAATAAAATCTCTAATCTTTATTTAAATAAATCTCTTAGATTTATTTCCCACATATAAATCTCTACGGATTTAAATTTCATATATGACAAATCTCTACGATTTGTTTCCATATATATTAAAACCTACAATAATATTCCAAATATTATTATTGGGAATTCTTATTTAATTAAATTCAATTTAATTAAATATTAATAATAATTAATTTCAAATTAATCTATTATTAATTACTTCTCCATAAATTAAATATTAAATCTAATTTAACATTTAATCAACCAACTATAATTAGTAAACAATTATTACTTGTTGTGTGACCCATAAACCCTCATATATCGAGCGATTAGTCAAACTAATGGTCTTAATTGAACCCTAGATAATAAATCGAGACATTCTCAATATATGAGGTAATGTTGAAATGTGCAATCACCAGAATCAAAATATGAGCTATTACGATTTCCTTCTTTCATTCGCGAATACCGATTAAGTCTTGAACATGATGAAGTGTTCATTCAAATAACTTAATCAATTTATCTCTAATCACTAATTGATCATGTATGTCACACTTAGCCACAAAGTCTAAGTTGACGGGCATCGGTCGATGACTTAGATCCAATTATGGCGAGAAGTATTTATTTCTCTAAAATCCACTTTGAGGGATGAATCTTTTTCTTGGCTCAACTACCACGCACACGTGCGCCGTGATGAACCCAATCCAAGACAAATCTACCCATGGAAGGGGTCTGGCGTCGGTCATGGTCAAAGTTCATCATCCTGGCACATGTCGTGCGTGATTGACCTCAAGTAAAAGGGGAGTATCGCATCGCTCCCACTAACCGAGACGCCCGTAGACACATATAGTGGAACTACATCAAACGGTTTCTCGGATGGGTATACCAATACCCTCCAAGGTATTTGTGCATCCATCATGAGATACCTAGTATCTCGTAGTAAGTGAGATTTTACTACACTCTCTAAGAGTATGATGCAGATCGCTTGGCAATCTCCATTGATCATCAATATCCGATTCTTGATGATCCTTGATCGTGGCTATTTGAGAGTCATGCTTAAGTCATCTGAGTTCTCACAACCTCAATGACAACAATGACTCATTGGAACACTTGTACGAATAAATGCAAACAATCAAACATAATATTCAAACAAGTATATTGCCATACATTAATATTAAATGAACTATAATATTAAATCAAACTGAATATCATCGAGTATTATGTCCTTATAATAGATTGTCTCTAGGACACTAACACTAACAATCTCCCACTTGGACTAGAGTCAATCACTTATATGTCTAACCCTAGACCATCAAATGTCTAGTGTGTACATGAACACTCAGTGTTTTGGTGAAAATGATTTGTCAAATTAAATATGTGGGAATATATTTTAATTATATTTCTCCTATCGTTATGATCTCCCGTATCAAATGATAAGTCTAGGTACATGCTCGTTTATGCTTGTTGATCTCGGTTCCTTTGCTTGTCAGAATCACAGCGTTGTCTCAATAAAACTTTATTAGACAACGGGTACTTGAACTACCCCAGTTCTCTTAAGAACTATAAAATTCAGATAGTCTCCTCCGAGACTTCTAATACAACAATGTACTCAACCCGGTTGTTGAATCTGGGTCCTTTTGCTTGGAACTATTCCAACCCCCGCCTCATTATCGAGAGTTAAACGAACCTAACTTTGATTTGTAATCATCACAATGGATTGAAACTTGTGTCAAGATAACCAAAGGATTACTAGTTCTCGATCGTCCACTTATAGACAAGGAAACATTCTTTAGTTCGCCTAAGATACTTCGTATCGGTTCGACAAAGAATCCAATGAGATTCACCCGGATTCGGTGACGTCATCGCTGATGTTGATAGCGAGGCCACGCTTTGACTAAGTACAAGTCATGGCGCACATGATTGACCCAATTGCATATGATATGGGAAAACTTTCATGTTCTTGATGCTACCACAACGAAGAACAAAATTCCTCTTCGATAGTTTTATCCCATGATTTACCAATAGAGATCCTCTTCTAGAGGTTCCATCAAAAACTCTTCAACACCTTGCTATACAGGTGGGTACAGACACTCAACATCCTCTTGGATCTATCCTCGTGGGATCATGATCCCTATGTTGTAGCAGATTCACCAAGACCCTTCATCATGAAGGTCTTTAACAACAAATCTTTAACTAATCTGATTAACGGATATTATTTCCCAAAATCAATATGTCATCGACATATTCATTATGAAAATAATATTCTTCCTGCTGTGTTTACGATAAACATAAGGATCTTCGAATTAATGATGAAGTCAAAGGGTTTGATAGCTTCATCAAATCGGATATTCCAACTCCTAGAAGCTTTGCTTCAATCCATAAATGGATATCTTTAGTTTTGCATATTATATTAGAATTTGACTTAGATGTAAAACCTTGGGTTTGAGTCATAAACACTTTCTTTTTATCAATGTTTCCATTGAGGAAAGTTGTTTTGACATCCATCGCCAAATCTCATAATCAAAGTGTCTTCTTATCGCAAGTAAAATTCGAATGGACTTGATCTTCGCGAATCGTGAGAAAGGTGCACATCCCATTCGGTCTTTTGACGATTATAACCTTCGTTACCAACCTAAGCATAAGTTTGTACTTTGCCATTTGCATTGGTCTAAGCTTGAAGACCCAATCGCAAATATGGGTCTAACCTTTCAGTAACTCAACCAAGTCCCGCTCTGATTGGTGTACATCGAGTCCATCTCTTGATTTCACGGTTTACGCCACTTCCCCGAATCAATATCCGATATCGCTTCGTAATAAGTATTAGGATTATCCTTGTTCGATATGTCCATATAATCGAAGTTCCTCCAAGAGGTAACCGTGATCTAATGGGCGGATTACAATTCCTAATTGACTTACGAGATGTGATTGTAGCAGTCATATATTCCGATCGTGAAAATTTTGTGGTTCATCGATTTCATCAATGTCCGAGGAGTCCTCAAGAGCTACACTTTCAATGTTTTTGGGCGGAGTTTGAACTATGTTGTTCTCATTCAACCCACTTGGAGGTTCTCGATGGCAAGCCTACCCAATTACGCCTCCCACCGGGCCGAAAAGACGATCACCCAAAGTGAAAGACTCCCGCCGAAAGTTGATGAATGCCCCAACCGATTCCTCGGCATGTCGCTTTTGACAATATATCGCCTTTGTTAATTTGTGGTTCTTGAATTTCTTCAAGTTCTATCATTCTGACGACTTTGTTCCTTAAAGACATAGTCTTCGGAGAACTTGGTGCACTTAGAAAATAATCTCTTGATTATTCCTCAAGTAGATAGAAGTAATATCCTTTAGTTTCTTTAGGATATCCCACAAAGTAACCCTTTTCACCTTCGATTCCAACTTGTCAATAAGTATCCTTTTCACAATCGTGGGCAATCCCATGTTTAATATAATAGCAAAAGTTGGCTTTTTGCCACACCATAGTTCATATGGTGTATGCTCAACCGATTTATATGGAATCCTATTAGAATGTAAATTGAGGTTTCAGAATTATCCCATAAGAATGTTGGAAGACGAAAAAAGTTCATCATGGACCTCACCATGTCTAACAGGGGTTTGGTTTCACCTCGACCGATCCGTCGAAGAGTCTTGATACTCTTACCAAGTTTCTTTCTATTTCAAATTTTGTACTTTTTGAATTTCTCAAAATATTCGGATTTGTGTTTCATAAGATACACGATCAATATCTAGAGAAATCATCAAAAAAAGTGATGAAGTAGCCGTTGACCTCTATTTAGAGCGGAAATGGTCCACAAATATCGTTGTAGATCAACTCTATAACTTCTTTGGCATGCACCCTTTCGAGAAAAGGGTCATTGATCATCTTGCCCATGAGATAAGATTCACAATCTCCATAAGACTCACAAATGAACGGGTTAAGTAGTCTAACTTTCTTAACATTGCAATTCTTTTCTCGCTTACATGATCAAGTTCTACAACGCCATAAGTAAAGGGTTTTCATGATTACTAAGTTTGAGTCTTTTACTTTGTATATTAAGAACATCATATCCACAATGCAACAAATATATGTTGCGAGTAATAGAAAGAACTAGATGACAATCATTAAGTTATAATCTAAAACGAAAAGGGAAAGTCCAACATATAAGTCCCCACACGTTCAAAGAGTGATTCTTGCCCGCTTCCACATGTAAGAGACTTTACTCACCCTAACCGGCCCTAAGAACACATGAGCCGCTTCACATTAGTACAAATGTGAGAGCCACATCTTGGATCCTATACCAATCGATTAATAGCTTTATCAAGTAGACATGTTTTAATAATAAGATATACATGTTCTAGTGCTAGAAGCCCTAGTGTCTTCTTTTCAAGAACCAAAACCTTACGGTTTTTCTTCCGATGCCTCTTCTACTTACAAGAGAGGCACACATCCTTGTTTTTACTCGCCCTTCTTTTGAACACCATCTTAGTGATAAGGAACTCCAAAAGTCTTGAGCACGCTAGAAGTTTCAGCATGGTCCATCCGGCCTTATTCATATTGTAGTTCGCCAATGAAGCTAAAAATATGACTTTGGAGCGATCGAGGATAACATAAATGAAAAAACATTGGTCTTTAGCTCAATGCCTAAATTACCAAGTTTTCAATTAGGCCTATCATCATTAGCACATGAGGTGAAATATTCCTTCTTTTTAACCCGACATCTTGAACAGATCTCTCATCATCATAAACTCAAAACGAGATTCGAGAATCAAAGAGATCCTTCAAATGCTTGAGCATTTTGAAGGACCCATTTTTCTCAAGTTGCTTATGAATATCGGGAGTCATGCCGAGCAACATCACACATTGAGCTTGGGAAGCATCCTCTTGATGTTTTTACGAGGTGCAAACGTGGCTAAAACGTGAGTACCAGCCTTTTAAGGGTAGCAAGGATAAGGCGTGTCCAACACGTACTAATCTTTTCTTGCCTTAGCACCAAACACATGTTTCTTTGTATTATCCGGAAAAATTTGAGATAAATTGATTTGCTTTTGTTCAAAAACACATCTCAATAACAGGTTATACATTTCAACTAACCAAGATAGATAAAATAAAAAACCTAAATTAAAAACATAATTCCCACGATCAATATTCAAAGAATCAAAAATAAACATGGCCCTTCTTTTGTGTTTATTTTGTCTCCATTATTTTCACATACTCAACGATTTATCGGAAGAGTACAAATTTATATCGATATAAATTGTAATGACTAGGATCCATTCTACTATTACAATATCTTTGGGATTAGTGCAATAGCATAACTGTAGGTCTCAAAACCAATTGCAAAAATTCCGATTCTAGTTGGATGAATCCTAGTTCAATCGGATTTTGACTTTCGTTCGCACTCGCCATTTGGTGAACAAAAAGTCAAGTTGATTTACAATCATCAATGGCGACATTACGCGGTCCCTATAAAAGTCTTCGATTAAATGTAGATCCGAAATAAAAAGACTTGGGCCTTTTAAACACCATTGAAACTAAATCTCCTGTTCTTTTTTTTAATTTTGATGGAAGGCATCGTTAAATTTGATGAAAACCATATTTTTAGTGAGGAACGCTTTTAAAGGGTATTAATTATTTAATCGAGATCCAACAAGTTTCTTATAATAGTGTTGGGTTATAATCAAAAGTATGTTTTTACTTTGTATAACCAAACGGATTTTCTTATTTATTTCTTCAAAATAATATATTAATCATTGTTGCATTAAATATGAATGAATGTTATATATATTTATTACAAACCCATTCAATAAGTTAAGTATGTATTACGTTGTAGTTAATTTGGTGATACCGGATCATAAAAGATCAAATTAACAACTTTCCGTAATTAAGTAATAAATTCACAACCCAGATGGAAATGAACAAACCATCATGAAAGGTTGAAGATATGCTCTCGACGATTGACTTTCTTGACAAGAGATTATACTAGTGCATTTAGATGCACCGAATAAGGACCTACATGAGGATAAATTCTTTCGCAATTGAATATCAAGAATTAGACCTCAAAGGTGTTATTTCTTAATCTCCGCCCTTAAATAGGATCGTGTGGAATTAATAACTATTGCTTTGATTTTATGATGGGAAGAGAGTCAATGTGATTCGATACCTTATATCTTGGGCAATATTATTAATTACATGACGATTCGACATTTAACACGCTGAGAATCGTAAAAGTATCGCCTTGCTTGATTTGTCCCTTGGTGGGCTTAGAATCTTTATGATACCAAATCTTGCAAGTGGAAATTTATTTACTCAAATGGATAATAATGTTGAGCTTTCTTTACTCCAAGAACAAAGATATTAATTAATATAAAGCTTGTTCAAAGGGCTTAATTAATTAATGGACTAAGATAATCTTAAACACGAAATAATGACCGGGGCATTATTATAGTAAAAGTTGTAATATGGGTTAAGATGGATAGTTCAATATTAATTTTATAAGGAGTAAATTAATATTAATGGACTTGAATAATATTTTGCCCAATATTATAGCTTCATAGTCCATTGAAGGTCCAATCTTAATTCTCCTTAAAGGCCCCTCAAATAGCTCAAAAAAAGTCCAATTAATGAAAGGGAGAAGAAAATATTCTTGCTTAATATTTCCTAATTATTTTCAAAAAATTGTAGGAAAAGAAGAAGAGAGATCTTCTTGAAAAGATTTTATGGAAAGAGATAAGTATTCTTGGAATACATAATTATCCCATAAATTCAAGAAGTCAAATCTTGACTCTTATTGCCTTGTATTTTTGAAAAATAGGATAAAGAGGAATAAGATTTTTATGGAAAAATTTAATTAAGGAGAAACGAATATAGGAGATATATTCAAGATTTCTTGGAGATCAAAAAAGATTTTCTCCATTATTTTTCATTGAAAAAATTGGCCCATATAGTCTATAAATAGGGATGAATTTTTCATCCCCAATGCAATTCCATGTGTTGAAATATTATAAATCCCAAAGGTGGTGGCAAAATATTTTATTTTTTTCTCTTGTTAAAATCGTTAGGTGTGAATCCTCCCATGGGATTACGTTTGTGGACTTGGGACATATTTGGGAAGGCTCTTTTGGGTTGATCCGTTGTCTCATCCGGTGCTCTCTACAAAGAGGTTAGTAGTCTCGTGAACTCCAGATTCTCATGCTTAGATTTACGTGGATTACATGTACACATGTTGTTTATTCGGTTATTAATTATTATGTTGAATTGATTTAGGATTAATTCATGTTAGTAATTAATTTATTAATTTAAATATGTATTTAAAATCATCTCGAATAGAACCGCACCCATATTTTCCCAACAATAATCGGTATCGAGCTGTTTTTAGTTCTCGACTTTTAAATTGTTATTTAAATTATGTTGGACATTAAATTAAAAATTGGATAGTAGAATTACTAGATCTGCTTTTTGCGTATCCTATTGTCATGGTATTTAATGTGTTTAATTTTTCATGCATTGAATGTTGGTTTTAATTGACTATTCGGATTTATTTTTTCTGAGAAAATCCACCAGTAGATCGTGCTATTTGATTTATTCAATGTAATAAACTAGTTCAGATTTAAGATGTATTTATTTTTCTTTAAATAAATTGTAACTTTGATCGAAGACGAAGAAGGAGACGCAGGACTTAAGACGGACCTGCATAAGCCGCGACATAGCGACGGCGTCATGGTAAACGCGTTAAGGGAGGCACAAGAGACGACACGGACGTCGCCAAGTGAATGGGCGTGGTGAAGGGTGCGGGTCGGGCGGTCGGCCTGGATCGGGCGTAAATGGGCAGGTGCGGATGCCAAAGTGACGTGAAGCAGCTTAAGCGAAGCTCAGGAAAGCGGTACGCTGCGCCTATTTATGCCGCCAAAGGCCGAGGTCCGTGTGGGGGTGATTGGAGTGGACGCGTGCTAGGCACACTGCAAGGCGTGGTCGCCGCCAAGTGGTCGATCGATGCGAAGCACTCTTGGCGGATCTTGAGACAAAAATTTTTTCTACTTTAGTGGGAGAAATTCAAGACGACATTTCTTCATGAATCAAGCCAAGGAAAATCAAACCATGACGGTTGGATAATTTGTGCCCAATATGTTTATTTTTTCGCTTTGCTTGATTTATTTGTTGTTTTTTTCTTGCTTTATTTAATTTGTTTAAATGTGTGTTTGTACGAGAATACTTAAAAAAAAATCTCAAATTCAAAAATTACTAAGTATGTTTTAATAATTAATTTGGTTTTTTGAATCAAATTAATTTTGACCTCCATGATTTATTTATTTGTGAAATCTTTTGGAGAAATTCCCCTACGGGACAGCCAAAAGATAGCTTTCACATGAATAAATTCTCAAAACGTTAATTGTGAATTATTATTATTAGTGGCGACGATGACCCTCCCAAGAGGCTCGATCAAAACAAAGTAGTAATTATGTATTTAATCATGATTATTACTTAGGTATAAAATTGATATGCATATATTTCTTTGAAGTCCCCGCCAATTTCATATTGGTTTGGGGCCAACTATTAATTTTTGAAATTAAAGGTTTTGTAATCGTTCTTGTTTGTAACCTGCTTGAATGTGATTTAAATGATGACCTCCCAAAGAGGCTCATTTAAATCATTTTTGAATTTTATTGATGCATGTTCATATTTTTTTGAGATTTTAATATGAATCATGTGATCGAATTGTGTGATTTTCTTTGTGTTGATCCGGACATTGACAAAAAATGTATGTATTTCAGTTCCATATGGCGTAACCTTTTAATCCACTGTTATTATACTTAAAGTCAATAGAATTGTTTGGGAAACTATGTTGATTGAAAAAAAAAATATAATTGTCCTAATGCACACAAAAAGCACAAGTGGATTCTTGACGCAATGAAAAAAAATCAGATGAGCTAACCGACGAAGTCAAAAATGCGAGGCTCGTCGGATCACCATGCGAGATGTAGTCATGAAAATGGTGGAGGGCAACCCGTATGGGATTACGCCCTCAAAATTGATGGTCCATTCGAACAAATTTGAGGATGCGGGTACAAATTATGATCTAAAGACCCGGATCGATTTGCTACTCCACTCTGCCCAAAAGTTTTTGGAGACTTTTCTTCACTAAATGATTTATTTCTGACTTTGGTGTTGTCAGAGACGTTGATGGGGCACAAACTCAAGCTTTGACGACAAGTAGTCCATCTTAATCTTTAGGCAAGGGAAGGCAAGAAGAAGAGGACCAAAAAAGCCATAAGCAATCAAACTCAATTGTTGCCAAGGCAATGGTAAGATGAGGATCGCCGGTGGTGTCAAGGAAATCCAAAGTGCTTATTGCGGTAAGGACAATGGAGGTTGGCACGTTCGATCCAAGGTGGAGTGGAAAGAAATGTAATTCTCATACACTGGGGTTGTTAAAACTTGTTTAGCGGCCAGATACTTTCATTCGTGAGGGTAGTTGATATGGATCCACCGATATTTTGCTTAACGGGTTCCAGCGGACCAAGAACTTAGTGGAAGTGAGATCCCTCATCACGTAGGCGTCTTCACGTGAGTGGCAAACAAGCGATGGAGAAGTACTTTGTTTTTGAAGACAAGATTTTAATTTTAAGAGATGTTCTTTATGTTCCCGTTTTTCGGAAAAACCTTATTTTAGTTTTAAACTATTTTGTCGATGGATATTCCATTGCGTTTTAATAAACATGTTATTGTTTTGTATAACGATGTGATTATCTGGTCGTGGAACTTCTGGAACAATTTCTATATTATTAAGCGTGCACATCACTCACATAACGCATCTTATAACACATCTACTATTTCATAAAAAAAGCGTTCGGTCGGCGTGAAGCGAAACACTTTTGGCACCTAAGATTAGGTCACATTAACCCAAAAAAGGATTCAAAGGTTGGTTCAAGATGGTTCATTGGGGTCTCTCATTGAACCATTTCAACTTAAGTAATCATGCTTAGAGGGTAAAATGACCAAGAGGGTATTTGGAGCCAGAACTTTAGAGCTAAGGAAGTGTTAGAAATCGCTCACACCAAACGAATGTGGTCCAATGCAAATCGAAAAGCTAGAGGTGGCGATGAGTATTTCATTACGTTTATCGATGATTACTCACGCTACAAATACATTTTCTAATGAAGTATAAATATGAGACCTTGATGATAAATTCAAAGAATTTAAGGCTCAAGCAGAGAATCATAAGGAAAAGACTATCAAGTTTTCTACGATTCGATCGTGGAAATTAATACCTCAAAGAATGAATTTTGAACCACTTGGTCCGGAAGAGGGGATTGCATCCCATTTGGATCGCACTCGCACCTCTCAACAAATGGGGTTACAGAACGTAAGAAATAGAACGCTTTTAGAAATGGTAAAGTCAATGACGAGTTATGCGCATTTATCAAAATCGTTCCGGGTTTACGCTTTGAAAACAATGTTTATATTCTAAACTTAGTGCCATCCAATCCCGGTTCTAAAACCCCCTAGAGAATTTCCGATGGTATGAAGCCCGGTTTAGGACACATCAGATCCGGGGTGTCAGCAGATAATGTTGGACAAGGAAGTTCGGTAAAGTGGGATGACGTCGTAATTAAGGTTGTTCATTAGGTATCCCGAAGGAAAAAAAGGATGATGTTTTATGGTCCCGAAGATCAAAAGGTGGTAATCAAAGACAAGACTTTAGATTTTTGGAAGAAGACTATATGAACGATAAAACCAGAAGTGAGATTACCTTAGAAGAACTAAAGGCCAACTCCATTTTTAAACTGATAAAAATGATATACCAATCACAATTACACAACGGAACCTCGTCAGAGTGAGAGGGTTGTCGTGACAACCCGAGCGTTCTTAGGGATTGGAGAGTCCTCGGACTTGATCTCAAAAAGAATCGGATTCATGGTCCTACAACGAGGCGATCCAAGATGATGCAACATTTTTCGCAAACAAAGAATGGAAGCAGGAGATGGGTTCAACGGATCACAATAAAGTGAGGAGCTAGTCGAACTCAATCAACGGGGTAAAACCCATTGATGCAAGTGGGTATACAAGAGAAAGAGGGGAATGGACAAAAGGTTGAAACCTTTAAAGCAAAGACTAATGACGAAAGGGGCACGCGTAAAGAAGCGGATCGATAACGAGGAAATCTTTTTTCGTAGTAGCCATGCTCAAGTCCATCCGCATTCTCTTGTCGATTTTGCACATTTAGACTTTGAGATCCGGAAAATGGATGTCAAGACCCGCTTTCCTCAACGGAAGTCTTGACGAAGAAATCTATATGCAACAACCCGAAGGCTTCATTGAAAAAGGCCCAAGTATCCGGGTTTGCAAGCTTAAGATGTCCATTTTATAAAGCAAGCATCCGTGCTTGGAATCAGTGTTTTGATCAGTTATAAAATCCTACGATTTTTGATCGTAACAACTTTGAAAGTTGTGTTTACAAAAGGCATTGAACCGCCTTTGGTATTTTCGTACTATCGTGGGCGGCATACTTGCTCCCGGAGATGATGTAAAGGTGTTATCGGACGTAAGGGCATGATCGTCAAAAACAAAGTTTTAAATGAAGGATTTAGGGAAGCCGGTCACATCTAGGGATCAAAATCACTTTCGAGATCGCAAAAAAAAAATGATCGGGCTTTATGGTGCGCCATATATAGACACTTTTTTTTGAAGTGATTCAACATGCAAGATTCCAAGAAAGGCTTTGTGCCCTATAGACACGGAATCCATCTATCCAAAGAGATGTGTCCCAAAACACAAAAGGAGATAGATGACATGAAGGGCATCCCTTATGTTTAGGGCCGTGAGAAGCCTCATGTATGCAAGAATGCCAGACTTAGACCCGATATCCGCTGTCAGAGGCAAAGAAGATATCAAAGCAACCCCGGGGAAAGAGCATTGATCAAAGAAAGAACATTCCTGGCATTCAAGAAGACGCGTATAGAATGTTGGTTTATCAATGACAATGCCTTCCCCATTTGCCATAACCTGTTTCAGATTTCCAATCGACGTGGACTCTAGAAAGTCTACCTGTGAAAGTGTGTTTCAGATGGGAGGAGCCAGATACGGAGAAGCATAAAAGGTGAAATGCATCAATCGATTATACCATGAAAGTTTAATACGTAGCGAGCCTGTGAAGCTAGCCACGAAGCGTTTCGCTCAAGAACTTCCTAGTGGACGGGCGTTGTCGAATTTTTCCAAAGCGATCACAGTTTATTGTGATAATCTTGTGCCGATTAAATTCGAGGAACCAAGAGCACACAAGGCTGCCAAACACATTGAAAAAAAAATACCATCTTATACGAGAAATCGTTAAGAGAGGGACATTGAGGTAGCAAAAGATTGCGCCGGAAGACAACCCTGGCAGATCCGTTCACAAAGGGTGCGCCTTCGTAGTACATTCGAGAGACATGTGGAAAGAATGGGTGTTAACGTTGTCAATCGCTTTTGAGTATAAGTGGGAGAAATATTATTAGTTCGCGTGAGGTGACATTAGATGTCAAGAACAGAATGAGACATGATGTAGTATACTTAAAAGCGGACTTTTGAGTATAAGTTGGAGATTGTTGGGTTATCTTTGAAAAAGTATGTTTTACTTTGTATAACCAAACCGGATTTTTATTTATTTGAAATAATATATAATTGTGCATTCGTTAAATATGAATGAATGTTATATATATTTATTGCAAACTGCTCAATAAGTTAAATACAGATTACGTTGTAGTTAATTTGGTGATACGGATCACGGAAGATCAAATTATGACTCGCCGTGAATCATACAAATTCACAACCCAGATGAAAATGAACAAACCATCATGAAAGGTTGAAGTATAAGGCCTCGATTGGCTTATCTTGACCAAAAGGATTATACTTAGTGCATTTAGATGCAATGAATAAGGACTCTACGAGGATAAATTCTTTTTCAAAATCAATATACAAGAATTAGACCTCGGTGGTATGTTATTTTTAATCTCTAGTCCCTTAAAAATAGGATCGTGTGGAATTAATAATTATTGTGGAATTAATAAATTATTGTTTTGTTTTATGATAAGGAAGAGAGTCAATGTGATTATTAATTTTATATCTTGGGCAATATTATTAATTACATGACGACCCAAATTTAACACGGAGAATCATATGCGAAATCACGCCTTGCTTGATTTCATCCCCTTGGTGGGCTCGTAATCTTTATCACACCAAATCTTTGCAAGGGAAATTTATTTCCGTATGGATAATAATGTTGAGATGTCTTTACTCCAAGAACAAAGATATTAATTAATATAAAGTTTGTTTAGTGGCTTAATTAATTAACGACTAAGATAATCTTAAATACGAAATAATGATGGGAGCCATATTATAGTAAAAGTCGAATATGAGTTAAGATGATAGTTCAATATTAATTTTATAGTGGAGTAAGTTAATATTAATGGACTTGAATAATATTTTGCCCAATATTATAGCTTCATAGTCCATTGGAGGTCCAATCTTAATTCTCCTAAAGGCCCTCAAATAAATTGAAAAAAAAGTCCAATAATGAATGGGAGAAGAAAATACTTTGCTCAATATTTCCTAATTATTTTCAAAATTGTAGGAAAAAGAAGAAGAAATATTTTCTTGATTTTCTTGAAAAGATTTTATGGAAAGAGATAAGTATTCTTGGAATACATAATTATCCCATAAATTAAAGAAGTCAAATCTTGACTTCTTATTGCTTTGGTATTTTTTGAAAAAATAGATAAAAAGATGAATAAATTTTTATGGGAAAAATTTAATTAAGGAGAAAAGAATATCTGAGATATATTCAAGATTTCGAGATCAAGAAAAAGATTTTCCCTTTATTTTTTCAAAAAAAATCGCCCCCTATAGTCCTATAAATAGGGGATGAATTTTTTCATCCCCAATGCAATTCCGTGTATTGGAAATATTTAGAAATCCACAAAGGTGGTGGCAAATATTTTATTTTCCTCTCTTGTTAAAATGGTTCGGTGAATCCTCCCAATCGGACACGCTCATGGACTTGGGACATATTTGGGAAGGCTCTTTGGGTCGATCCAACGCCTCAACTATTTGTCTCTGCAAGAGATTTAATCTCATTAACTCCTAGATTCCGCATGCTTAAGATTTACGTGGATTATGCGGTACAGATGATTGTTTACTTGCTTATTAATTATTATGTTGAATTGATTTAGGATTAATTCATATGTTAGTAATTAATTGATTAATTTAAATATGTATTTAAAATCATCTAGAATAGATCCCGCACCCATAATTTCCCCCAACAAAATGTATTAGAGAATATAAAAAACATGTTAACAGTGGGAATTAATAACCGTTTAATTCTTAAACCATAATTTTAAAACTCGATTTTAAAATAAGTTTAATAATTAAATTCATTATTAATATTAACTCTTAATTAATCCAATTAATTAAGTCTGGCCATTTGTCAAACTAATACGCTTTTTAAAGGAGATTTAATAATTCTTTTAAAAAAACAAATTTTTAAAATCAATTTTAAAATTATTAAACTTCGATAATTAATCCAATTAATTATACCATTAAGGTCCAACCTTTAATCCAATTTTAATAATAACAAATTAATAAACTCGTCCGATTTTAATTATTTATTGTTAGGCTCAAAGCAATTTAAAAAATTTAGGGACTTTATATCATCCAAATCAAATTTGCAAATGACCCTCCAACATCATCACCCATCCAAATCGATCCAATCAAGAATTTCGACTAATCCAAATTTCCAAACCCATCAATTGTTCATCAATCACGGTCTTAATTCGTAATTAATCTAATTAACTCATCATCAAAAACAAATCAGAATCAATCGTGGAAAAACAGAAGGCAACAGAGTCAAGGAAGCAGAGGGGTACCGGTCCGGGGCGCTTGCTTCAAGACGGCCGCATAACAGAGATGATTTCACTGGTTGAATTGAGCCAAAAATGCTCAGGGTCCCGCGAAATGCCACCATGACGGAAATGAATCATCAATATCACATTCTTGATAGTGTTATAATATGCCAATTAATCTCCATTGCAGATCATCAATATCACATTCTTGATGATCCTTGATCGTGGTTATTTGAGAGTCACGTCTTAAGTCATCCGAAGTTCTCACAACCTCAATAATGACAATGACTGGTGGGAATACTTGTATTAATAAATACAAACAATCAAACATATTATTCAAAACAAGTGTATCTTATACATTAATATTAAATGAACTATAATATTAAATCAAACCGAATATCATCGAAAGTAATATGTCCTTATAATGTATTGTTCTAGGATACTAACAACACTCAACATAAGGATGTGATAATGTTAGTTGGACTGCGATGATGCATTGGTCATGGATATGGATGGGCGCGGTGGTGAATGTATGTCATGGTCGAAGGACTTTTGGGGAGCCAAGAGCTAGAACGAGCACCATAGTTTTCACCAGTTTTTTCGACTTGTGCCGAGGAAAATTCTTAAAATGGTTAATTCTAGTGGTTAAATTTCTAAAAATGGTTTTCTAAGTGTTCTAATCATATGGTGGAGTAGGTTATTTTCGCTTTGAGAATGATGGTTCTTGGTTTAGATGATCATGATTATTGTCATTTAAGACAATGGATTGTGGGTGAAGACGGTGGAGTTTTTTTTTATTTTAGCAAGGTAAAGATTTTTGGGCTTGATTTCAAAATAAAATGGGTTTTTTATCCACATCGAATGAGAACAGAAAGTGAACTTCCAAATCCTTATATAAGGAGTTCGGGTCTTTTGTTACAAGTGCATCGGGTCAATAAACTTGTGACCGTTGTTTCTGCTTGTTTTTGTAGAAGATGATGAGATGAAAACAATGGTATTGACTATTAAGGAGGAAACGAAAAGAATAGCGAGTGTTCATTGTTCATAGATGCCTATATTGGAAGATTGAATTGAGGATGCATATTCTTCAAGCATTGTGGTGGGAGGAACCAACTGTCATGAGTTTAGTGTGTAACTCTATTTTTACTCCATGATCCCTCCCTTATTTTATGTAGCATATCATTGTTATGTGATTAGTGTAATTCCTCGTTATATGATTAGTGTAATACTTATTTTTACTTACAACACTCCATGTTTTATGTGGTGTAATACTATTATGCGTGATTAGTACTATTTTTTTGGGTTTACGATGCTATTTTTTGTGGTCTAACTTTGTTATGATTAGTGTAATATTTTTTATGTATTAATGTAATACTACCATGAGTTTATGTGTTTACCTTTATTTCTACTCCATAATAGCCCTTTATTTTCTGGCAATTGCAATACCATTATGTGATCATGTAATAGTATTATGTGATTAGTGTAATAACGTCATGTGTTTATGTGTTACCCTATTTTTACTTCATAACAATTCATGTTTTACGTGGTGTAATATTGCTATGTGATTAATGTAATAGTGTTATGTGATTATGTAATACTATTATGAAAATATATTTCAATTTGTAATATAATAATGTTTAGTTTTTTCTACATGTAATACATTTTTTATTGAACAAATGGTATCCTAACTTCATAGAATTATGGCAAGTAGGTAAAGGGTCTCTAATCGCTGAAATTTCCATTAAAATCTTTGCATATAATACTATTATGTTTTGTTTGTAAATATTGTTTCAATTTTATTTAATACCTTCAAAATTTACTTTTTTTCATTTGAATATAATTTATAATATTTTATCTCGCCAATATCGCTTTTAATTTTGCATGTAATATCCTTTAAAATTACAAATTTTATTGTAATATATCATAAAAATAAATAAATTAGTAAAATATTAATTAAGTGATATGTTTCATATATAGAACTTGTTCAAATCTTGACAATAAGTGGTTCAAACCCCAACTTTATGTTAGATAAAGAAAGACTTAAAAGTTAAAAACCACTTAAACACAACTACACATGCATTTACAATAAAATTGGGTTTTATGTACAGAGTGTAGCAATAAGTCACATTCATAAAATATTTTTAAGCGCCGTCTTATTATACAAAATAAAAAACGTCAATTATTCCAAATGTAAACATGCATCATGTTCTCATATTAATGGGGTTGCACTTCTTCGTAAATAAATAAGTCGACTTTTCAAAGATAACTAACTAGATTTAATGCATTGGCGAGTACACTACAATCTTAACGCATACAAGATCCAACCTTACAATAAATTTATTAGTTTTTCTAAAAAAATTATAATGGACAAAAGTGAAAAATGAACTTGGTCTTGCTAAAAACGAAACTTAACCAAGTGAAAAATAAGACCTCTTTCATTTTTATCTTGATTTTCATAAAAAGATCAACTTTTTAATTTAAATAATATAATGATGTAAATTTAAATAATTTATATACATTCGAATGCATCATATTCATAATGTATTTTTAGTTATGAATTTGTCATACCGGAAGATACAACTGGTTTACCACCTAAGATCGTATCTTTATTTTTTCATATTAATAATTATACGATTGAAGAGTAAATAAAATAAATCTTTCAATATAATACATTACATGATTATAAAATGTAACTATAAATCTTGCGATATTTAACGAATATATACAATTTAACCAATAAATTTTCATAATATAATTTACTAAAAAGACCAATATTAAAGGACGACATTACTATTCTTTTGTTTTTCTCAGAAGAAAGAGGTTTAATAAAAATTAAAAATTTTAAAAAACTATAAAATCGCTTTTTAAATCACGACTATTCTAAGGGTTAATCGTTTACAACTTCTAAATCTTAAATAATGAACCCTAAATTATAAGCATTCGGATCATTTAACCATTTAATCATTCAAACCAAATAATCCATGAACCACTGATTTTATCTTACCTTCACTATATCTGAAATTTATTTATAAATAAAAGTTTTTAAATACGATCTTAGACTTTGTATTTTTCGTAAATATTAAAAATGCTTCCATTGAAGAGCTCCTCCAAACTCAAAAGTATCTAATACTTTCTTCCTTGTGGCTCAACACAGAGGATCCCTTCTCTCTCTCTCTTTGAATTTCGAAAAATCGACGTCATACATCAATCAACATTAACACACATTTTTTCTTCCCTCTCCCCGATCCTTCAATGGCGGTTTTCAGCCGCCTTTGTATTACGTGCAGACCCGCCGCGGTTCGTATGTTCTGCGCCCAATCAGTTGACGTTGACCGGCAAAGAAGCCGCTTCCAGCTCTTTCCTCAGCTCTTCCCTGTTGAGAAGGGCAAGAAATGTCAGTGGGTTTTCCTCGGCTGCCCTGGCGTCGGAAAGGGCACCTACGCTGCCGCCTTTCAAAACTCATCGGCGTTCCACACATCGCCACCGGCGATCTAGTTCGCCGCGAGCTATCTACCCATGGCCCCGTCTTCTCTTTGGTGGTTTATTTCGTTACGCTATTGCTTAAATTCGTTCCAGATTAGTGAAAATTGTGGTTATGTTTAGCCCATAATTGTGTTATTTTACATAGAAGCTAAAGTAATTGGATTACATTATCTCCCGTCATTCGTTATGCGCGATTATGCGTGTGTTTGTGAAATGAATGAATAAATGGTAGATAGATACTAAACAAATGGAATCAAGTTGTGTATTTGTGTATTGGTTTAATTTATATATTTATTAAGTGTGTTTTTTAGTGATGATATGTGTTGGTTGAGCTTTTCCTGAGCATCGTTCTTGGCTTTTTACCCCTAAGTCAGCTTCGAAAGGTTAAAATTGGTTTTTGAGAATCCTCGTCTGTGTATTAACATGAACAGATTTACATTATTTTTCTTGTGCTGATTAATTATAGAGGTTTCATTTTTTACTCTGTTATTCTATATTATATCTTTTCTTCCTTCTGCAGCTTGCTGAGATTAGAACCAAGGAAAATTAATCTCAGATGAGATTGTCATTAATCTTCTTCAAGCGTCTTGAAGAAGCTTCAGGCTATGGGTAGGATTGGTGATTTATTCTTGATGGCTTTCCCTCGAACTGTAAGACGAAATGGTGTGCTAGTAGCTTTAGATAGTTGTAAAGTTGCTAAGCTGTTGAAAATGAACTGAAAAAATACATTCAGATTAGTAGGCTAGGCTGGTTTGCTCTAGTTTTGTAATTGGGTCGTTTTAGGCTCTAAGTTTATTCTATTCTAGAGCAATTAGTTTAAAAAGTGCCTCCATGGCTTCAAAAAGTTTCTATTAATAGATAGCAGATTGATCCATGTTTACTGATATCCACAACAATAACCAAAATACTGTTAATTAAATTAGCTGAACCTTTTACTTTTTGTTTTTATTGCCCTGGCTTGATTTGAAAAAAAGGCAATAATATCATATTCATTATGTGTTTTTTTGAGGCAGGAATTTTTGGAGGGAGTAACAGATATTGACTTGGTAATAAATCTGAAACTTCGAGAAGAACGTAATTGCAAAATGCCAAAGAAGAACTTGCAGTGAGTGTGGAGGGAACTATAATGTGCATGCATTGACATCAAAGGAGAAGAAGATAACTCAAGAATGTACATGCCTCATATTTCTTCCCTACAATGTCAATCTAAACTAATTCTGCGTTCCTGATGACACTGAAGAAGTTGTTAAAGAACGTCTCTTGGCCCACATAATGAACTGGTAATTGTTCTTCTGGAAAGGTTCTGCTTGCTCAAGTTTTTTATTCGGTTCCTTTCCTTTTGGTCCGTTAATTTTGGGGCATTGATTTCTTTTTTTTTTGTCTTCAGAAATTATATGCAGATATGACAAAATGATAAGAATTAAGAGATTATCACCCCTATCAAGTTATCATGAAACATGCACAGGAAGTTTTTTTTTTTTAATGAATCTGCAGCA